>MASP02000444.1:106317-140277 GCA_001693025.2 Colletotrichum lindemuthianum | reverse complement strand
TATTTTATTATTATACTTATAATTACTAATATATTATATATATATAACTTATTATTATAAGTCTATTCTTTAGATATAGTATTCAGTAAAGCTTCTATAATATTATTAAGTATAAATTTTTATATAATAATATTTAGTAATTAACTAGTTACTAAAGATTTTATATTATTATATATAAATTAGATCTATAAGATAACTTAATTTCAGTATTTTAGAGATTACAGATTATAAATATAATATTAAATTATAGAAGAGATTATCTAGATAGTTCTCTCAGATTATCTATCTATCTAGAAATAATATACTATTATATATAGTAATTTTATTCCTATTTCTTTCTATTTAACTATCTAGAGTCTAGTAAGAAATTTAGAATCTCTATTACTAATAATAATCTTCAGAATTCCCCAGTTAGTAATAAGCAGTCTATTATATAATTAAGTACTTTATATATCTACTATATTTTTTAATGATTCTAATATAAGCTGAATCTCCTTAGAGAATTTATTAACTACTACTAGAATAATATCTGAATTAAGTTTAGAGATAAGTAATACTATTATAAAGTTAATAGTTATTATATAATATAAATATAATAGTAGTAAGATCAGTTAGAGATTACTATATACTTTATACTTATATATTTAATATATTTAACACTCTAGATATTTTATTAGATACCCCCTTAATATTTTTAAGTTATTATATATACAGAATCCCTATAGCTATTTACTAATTCTAGTATATCCTTAATAGTTAGTATTATAAATTACTTTAAAGATATCAGTAAAATAACTTCTTAGAATATAAATTCTTACAGATTAATAATTATCTAATACCTTCTAGATAAATTTATTATTAATTATAAATAGCAGATTAGTTATATCAGTTAAATTAATCTTTACTAGATCTATATTATTTCATATTATATATAATATCTTTTTCTAGATAGAGTCACTATTATAACCTTATATAATCTTATTATAAAAATTTAAATCTAACTATATTATTATTATAGTTAATCTCAGTTAAAATAATCTAATTAATATATCCACTACTATTAATAGTAAAGTTAGTAATATTAATCTTATTAGAAATAGAATGTTTATAGGATTATTAGTAATATATAAAATATCTATCTTACTTTATATATAATAAATATTATTATAATCCTCAGGGAATTTAGCTAAAGCTTCTAAAGTATTCAGATTAATTTTATTATCAGTATCTAATCTACTTAAAGTATCTAATATAAGATAATCCTTACTAAGCTTATATAAAATTATAATATCAAATTAGCTAAAATATTCTATTACTCTAACCAGCTTCTTATTTACTATAGTTTATAATATAAAATTAGAAATATCCAGTACCTTACAAAAACTGAAATTTATAATAACCTTATAATCTATAAATAATATAACTAGTAATTTATCTATCTATTATAACTAATATTGAATTTTTATAATAGTTTATACTAAACTATATACCTCCAGCTTAGTTAACTAATATCTCTCCTCAGCCTTATTTAATATTCAACTTAAGTAAGTAATTAGTTATATAGATATTTAAGATAGATACTCAATCTTAGAGACATCACTATTAACTTATTTTATCAGTTTTACTTATATTATATTATCTATATAATATACTATCACACTAATACTAATAAGTAAAATATTAAAGTTAATAAATAATTAGTATTATAAAAAAAAGAATATTAATAATCTCTCTAATATTAAAGCCTCCTTAATTACGTTAAATATAGTAATCTCCTTAGCTATAAGTAATAAAATATTAATTACAGTTACCTAAAACTTATATACTAACTTTAATATCTTACCTATTTTTAATATTCTATCCTTATTATATTATTAGTATATTACTAATAATAATATCTTACAATCTTCTAATAACTTACTTATTATAGTAAATTTTTAAATATAATATCTTAAACTTCCTACTAATCTAATAAAACTCTCTAATACTTACAATATAGTAGGAAACTTAATTATCTTTATCACTTTAACCTTACTCTCAGTTATTATTAATCCCCAGAAGTTAACTATTATTCCTAATATAATTATAGATAAATATCCAGCAAGAAATTTACCTAATTCTAAAGAAATATTTCTCTAGTTAAGCTTACTAAATACCTTATTAAGATCTTTAATATATTAATTAAGACCTTTAGATATAACTACAATATCATCATAATAGGAATCTACTACTATTCCCTATAGTAGATTATCTATAATCCTCTAGACATACATATTACTATTCTTAAAACCTATAATAAGCATATTAAATATATATTATCCCTAATATATTATAATTATAAATAGCTATCTATAGGAGGAATAAACTTTCTATTAGTAGTAAAAATAAATTATATTAAAAATAGTAATACAAATTATATTAACTACCCTTAAGGAAATATAATCTATTATTCTCATTAGATAAATATCTATTATAATAATACTATTAAGGAGATAAATATCCATAATTATTCTTCCCTTACAGTCCAGATCATCTAACTTCACCTCTAATAATAATATTTTCTTAAGATAGTCTATATTATCTCTCTAAATCACAAAAACTAGAAACAACTATAGCATTTATATTATATTTAGAAATATCTTTCCCAAATTTACTAACTTACTAACTATATCCTTAATCACACATTTAACTAGTCCATCAGTAAGATAAACTTAATATTTTCTAGATATATATTAATACTAATTAAGTTTAAAACAGACTTTTATCTATTTATCCTCTATTACCTTAGCGAAACCTATATTAGTAAATATAATAGCCTATTTATCTAGTATCTTTAAGATAGCTTCTATATTAGGTTATCTATTTTAAATTTTAACTCCTATATAATATCTAACATAATTATCTCTAACTACTATATAACTAAATAATTACTTCTCAGTATAGGGAGACTCTTTTAATATAATATCTAATATTTCTTCTATAGTAATCTAGTCTATCTATAAAACTTAAATAGTTAGTTAAATAGAAACTAACTTACTAACTAACTAGTTAGCATTAATATTTTACAGTTAGCTTAAGTTATTATATATTAGAATATATATTATATTAGTATTAGCTAAAAGTATATATACCAATATTAATAGATTATCTCCCAGTTTAAATAATAAATCCTATTTAAATATACTTAGAATATTATACCTCACTAGTATATACTTTAACTATCCCAGTTAGATTATTATTACTATATTAATAATAACTCTACTATTATATTATTATTTATTTCTCTAAACTACTATAAGGATCTATATATTACAAAATTAAATAATAATATATCCTTGACTATTAAGAATATTCAATTTCTCTAGACCTATAATATCTATATTAAGTAATATATTTACTATCAGGTTATCTATAATTAATACTTCCTAAATTATTCTCATAAATATTAGTTACCTATCTTTTAATAACTTATCTTTAAAGTTAAGTAGCATAATAATATACTTGGAGGTAGAGTAGGTTATATTATTAATTCTCTTAATAAAAATGAATATTACCTAATTCCTAATAACCAGATTAGGAAAATATTTAGTAAAGTATACTTAATCTACTAATATAGTTAAGTAACTAATATCCCTATAGATATCTAGTTAGTTTTTCTATATTATCAGTAATATATCTAAAGTAATCCAGAATCTCAAGTAAATCTAAGTGTAAAATCCGAAACTAATATCTACCTCAATTAATATATCTACTAGAAATTATATTAACTTAAATATAATATCTATATTATTTATAATAAAAATATTATAGTCTCTATTATTCTCAATTATTTCCTAATATAAAATAATATACTTATAAAAAATATTTTTATTAGGAAAAAAGTTTTTATAGATATTATATATTCTTAAGATAATAATAATTATTATCATTAAAAAATTAGCAGCTTTATTATTATTATTATCTATAAAATTAAAGTTATCTCCTAGTAATACTTAATTATCTTATACTTTATCCTAGAATATTTTACTATACTATTCTATATAGTTTCTATTAACTAATAGTTACTAATATATATCAATCTAACTAGAAATATCTTATCCAGCTTCATTATTACTTATTATACAATATATCTTACCTTTTATTAGTTATACTAATAGTAATCTGCAGTTTTTAAGAACTAGTTTCTAGAGGTTCTAGAAGTTTATTTTCTAATTATCTATATTCTAATGAAATCTGTAGAATATATATCCTTAAGTATATAGATTCAGCTAAACTTAGTTAAGCTAAAAAGTTAAATTTCTTCCTTAGTTAGATTATTATTATTAGTCTCCAGATTATAATATTCTATTATCAGTAAATTATATCTATTATAATCTATTAGATCCTAATTACTATAAGTTACCTCCCTAGTTAGCAGGTATAATATAATTTAGATAGAAATTATATCTAAATTAGCTACTAACTTATTAGATCTTACCTAGATAGAATTAGCATCAAGAAAATCACTCTCTAAATAATATCTTAAATATAAACTTCTAAATTTATACTAATTATAAGAAACTATCTAAAATAATATTTAATATTAGTAGTGAAACTACTAACTTAATTAATCTATTAAAAAACTTATAAATAGCTTTCAACTATCTAAGTAAATTATTAATACTATACACTTTAATATTTTATATTATAGTTTAAATATAGGATAAAATATCCTTTCTATTAACTATATCTTATAGACTATATATTACCTTTTTCTATCTTACTATTATATTACTATAATATAACTAGAATTATTCCTTAAGTTTAGTAGTTATAGTAGAGATTAAAACTATCTTTAATAACTTTTAGTTACTATTGAATAGAATTTAAAAATATTAAATTAAAGTTAATCTCTAGAAATATTAAATTTATATATTTTTAATAATATTTTCTCTCTTTATTATAATAAGATTATCTAATTTATCTATAAAAGTAAAAATATCTATATAAATTATAAGTTTACTATCTATTATTATTCCTAATCTATTAGAATTTTTAGTATTAAGATTAAATATTTCTATATCTATTAGTCTAAAGTTTATATAGTTTATAGTATTATTATTTAGTAAGTAGTTACTATTAATATTCTATTCTCTATTTTAGCTAAAAATTTTTACTATTAGAATAGTGATATCTTAAGTGATACTAATATATTAGTTTACTATTACTATATTTATTATTACTACTACTATCTCTACTATTAATAAAACTACAGCTTTATTACTAGATCCTAAAAGTTAAAATATATTATTTTCACTCTAAAGTTATTTAATTAAAATATTAAAGAGATTAGTTATACTAAATATCTATTAAATATTATTTTTATTACTGAAATTAATTAGACTAATTATTTTATTAATATTAAGTAAGAAATTAAGATATTAGAATCTCTTAGTTAGCTATAAAGTATCTAGTTAGAATATTTCCTCTATAGAGAATATTTAAAGTAAGATAATTAGAATTAAGAAGTTATATTAAGTGAAAATTACTATTTTATAATACTAATTATATATTATAAATTATAATATCCTCTTAGAATTCTACTTAATAGGAAATTAAATATATAGATAGAATCTTTATAAT
This sequence comes from Colletotrichum lindemuthianum, assembly GCA_001693025.2. Classification (NCBI taxonomy): domain Eukaryota; kingdom Fungi; phylum Ascomycota; class Sordariomycetes; order Glomerellales; family Glomerellaceae; genus Colletotrichum; species Colletotrichum lindemuthianum. The sequence goes on along the minus strand of MASP02000444.1, from coordinate 134,655 downwards.
TATATTAATTTTTTAATAGTATCTATAATCTTTCTTATAAAGTTAAAATTATTATTATTAATTACTTCTATATTAGTAATATCTAAATAATATATAATATATTCTGACTCCCTCTTCAGGTTAAGGTTGGATATTAGTAGTTAGTAATTAGTTATAGGAAGTTAAAATAGAGTAGAGTATAATATAATATATCTTAATATTATAGTATAGAATTCAAAAAAAAGATAGAATTAATAACTAATTAACTATCAATCTATTAAAAAAAACTTTTTAATAGATACCTAGTCTACAGATTATTAAAAGTTATATTACTAACTATAGGCTACGTTAGTTATTATAATATATAGGTATAATCTGTAGATGTAATCTGCATGTTCGTCTATCTGAGCTAGTGGGCCTAGTGCCCTATTACAGGCGTGGTCACCTGACCACCACCTAAGGTGGTGTGTGCCACAAACCCGGCCGAGTCCAGTCCCTGAGGTGCAACCACAGACCGTTCCCATAGAACATACGGAGTACCTAGGCCGGCTGCTTTTCCAGCACAAAAAGTGACTTGGGTTTTCCCTCGCCATGTTTTTTTTCCATCCACCAAGGAATGTACGGATACACGTCCCGCCATTGTGGCCGCAATGGTTCCTCATCGTTGCTGTCGTCGCTGTCGTCGCCCTTCGGGTTTACTGCGCCGTCGTTGCCGTCGTCGTCAAGCTTCTGTTTCATCCTTCAGTATTGAAGTATAGTAGCCTACCATTGCGTAAAGGACTTCACTGTGTATATCCACAGTACCTTGTTTCAAAAGAACTTAATTCGATTCCATGTCCTCTTGAACCCGTAGGTCGTTCGTTGTGCATCACGCACCACACTCCTGCCTTCTGCGTAAGCTCCCGACGGCAGCTTAGGTAATACCGCCTGTGCACACATGATTTCGCGCGACATGGTGACACGGGCCATCCCTGCTGCTGCATCTCACACGTCGCACCCCCGGCAACAAACGCGCCTTTCCGCTTCTAGCCATCACCAAATCCAATGCATCACTGAACCAGACAGCCGGCTGCCTGCCAGGGTGTGTGCCTGCCACCAATCGACTGCACGACATTTGACCAAGGCAAATCTGACAAACTGGTCAAAGATTCACAGCGCCTCCAGGGCATCTTCCTTTCCAAACAGCCTTCATTCTATCTGTTCGATGGATTGCTTGTTGCTCGCCACGGCCAGTTTGCTTCGTCATGGTCTCCAATAATGGCTTGTGGCACAGGACTTCGGTGCAAGCCGTCAAGGACCAGGGCAACGCATATTCAACGTCAACCACTGTAGCTGGTCACAAGCGCGCTCGCTCGGAAGCCGCACATCCTGCACCACCAGCCCCAACGACTCTCCCAGGCCATGTCGTGCCTGTACAGCGGGCATCGAGTTTGCCTCCTGGCCCGCCGAGACTCACGGCAAGTCCAATCGCGGATCTGGATCTGGCCGCAAACCAAGGTCCTTCTGAATACACGCAGAGAAATCTGCTCCAGTGCACGCCGTCGTCGACTACCTCTGATCCGCTACTTGCGCTTGCCCACCCCTACTACGGTCTTCCCAGGCCCCTGATTCGCAATTTCTACGGTCTTGGCATCAAGATAATGTATCCATGGCAAAAGGCATGCCTACGGGGACCTGGTCTACTATCCGGCGAGAAGAATCTCGTGTACAGCGCACCGACGGGGGGTGGCAAGTCGCTCGTGGCTGATGGCAAGTTGATGTACAGAGGTTCCGTTCGCGTCCATTTGCTGACACAGTGATAGTTTTGATGCTGAGGAGAGTTCTGGAAGAAAAGAATGCCAAGGTGCTTCTCGTGCTGCCATATGTTGCACTTGTTCAAGAAAAAGTTCGTTGGTTGCGGAACATCGTGCAAGGCGTTCCGAAACCGAAAGACGATGTCGACGATGAGAAGCGCATCTGGAGACGACGCGCCGACGAAGACTCCATCAGAGTTGTTGGCTTCTTCGGAGGCAGCAAGATCAAACCTACCTGGGCAGACTTTGATGTAGGAGTCTGCACCATCGAAAAGGTACGATGACCAGTAAGGGGTGGAAATGGCAGGGGTAAAATCGGCTGACCACTGTCCCGTAGGCAAACGCACTCGTCAACACCGCAATCGATGACTGTTCAATCAAACACCTAAAGGCAGTTGTCTTGGATGAGCTTCACATGATAGACGACGACCACCGTGGTTATCTCATGGAGCTGATGGGCACCAAGTTGATGTCGTTGCCGCAGCCTGTTCAAATAATCGGAATGAGTGCTACGATGTCCGTAAGCAATGCATGAACCGGAGTTGCTTGTAAACGACTTTCTAATGAGCGTAGAATATCAAGCTCTTGGCCAGCTGGCTAGATGCTCATTCTTACGAGACACGCTACCGCCCGGTGCCTATCGAGGAGCATCTCGTCTACGAAGGATGCATCTATCCAGCTTCGACAACAAGCGAGCTGCTCAAGACGGCCAGTGAACTTCAGAGTGGAACACAAATGGCACGAAGCGGCTTAAAGGCCACCCGACGCATCGAGGTATCGAGCCACAAGGAGTTCAGGGACCCTGTGCTGAATGCTGTGGTATCTTTGGCCAGCGAAACTGCGAGGGCCGGCTACGGCGCTTTGGTGTTCGCCAGTAGTCGTCCCGGTTGCGAGTCGGATGCTCGCTGGATTGCCAGAGTTATGCCCTCGCACGACGAGCTCGATGCCGAGACCGTCGAGAAGAGAAGCGATCTTCTCGCCGAGTTGCGAAGTCTCGGAACAGGAATAGATCCCGTCTTGGAAGAGACAATTCCGATGGGCGTTGTCTTCCACCGTAAGCTCGTTCGACTTTCTTCTTCGAAAACTCAAGGCTAACCAACTCCCAGACGTAGGTCATTGTGCGGACAAAGGTGGCTCCGAGCTAACATTGCCAGGCCGGACTGACCACGGAGGAGCGTGAGCTGATAGCCAATGCCTACGATACAGGAGTCGTCAAAGTGTGCATAGCAACTTGCAGCTTAGCAGCTGGCATTAACCTGTGAGTTTCTCGACGCGCGGCAGAACCACACTAACAGGAGCAGTCCTGCCCGGAGGGTCATTCTCCATAACGCTCGTATGGGGAGAGATTTCGTAGGCCCGTCCATGCTACGTCAGATGCGTGGGCGAGCTGGTCGTAAGGGAAAGGATGAGGTGGGAGAAACCTACCTTTGCTGCCGCAAAGACGACCTGGAGCAGGTGGTCGACCTGATGCACGCCGAGCTGCCCCAGATCACGAGTGGCTTGATAACAGACAAGCAGCGTATACAGAGGTGATATCTGCCGTACGCGGAGAAGCAAGGTCGAGCTAGACTGACGTGTCCAGGGCATTGCTGGAGGTGATTGCAATACGACTTGCGACGAGTAGAGGAGCCTTGGAGGACTACACTAGCAAAACACTACTAGCACATGCTGGACCTTTACGGTCCCTGCAGGACTGCGTAGAGACCAGTCTCAAGAACCTGCTGTCGATGGCTTTTGTGACGACCGACGTCTGCGGCAACTACCAGCCTACGAAGCTGGGGAGGGCGATCGTGGCGTCTGCTCTGGATCCCGACGACGGAGTCTTCATCAATAAGGAGCTGGAAAGGGCGCTACAGGCGTTCGTCATGGACGGCGAGATGCATATTCTTTACACTTTTACCCCCGTCCACGACTTTGGCACGAACATCAATTGGCAAGTCTTCCGCAACGAGATGGAGAATCTCGACGACAGCGGACACCGGGTGCTCGGGCTCCTCGGACTCAAACGCGCGGTGATCAATCGACTGCAAGTAGCCAGGCATAGTCGTCTGTTTCTCAGATGTCGCTAACCGTTGTCAGGGCGCATGGTAGCACCCTGAAAGAGACGACGGCCGAGGAGAAGGAAACCGTTCGTGTGCACCGTCGGTTCTACCTGGCCTTTCAGTTACGAGACCTGTGCAACGAGATGCCGATTCACGTAGTGGCGCGGAAGTACGACGTCCCTCGAGGCGCTGTGCAGAACCTATCGCAGACCTGCCACGGATTCGCGGCCGGCATGATCAAATTCTGCGAACACATGGAATGGGGGTCAGTACACGGCGGTGAATACATTGCAGGACTCTGATCACTAATCGTCCTCTGCAGCATCATGGCGGCTGCATTGGACCATTTCTCGGATCGGCTGAGAGCAGGCGCCAAATCGGACCTGCTGGCGCTGGCACAAATCACCTTCGTCAAGAGCCGGACCGCGTAAGTTGCGCGACGCCGAAAAGACTGGTCGAAAAAGCGTCTAACGTTGTGAACCAGGAGGGTTTTCTGGGAAAACGGCTTTCGTAGTATTGCGGCGGTTGCGAATGCAGACCCCAAAGAGCTTCTGCCCATTCTCATGCAGGCAGGTGAACTGGGGCGTCGGTAGGAGGCTGCTGTTGGCTTACAGTTGGACAGGCACAGCCTAGCAAACTCCGAATCAAAGGCAAGGAGAGCGTCAAGTACGAGGAGAAGCTGCTGGCCAAGGCTCAGGTCATTTCGGCCTCGGCCAACAGATTGTGGCGTAAGTGAGGACGATGTTCCTCGGTGCAAGGGCTGTGGTGACTCAAAACCGGGCTCAGCCGCTGACACTCTGCGTACAGAAATCCAGATGCAACAGGAGATTTTTGAGGAGGAATGAAGGCAGGCGACGGGACCATCAAACCAACAGACGAGGAGGAATTCGTTGCTGGTTGGAGCGGCCGACGCCTGGGCTGCAGCTACACCTTTGAGGGCATTCTGGGCGCATCGTACCCGGGCAGTTGGTGGTGTCGCTCATAGGTCGTTCCCACCACCTCCCGCAGACGGTGATGCAAGCCGCCGCACACCCGTCAATAATTCGGTGACGAAGATGGCCAAGCCGCATTGCGTCGGACGATGGCCCCGCCCACCATGTCTGCAGTGGAATTGCAGTGCAGCGCATGGCAACGCAGGGCAGCGCAGTGCAGGACGTCGCGGCGCGAATAGACGGGCTGCTTTGACGCGATGTGACGAGGTTCTTCCACCGCTACTCCAGAGACCCCAATTGCTTCTTAGTGGTCTGACTAGGCGCGACGCGACCTTGTTGTTTGCTCAGTGGTTTGGGTCGACACCCACCCGAGACTAGACGAAAAGAGCTGCCAACGGCGCGAGAGAGACACAACAAAAGAAGAAGAAAAACTGGACCGTCACATGGACACCTGCGGTGTGATGCAGCCGATTGCGTGCGTCCCGTTCCGGAGCTGCGCGACGGGCGACGGGGCGACGGGGAGGGGGGGGTTCAAGGACAGGCAGACACGGGCATGGAACGTAGGCCGAGGTGGGTGGCATTCCTGAGAAAATGTCGCTAGCCAGTTCCCCATCTCAAGAGAGGATGGACGCATACTTTGTGCTTGGCCAGAAGACCATGGATGGATGCTCTTTTGGATGTGACACCTGACATGCGCTCGATTCTTCCATGCAACGACAGAACGGTTCATGCATGGGTTACACGGCATGCGAAGCAGGCACGACGACAGCGGCAGCGACAGCGACAGCGACAGCGGGCAGACCTGGCAAGCAGGCAAGGTAGGGGATGCCAGTGGAAGAGAGAGCGAAGCGGGAAGAAAAGGAAAAGAAACCATGTCCCGAACGGGCCATGTCCGGTGGTGCTGCAAATGACCTAGATGCGCCTCGCCACGGTTGGCGGTCGTGAGGCTGCTGGGCGCGGCCAACAAAGGTCCTGACTGACAGCCACCTCAGCTCCCATCCAGCTACATACTCCGTACACTACCTAATTACCAGCTAGCTCTAGCTTACCCACCACCCTCATCCGTCTTGTTCGACTCGTGCCATTCATTGCTCAAAAGGTGTGTGGCTGCCTGGACTCGGTCTCGCGTGCATTTGGAGCTTATATGAAGCCGCCGCTCGCTCCTTGCCAGTAAAGTTGGGAGGCTTCTTGCGGCCTTTTCTCTCCTCTCTCGCAGCCTTCCAGTTCTTTCAGTCGTTTGGCTGTGTCGCCAGCCGTGACTGTGCGGTCGTTTCCAGTCAGCTTTCTCCAGACGATTGCAGTCTGACCGACGGAAGATCAGCACTGCATCATATTTACTGCTGTTCTGCCGGGAGATCAACCAATAGCGTGTCGAGCGCATTCTCGGTTCCTCTCACCATGTCGGCCATCGCCGGCAACCGGAATGGAGGGAGCAGCAGCAGCAGCAGCAGCAGCGGTGGCGGAGGCGGTGGCGGTGGCGGCAGCAACGTTGAGGAAGTTCCACGGACACTGATCGATGTCATTAGGGCTGCGCCGACCGACTCGCCAGACGTCGTGGTCCTCGATGAAACATATGACGAGAAGAAGCGCAGAGAGGAGCCTAGTGCGCGTGAGGATCTCTGGCTCACATCCGCAGACGGCCGGTACAACTCGACCATCATAACCCTTCGCGTCGGGCAAACACCTCATGTGGAGGTGTTTCAAGTGCACCGAGACATTCTGCTGACGACGGAATATTTCCGAAAAGCACTTTGCGGAGACTTCAGAGAGGCCGAGGCGCAGTCGATAGATTTTCCCGAGGAGGACCCAGCCATCTTCCACTTCCTCGTCGCCTTCTTGTACCAGAGAAGCTTCGTCCCCATCAGACCGGCAGCGTCTGCGCTGGGCCTCGACGATGCGGAACGGGGCAAAGCGCTGGATACGGGCTACCAGAGCGAGTCGGGATCGGAGATTTCATCTTCGGAGGCCAGCGACGCGAGCGCCAGGAGCAGAGTGCGGGCACAGCGGCGACAAAGGCGGCGAGAGCGGCAGTGGGAGCGTCTGAACCGGAAGCAGCCCGGCGCACACCGCCCCGACTGTAGATGTCCGCGCTGCACGACAACCACCGGTCCGCCGTGTTGGAACTGTGGCGTCGGTCGCGCGAGGCCGATGCCCGCCGGCGGCGGCGGCGGCGGGCCTGTGCCACCGCCACACATCCACATGCCTTTTGTGAGGCCGCCTGGTCCGCCTCCGCATCATAGTCGGCGTCGGGGTCGGCAGCAAATCCTCACACCGCCTGGGTCGACGCCTTCCATGGCAACAGCGGCCCCTAGCAGCGACGAGCTGATGAATGGCGATCGCATCCGCGGCGAGGACATGCGGACGTGGCTGCTCACGTACGAGCTCAGCCTGGACGTGTACATTTGCGCCAACAAGTTTCTCATGTACGACTTCCAGACGGTCATTACCCGCCACTGCGTCGACATGCTCGAGTCCGCCGGGTCCGACGCGGCGCAGTCGGCGGTCCTGCAGCTGTGTTCGAAGCTGTACGCCGGCGTGCCCGAGTCGGACGCGCTCCTGAAGATGGTGTTTGCGCGCGTGGGCTTCCTGCAACCTCTGCTGTGGCAGCGGGCGCCGCAGCAGACGTCGGAGTTCCTGATCGGCCATCCGGAGGTGGCGGCTCTCATACTCCGCGAGACGGCGATCCGGAGAGAGGAGGACCTGGGCAGTCGGGCGCTGCCGTCGATGGAGCGCGGAGCGCATAGCCACGGTCCGCCCGTCTGGCCGGTCGGCGCGCCGATTCATCCTCACATGCGCCCTCCTCCGCCCCCGCCGCCGCAACCCCATTGGCATGCTCCGGTGTGGTGACGTGCTTGAGTTCGCGTGTCGTTGGTGTATCCTGTGGTGGCCGAGGAGCTAGCTGGGCTTGCGGTGGCAGAATGTCTGAAGTGCATGTTGGTTCTCTCCTGTCGCTTCGTCCGCTCGGCGAGATTGGCGATGTCGAGGGTGCAAAACTATCGTTATGGATTGGGTCGAGAGAAAGTCGACGTGGCGGCTGCTCCTTTGGTCGGTCTGTATCATTCCATTACTCAAGAAGATGGGAAAACGCGCAAGTGGTCAGCCGTTAGGGCTGTGAGATTACCCCATCATTTCATCGAAATAAAACGAGAGTGAAGAAACAAGCATACATGGTGATTAGTTCTCAAGTAGTCCGTTCATCCGATCGAACCGGGGGCTTGTACAAGCACGCATCCAGCGCAGGTGAAGTCTCCTCATTGTACCTTGCACATGTGATTTGTTGAGTGGGAGTCGTCTTGGAACCGCGCGACTCGTGCCTTTGGGATGAACAAGGGTCTGCCCAACACGATGAGTGTTTACAAGTACGTAGACGGAACTGCTTCCAGCGTGCTTTTTTCTTTTGGATAGCAGCATCAAGCAACTTCTGGTTTGCTGTGGTATCAGAGGATGACTCGGGACGACTTCGCAAGGCATGGTTTGGTTCAAATTGATGTCGTCGTCTTCAGATATCTCCCATGACCTCCCTCTCGGCCGCGAATGGGCACGCGCAGAAGTAATTGGCTCTCTCCGATGATGTACAGGACGACCTCTCGTTCGAAAAAAAGCTGCGGTGCGGAGAAAAAGCGAGACTCGGTACATGATTAAGGAGAATCACCGAGCTATTGCTTTCAACCATCCCTGCCTGGCCCCCTCCCCCCGGGGCCCCGCAACGACGATTCTGGGGTTCAAGCTCCGGAGGAACCTCCCTCCCTCCACCTTCACAGTTCCACCCCACACCCGCACGCTCAACCTCACCCAGGGAATGACGACTCCCATCTGGCGGGCGAAGTTGCGAGCGGGGAACGACGTTTATTGCCTGTTGATAGATGAATGGTGATTAGGCTGGATAGGGAATGGGTTGGTGCAAGTAGGTCATTGCCAGAATACCCGGAAACCCATACCACCCCTGGTCGCGTTGGTCCGCAATCTGCGTATGACTACGGAGTATATATATATACCAGCATGGCCAGATCCGAAAGGCTCGTGAGTCGTGCTCGCCTTTTTGACGCCTGTTCTTGATATCCGGTCGAGCGCACAAGCGACGAGACGATGCCGTCACTCACCACCGCGGTCTTGACCGCCCTCGCGGCATGCGGCGCCGTCGACGCCTTCCCCCAACAACCGCGCCAGGCGGACCCGACGCCGCATCTGCTCGCCGAGACGGACTACGGCAGCTTCCAGGGCGCGTACTCGAGCACGTACAATATCTCGTACTGGCGCAAGATCCCCTTCGCCGCGCCCCCGGTCGGCGAGAACAGGTTCCGTGGGCCGCAGCCCCCGGCGGCGATTGAGGGGGTTTACGACTCGGACCAGGGGTTCGACATGTGTCCGCAGAGAACGGTGAGTAGTTTGGGGTGTGGAAGCTGGGCGATGGCTGATGTGTGTGCAGGTCAATGGGTCCGAGGATTGCCTCTATCTCGGTCTTTACTCGCGGCCTTGGAATAAGGACCAGCCGCTTAAACCGGTCGTAGGTTAGTACGCATGAGATCTTTACTACCTAGGTTCACCAGACCGATTATGAACCGCAGTGACCTTTTACGGAGGGGGCTTCATCCAGGGCTCGGCGTCCTTCTCTATTCCCCCCTCGGCCTACCCGATCCTCAACGTGTCCAGCTCGTCCAACATGCTCTTCGTGTACCCCAACTACCGCACAAACGCCTTCGGCCTCCTCCCCGGCAAGGAAATCGCCGCCGACCCCGGCTCGGACCTGAACCCGGGCCTCCTCGACCAGGAAGCCGTGCTCAGGTGGACCAAGAAGCACATTGCGCAGTTCGGCGGCAACCCGGACGACGTCACGGTGTGGGGCCAGTCCGCCGGCGGCGGCAGCGTTCTCGCGCAGGCGCTGGGGCGGTCCGGGCAGCAGAACCTCTTCCGCAAGGCCATGGCGAGCAGCCCCTTCTGGCCGAAAACGTACCGCCACGACAGCCCCGAGGCGCAGAACCTGTACGACGAGCTCGCGCGGCGGACGGGCTGCGCGGGCCCCGAGAGCCTGAGGTGTCTGAAGAGCGCAGACGTCCAGGCGATCCGCGACGCGAGCCTGGCCATCTCGTCGTCGCATCAGTACACGACGGCCTCCTTCACCTGGGCGCCCGTCATCGACGGGGATTTCCTGGCGGAACCGCTGAGCGAGGCGGCCGGGGCGGGGAGGGTGAACATGGAGCTCGCGTTCGCGCTGCACAACACCCACGAGGGGGAGAATTTCGTCCCGCCCGGGTTCCAGGGCGCGGCGGACGCGGGGACGCCGGCGTTCAACGCGAGCGAGGCGTCGTTTGACAAGTGGCTGCGGGGGTTCCTGCCCGGGTTTGGGGAGTGCGAGGTCCAAGGGGTCAAGAGGATGTATCCGCCCTCGGGGACGACGGAGACGATTTCGTACAACACGACGTACGTGAGGGCCGGCCTGATTTTCAGGGACGTGGTGCTTTCGTGTCCCGCGTATTGGTTTGCCGGGTCGGCCAAGGGCGGAGGTTGGCTCGGGGAGTACTCGCTCGACCCTTCCAAGCATGCCAGCGATACCGTCTGGGTGAGTGGTCTTTTTTGATGTACAGATGAGAACGTGAGGCTGACTGGGGTGTGTGCAGTGGAATCAGATCAACGCGGTGCAGAAGACGGATCCGGCCCGGTATCAAGGTTACGCTGGTGAGTTTGAGTTTGCCTGTCGTCCGAGACGTCGTCGAGGGTCAAGAAGTTGTCTGACGTGTGCTGTTTTAGGGGCTTTTGCGTCCTTCTTCCAGACGGGTGATCCGAATGCCCTGAAGCTCTCGCCGGACACAGCTGCCGGCGTGCCCCCCCTGAGTGAGAACAAGGAGTGGGTGGTTGAAGCTGGTGGGTTTTCGGCCGTCGAGCTGGAGCACTTGGAAAAGAGATGCGGATTCTGGAAAAAGAATGCGGCAAAGATACCCATCTGAGGTGAGGTGCCTTGGACGACGTATCAAGATGTGGTATTTAAATCATGTCTTTTTGGGACGGGTGTAGCAATCGTTTATCAGTCATACCTGACGCAGCCGTGAACAAGCAGACCGGTTATTTGCAAGTTAGATAGCTTCCACTATACCTTGGCAGAGACGGAAGTCAGACGCGGGTTGGGAAAGTTGAAAATGGGACACCACAGTTGACCTACATCCGCCACGACTCAATCTAGAGTTCGCATTACCCACCATCTTCTTGGGGTTGGAATACACTTGTTGAATCTTGTTGGACACCAGTGCAGTTGAAAGTCTCACTTTACCTTACACCGCTAAAGTTGTTCATCATGAGGTGGCGGTGAATGAAACTCGGCCTTGTACGGGAGCTCAGACTGGAAGTTGAGGTTCACGTCAACGATGACTGTGTTCTTTGCGTCTGGAAGGCTCGGACGGCACTGAATCGTCTAGAATAATGTCAACAGATTGACCAAAGAGATGGGTGAAAATGGCTAGAGACCATTTCTTGCTGCCGCCGTCGCTTACTTCCAATGACATCACTGGCAATTTGAAACACTGAAAGTCAGGAGCGGTTGATGCAAAGAATCATATAAACAAATAAAAAAAAATTCAAGTAGTAATATCAAATGGTCAGTCTTCCGCAACTCCAAGGCCACAAACTTGTAATCGACCAGCCCGTGTTGAGTCGAAGTTGTATCACTGTGTATATTAGTCGGGATTCCCAGTAATGACACTGTACAGCAACTCCAGTTGCCCGACTGAGAAGGTGCAACGTATCGCAGGGATTATCTCACGCGGGGTCCACCACTCCCCTTCAACTCTCTAGTCGACAATCGCTCTCAGCCATCTACTCTCTTTTCTCTCCCATCAAGCAGCAGACGGCCTTTCTTTGGAAATAAAAGGACCGTGGCAGTCATGGCGTCCAAGGTGATTAGCGCGGCGAAGCTGCTCAGCAAGAGGTCCCATGTGATTCCAGGTAGCCCCGAACCAACGCCCTCGTGTGATTAGTCGGCGCGATTCTGACCAGACGCAGGCCAGTACCTTGTATCAGAGCTCTTCTTTGAAGTCCCCAAAGACCACAGCAACCATGCCGCAGGCGTTCTCAAGCTCTTTGGAAAAAGCGTCACCAAGCACGAGAGGCCAATCGTCCCTCCTACAGACTCTGAGAAGAAGACGTCTGAGCAGAAGCCATGGATGGTGTTCTTGCAAGGCGGTCCAGGCTTCGGCAACCCGGAGCCACAGGACAGCCCCATCACCCGTACCGCCCTTGAGCGCGGCTATCAGGTGTTGTTCCTGGACTACCGTGGTGTCGGTCTCAGCTCGCCCGTTTCTGCGGCAAGCCTCGCTCTCGAGGGCGATGCCCAGAAGCAGGCCGACCACCTCAAGCTGCTCCGTCAAGACAACATCGTAAACGACTGCGAGGCTGTGAGAGCCTACTTGACCCAGGACTTCCCCGAGGAGAAGAAGAAGTGGAGTCTCTTCGGGCAGTCGTTTGGCGGCTTCGTCTCCCTGACCTACCTGTCGAGATTCCCCCACGGCCTCCGCGAGGTATTCCTCACCGGTGGCCTGGCTCCCGTGGGCAAGAGACCCGAGCAGGTATACGAAGCGACGTTCAAAAAGGTCACCGAGAGGAACAAGGCCTTTTACGAAAAGTACCCAGAGGACGTCCAGGCTGTTCACCAAGTGGCCCGTTTCATCCACGAGAAGGGTAAGGTCTCACTTCCCGGCGGCGGTTACCTCACCGTTCCCCGGCTGCTCACCCTCGGTCTGGCTTTCGGTGCCCACGGCGGGCTGGACTCTGTCCACAATACCATCCTGAAGCTCAAAACTGATCTCGACACTTTTGGCTTTCTTACACGCTCGTCTCTGACCGACATAGAGCAAGCCAACACGTTCGACACCAACATCATCTACGCCATCCTCCACGAAGCCATCTACTGCGAGAAGACGGGTTGGGCTTCGGACTGGGCTGCCTACAGAGTGGGCAAGTCTCTGGAGCAGTTCTCCTGGCTGGCGAAGGAGCCCACCATCTCCGAGTTCACGGCACCTCCCCTGTACTTCTCGGGCGAGATGATTTTCCCTCTGCACTTCGAGACGTACCCCGAGTTGATTCAACTGCGCGAGGTCGCCGAGATTCTGGCCAAGTTCGACCAGTGGCCGGAACTGTACGACCATGATCAGCTGCAGAAAAACACGGTACCCGTTTACGCTGCGTCGTACATTGACGACATGTACGTTGACTACCAATTCGCCAAGGAAACCTCCGCCCTCGTCAAAAACTGCAAGGTGTACGAGACGAACCAGCTGTACCACTCGGCCCTTCGCGCGAAGAACGAGGATGTAATGAGGGAGCTCTTCAAGCTGAGAGATGACAACATCGACTAGTTCGGGAAAGATGTAGATAATTACTGAGGCGCTGTCGGTTCACAGTACAAGATCGTCACTGCTTAATGAGATGTGAGACTGCTCGGTCTAGACCGGTCGGCCGCGTATAATTAGTAAGTGACTTGCTTCCCTGTTGCTCCGTTACTCTCCTTTTTCTGGAGGTAGCGGCCATCTCGCTTGCTTACCTAAGCTGCGTCGGCCAATGACATCAGGTCCCACCTTTAGAGGCCCCGAAGCAGCTCGGCTCGGCAGCAACGGACTCCACCAGCACCGAACCTCCACTCCAACCTAATCTGCGTTGGGGGGCAAGCGTGCTAGGTCAAGCGTTTGGCGGCGGCAAGATGGGCAGCGAAAGGAAAGTCTCCCCATCACTCCAAACATCTAGAACATCCTGCCGACCATTCTTCATGTCCCCTCCCACATGCTCCGAACCCGACGCAACCAACAGTGTGATGAATTTTATACATCTCACCCAAACCCTGGTCGACTCTTTCAACGCTCTCGCCGATGAAGTTCAGATCCTGACCGACAGGAAGACCATTCTGGAGCACAAGCTCAGGTTCGCCCACGAGCAGGTACGTTTGTTCCGTTTGACACTATTCATGGTTTGTCAGCAACGCCAACCCGCTCGGCCTTGCGACACTCCTCACACCAAGCCTTCCTCCTGCATGATGAACAACCTTAGCTCTAGATCACGAGCTTCTCCACGGAGCGAGGAACGATTACTCTTTACCATAATCCTGACTTTGCCCCCTTGGTCTCGCATATTCACATCTTCCGGTCACACTCGGCGATAACTCACGCTGACCCGACCATTCCACGCAGTATCAGTACCTGGCCGATAAACATGCACCTGCAGCCCCCGAGATTTCAGAAGTTTTGGCAAAACTACAGCTGCCGCCCGAGCTCGCAAATCCAGCATTAGAAGAGGCGACGCAATCAGTCCCGCTGCCCAAACGCAACAAGCTCGACACACGAAACCAAATCGCACTCCTCATCCGAGACGGTCGGCGCGTTGCCCAGCAGCTGTCTTCGATCGGCGAGACGAGCAAGACGAGCGACTCTAGCAGACAGACGTCTTCCCGCCAAGTCGAAACCGGAACCTCCATGTCGACAGTGCTCGAGCAGGACTTTACGATCGAGGGCAAGAGGGGACACTTGGAATGTCCCTTCTCTGCATCCAAGGCGGATGGCACCGCCGGTGAGTCTCAGGATGCGGAGAACGGCACGCACGACCCGACGCCACATCACTCTGCCGATCCCATCTGCGTCGCCATGCTTGAAGAATCGACCTCGCAGCCTGCGGTTCACGGCTCACCCGCAAAATGTCCGATCCGCTACCTAGACCAGCACTCCCCGGAAGAAATCGCGCACTACGTCGAAACGCACAAGCACGAATTGCCTCGCAGCCACGAGGTGTGCGTGAGGAGATATCAGAAGAACGAGACGCAAATCAAAAAGCTCGATGCCAAGTACGGCAACCTGGTCAACATGATTCAGGGGCTTAGTGCGCTCCATCAGCCCATGCTGCCGTCTTCGCAAATGGAGCAGGAAGAGATTGATCGGGCTTCGAACGAGAGGGTACAGAACTGGGCAAAGGCAGTCACGGCTACGGGCACCGATGACGCCGATCAAACGCAACCCACGCCGGAAGACGCGGAAGAAAACCGCCAGAGCCATTTCGACAGACACCTTAAGGAGGTTCGAGTGGGCGAGTCACCCAGCCGGCCGTGGGGTATCTCTGTCCCCATCTATGACTCAAACGGCTTAGATGACGAAGAGCGGCCAATGTCGCCGCCTCCCGCGCCAGTCTTCATGCCCTCCGGCTCCGACGCGGAAAAGCCGCCGGCCAAGACAGGAAAATGTCCATTTGACCACACAAAAATGGCAGCCATGGCAGCAGCCCGCGAAGAGCCCCGCTCGCTCTCCCCACCGGCGCCTTTGACAGCAAAAGAAACGAACGATAACGCCTCACCGCCGAAAACCGGAGGCAAATGCCCCTTCGACCACGCCCAGCTCGCGGCCATGGGCCTCGCATCCCCGACGCCCAACACTGGCGAGCAGACTTTCGTGCATCCGGCGCCGTCGCCGTCGCCGTCGCCCGTCGAGCTGCCGTCTACGCCCGTGAAGCCGCAGGTTGCTCACAGCCCACCGCCGCCCCAGCCCGCCTTTATCAATCCGCCCATGGATGCGAACAAGCAGTTCAACACCAACGGCGCGCCTCAGATGGTTTTCACCGGTCCTGTTTTCATCGGGTATCCCATCGAGCAGGCCATTCAGTTTATGCAGCATTTCCAAGGACAAGGAAGGCAGTAATCTTCAGTCCTCTTCTCTACGTCGTTTCAGTCTTTTTCTCTTCGTCGTATCGGGACGAGGCGTTTGTGCATTTTTAGCGATGGCGTTATTGGTACGGATCAGGGGTTTCTCGTTTTGGCTGGCTTCGTTGTTACTACTTCTGGGGGGGGGGGGGGGGGGGGCTCTGTGGTGGCTCGAGTTTCACCACTTTCAGATTGAAGATGTCCAAATTTATCACAATGGACGCAAGGGGATAGCAGACAGGACTCGTCCGTACGATACCACAAGACCAGAAATGAGACATTGTATGACGAGTGTACCTGACTGAAACATGTGTCTCTCGTCGAGCGCGGCGAACGTGATGTTACCCTTCTTTTGCATTTGTTTTCTAAAGTATAGAGTGTCTAGTACTTCTTGAAAGTAAAGATCTACCGCCCAAAACCCACAAACGCCTTAATCCGCATCTTTGAACCCGTTTCCCTTGGCCGCCGTATCGTTTGCCGCACCTTCCCGGCCTTTGACGGCAGTTTCATCATGGTCGTCATCGTCATCGTGATACCCTCCTCCACCACCACCACCAGCAGCCTCCTCATCAACAGCCTCCCTCGCCCAGAGCGAAATGTCATCGTCGTCCATGAGCGCCGCCACGTCCTCGGGATCGACGAGGCCAGCCTCGATATCGAAATAGTCGGGTGCTCCGGAGAGGTCCCGCCCGGGCGCGAGGGCGCCCTCGGACTCTACCTGTTCGAGGGCGAGTTCGGCCGCGCGGGCCATGGTGCGGTTGTAAATGATCCAGCCGACGACGAGACCGACGGCGCCGCCGAAGATCATGGAGATGTAGTTGATGGCCTTGCCGCCGGCGGACATTTCGTCGCCCTTTTCGGCGATGAGGGCGAGGCGGCTGCCGATGAAGACGTGGACGAGGAGTTTGGGACTGCGCGGCGCGCGTGTGTGTGTCAGTGAAGTGCGTGCGTTGGAAGGAGAACAAGAGGACGTACCTCGCCATCGCCGTGGAGGCGGCAAACGCCCACGGTTTGATGGAGGGAATGGTCGACAGGAACCCGTTGGACAGGCTATACGGCAACGGACAGAAGCGCACCGCCGTCAGCATCTTGATGCCGTCCTTCCTGAGAACCTGCCCCAGCGCGATGAACCGGTGATCCTGCCCGACCAGCCGATGCACGTAACCGCTGAAGATGCCGCGGCTCGTATAAAACGCCGTCAAGCTGCCCGCGACCGTCGCCGTTGCGACAATGGGGTATCCAAGGGGGAAACCGTACACGAAGCCCGACACGGTGATGGCGGTGCTGTAACCGATCATGGGCGGGAAGGCCGTCAGGAACGTAAAGGCCCAGATGATGAGCCAGCCGCCGGACAGCGCCCTCCACTTTTGCGATATCGGGGCCAGCCACCTGAAGATGGAGTGCGAGTAGATGAGGAAGAGCAGGCCCAGCACGTTGACGACGAGGAGCGCCGCCGCCACGACGGTGCGCTGCACGGGCGTGAGGGAGAGGTACATGGCCCAGAGCCGGTTACCCGTCCGCACCGCCGAGCGCACGGCGCGGTTGACGCCGGAAACGGCCGTTGTCCGCGCCGAGTTCGTTCTGGAGAAGCGCGCGCTCGAGAGGCGGCGGTTGGGGTGCGAGGTGGACCATGGCGGGCGGTTGTCCGGGTGCGAGGTTGACGGGGACGACGGGTTCGGCGAGATGGAGAGGGCGCGAGCCGCGGATTCGTAGTCTGCCGGCATCGTGGGGGCGGCCAACGCAAAGGCGCCGCAAGGTTTTTGTCTGGCGAGGAAGGGTCTTGTCGGTCTGCGACGATAACCCGGAGGGTCCGGATCTTGAGAAGCTGTTCGCGGGGCCGTTTGGCTCGCCGGGGTGAGCTATCAATCGACGACGGGGTTAACGATTGGGAAGTCTCCGTAATCAGCGGACCATGTCGAAGCGACACAAACTCGACGGCGCACCAACAAAAAAGAGAGAGAGAGAGAAAGGTTATGTGATGTAGGACTGTCAAGGGAGGAAATGTTACTCAAGCTAGGGAACGACTGCCGTCTGGGGTGTGCTACGTAATTACGAGCTGCCCACTTCGATGAGGTAAGCTAAGCCACAGTCTACAGACGAAGCTGCGCATGGAGGGAGGTGTCAGCCTGGGTTTCCATTCTCCATCGACACGCGGGACGGGTCCCTTACTCTATGCTACGTAAGATGGGCCAGGGTGCGCTTTAGCTCATCGAATATGGGGTTCTCTTCGGGTGGATTGGATGGCAATGCGAAACTGGGTGATTGCTAGAACGCCAGCCCACACGAAGATGCTGGAGAGATTCAATCTGAAAATACAATCGTCTTCGATCAAGAAAGAGGCTTTGGTCTTCAATGTTAAAAGAGAAGGTCTGTTTCACCTGCAAACGCAGTGAGGTGTCCCACGTTGCTGCTGATGGTTTCAATCGCCTGGCGTACAGGGGTTCGTTCGATCCACGATTATTGCACCGGCCAAGTGAAGCGGAAGCAGCAGCGCGCCTCAATTCACGTAGCATTTGCTTTTTGGGGCGTGGAGGAGCAGAAAGTGACAACTTCAGATAGACATGGACTGCCTAGGTGGACGTGTCCTCTATACTCTGTTGACCTGGCTCGGTTTGCATACCGGCACATGGTGAAGGTTCACAAATAACTCCGCCCAAGGTCCGGCCCAGTCAATGTCGTGGACTCGGGGTGCCAGTCGCCACCCACCTGTCCAGGCATTGTGGGGGCTCCACATGAGGTACTCCGTATACTTAGCTTCCCTGCATGAAGTCAAAGCCTGGCCGAAGCCCAGGCCTAAGCCCAGGCCTTCCACGGTTGAGGCTCTGCTTGCCACTGCAACAACAACAATAACCACATCTTGCCCCAGCGCTCTGGCTCAGCACACCAGTTTTACTTTGGGGACACTCTACTCCTCGCATCATCTTGCAGCATTCCTAGTTGAATTCTTTCTAGTTTAAAAGCTTTATTTCATTCTTTCTGTCTCGAAACCTCGTCATCGCCGCCCACTGGGTCCCTTGGGAGGGTCCCTAACAAGAAGCCTGACCTTGCCGTCACCAATTTCCACCCCTTGACTCAGAATGTCGACCTCTTCTTTGCTGTCATCCGCGCTAGACGTACCTTCGCGAGCCAACGACTTGTCGTAACTACGAGCGTCGATGCCGAGAATACCGCCCATGTTGTTGCGGTCGCCAGGCACGGAGAATTCGCGGTAGGCGTATCTCCACTCGTTCAGAAAGTTGCGAATTGCCTTGCCGACCTTGTCCTTTCCATTCTTACTGTGATGGCCTGTTCCGGTGATGGCGTATATCGGTCTGCTTTCCCTGACGTTGTCCATCAAAACCCGCTCCAGGTATTCCACCGCCTCCTCGGGGTGCAGCCCGTGAAGGTCGACGTAAATCTCAAAGCTGTTGGGGTTGCCCTTGTTACGCTCCTCGTAGAGCTCTCGAGCTGCTTCCCTGTGAGCTTTCCTCATGAGGTCGTTTTCGCTCTGACCCCTGAGGCTGAGTGCCTTTGCAGCCCTGGCATCATTACGGTTCCAAGCCTGGGCAGCGCTACAAAGGGTCAGCTTGAGTCCGAGGCAAGACCAGTCATCAGTGTCACAATACCTCTGGAGGAACTTGTTTCGGAGGCCGCCGTGCTTGATGGCTTCTTGTCGCGCCTTGAGATAGGCCTTATTGGCCCTTTCGCCTGTTTCAAGCCATGGGATGTGCTTTGGGTTGGAAATTGCCTGAGCCGCGGCGCTGTTTTCGCCATTCCTGATATTCGTTGCGCTTCCGTTGCGACCAATCTTTTTATTTTCTTGACGAAGCGTGGCCGGTGCTGGCGATGGTGACATTTTGACAATCTCGGCAAGAGAACTGGGTGCAAAGTTCTCCTTATGGTTGTGACCATGCCCGCCTCGCTTTCCGTGGTGTTTCTTACCCTGCTTGGCAACGGCAGCAGAACCCAACGTCGGGAATGCGTCTGCGTCATCCAGTGACGGCGCTACAAGCTCTCTTGCTTGCTGGTGTCGGCTGCCGGGCCGAGACCTCGGACGAGGGCTCTCCCCAGGGTAAAATGGCCTGAGACCAGGTGGCGGTGTAATCCCGACGGTGATGTTAGCGCCGCCTGCGTAACCACCTAGTTGCTCTGGTGTCCCAGGTGGAAGTGCTGGGAATGAGTTCATGTCCAGATTAGTGTGCTTAGTCGGCGGAGTGCTGGCACCATCAAGCGCAAGCTTGTTCATCAGGTGAGCAGGATCGTGCGAGAAGATGCATGTCTCTCCAGCCAAGCAGTTGCCCATCACCCAGTACCTTTGCCGCGTTAGTTGTGAGTCTCTACGTAGTTGTAAAATCTCTACGATCAGTTGAAAAGGAAACATACTTGCACAGGTGGTTGCCCAGGTCGTGACTGAACCTGCAATCAGCCCTGAGGCATTGTCCTGTCGACATGTAGAACTTGCATATGATGCCCGACCTCTGTCCTGCAGGAGTGGTAGGACGTCCTTCGGCAGCCAGGGCCTTGCCAATTAGGGAGTGTTTGGTATCATCAGTCTGCACATTACTGTATCCGTTTTCTTGAGCTTGGCTCTCCATGATGGAAGCAATTGTCGCACTCAGATCGTAGCCGTGAACGGCAAGAGCAGCCTCAATCTCTTCATCGGTCCGCGTTTGGCCAAGGATCGAACGGAGCATATCATAGGGAGACATGTCAGCTTGCTGTGAGGACATGGACGAGAACTCAGGGGCTGCAGCGTTTAGACCGCTGGAAGTGCCAACGGAAGAGGTGATGCTGATAGCATCGTCGGCAACGAGCCACTCGACGTTCTCGTTCTGATAGTCGCCGAATGTTTCTTGCGATGGAGACTTATCACCGGCGAACTCGTACGCGTTCAAGTTTGGGCTATTGGGGATAGCCGGGGTAGCGAAGGCAAGCCGCGGGGATGGTCTCGGGGAGGAGAAGGGCGATGCGGCCGACGACTTTGTTCTCGAGAAGGACGGGACGAAGCCCGGAGGTGCCAGTGGGCTGACTCCAAGGCGAGGCGATCCGGAGAGAGGTGTGGCGTTTCCACGCCACGAGGCAGGAGAAGGTCGGCGAAGAATGGTTTGGCGTATGGGAGGTGGAGAGGTCGAATTTCCGCCCGCGTCGCGGTATCGCCAGAGGACGTCGAGGATCGCATTATCAAGTGAAGGACCCGTGAGGGTTGTTTGCAATCGCAATAAGTCTTCGAGCTTATCCGTCTTGTCTTCATCCTCGAGTGTAACATCCTGAAGAATAGGGAGGCAGATTTCGTAATGTTCGTCGGAAACCATGATGGCGCGATTCGGGGCCGAAACGCCCTGGCAGGGCAGAAGCAGGGAGTAAAGGTGTGTGAGATGGTATTTGTATGCGTTTGTTCAGCCCGAAGCCAAGGGCGAGGCGGCGTGTCTACGAGAAGGATTCGGTCTTGGGGTCGGGCAACCACTACGTAAGTAGGCAGGCCTATCGGCAGGCAGAGGCAAGGCAGAGCTGACGGAGCGTCGGAGTTTGCGTGCTGTGTAAGCCTCGGCGTATCGCGGTGAAGGACGCAGTCGAAACAGATGCAACAGCAAAAGCAAGCGGAAGCAGTGGCCTTCGGGATGGTCGGTGTTGGCAGCAAAGCGTTATTAGTATGGATAAGATGCGCCTAGAGGCCGATGGGAGATGGATGTGCAGTCGAAGGAAAACGCGAAACGGCGATAGGCTGTAGCGAAGATGGTGGGCGGGACTCGATGGTTCCGTCACATGGTTTCGGAGACAGGGGCGGAGGAGGGATTGTCTTGGTCCTTGATGGTCGTATTGACGCGATATGTGTTTTCGCGTCACGAAGCACCGGCAGGAGAGGAGTTCCTTGCGTGCTTGTGCTTCGTTGCCTGCAGCTTTGCTTTTACGCACGACAAACGCGTGAGGGGAGGAGACGATGGTTAAGGATGTTGGAGGAAACGCGGCCAACAGAAGTACGCAAGACAAGGCAGGCAAGGTGCTCCCCCTTCAGCTGACGACTGGGACCAGGAGCGCTAGACTACTGGGTCAGGGAAGGGCTTCTTGTAAGGGTGGTGGTGCGTGGTAGGTAAGGTGAGTTGAGTACGGATAGCAGCTGCTAATTAAGGTGCCTCCTAACTAGGTACCTTCCAGCTTACTAGTGCCGCTGGTTACTGGGGAAAGTACTTGTTACTGCATACGTACTTGTACCCAGTACGGGGGTAGGGAGGAGGTGAGGAGGTGAGGGGATACGTTGAGCTAGCAGGTCAGACGTGCCGCCCAAGGGAAGTCCCCAGGTCCCCAAGTGGTACTCCGTAAGCGGTACGTACACTCCCTGGTATCTAATCGACGCCGTGTACGTGTACCTACCTGGGTACTTACACTGGCGTGCTTCGATCGGTGTATTGGGCATCCCGATGTCATTGAAATCTCTCACTGATCAAGAAGGTACGTAGTTCGATAGTCTCCTGGAGATATCCAATCCCATGCACAGGGCGGAGGACGACCCAGCCGCCGGTCCAGTCAGCGACTGGTATTGGAGCGTGGGGTTCGCGGCCCCCACTACGGTGGTCCTAAGAGGTTCGTTCACCTCATTAAAACGAACGCTGAGCTGTGCTTGGACTATGAACGCCTTGCGGCTTGCTTCACTTTACTCATTTCTCTGGTTCGACCAAAAGTCAATCCCGTGGAACAAGAATGCTCCCCTTTTATAATTTCTCCAGCCATCCTAATCCACCCCCGGCCCATATGCCTATTATATACTGAGAGGCTGCTCTGTTAGAGCCGCGTGCAAGCCGATACCACCACATCCGATGTGTGTATTTCCATCTTACCGCCAAATGGCCAACAGATTCTCGTCCGGCGTTTAAACTTCAAGTTCCACGACATCTTCAATAACCTCACTGCCGTGCATTTCCCGTCCGACCTTGTGACTGGATAGCTGTCGTCCAATCTCGGCCCTCCCGCTCTCAGCCTTAGACTCTCCACGCGTGTGCTAGTACAACTGGCTTTCTCGGCGGAACACAAGGGCGCTTGGCGTCTGTGGGAAATGACGAGACTATCCGAGAACCAAGAACCATGTTTTAGAAACGGACTTGCTGTGATGGCTGGGTTGCAGCGTTGCTCTTTGATAGAAATGGTAAAATTGTCTGACATGGTTCTCTCCCACAGATCAAGGCACCTCGTCATCATCCAGCTCGCCGCCAAAGCCGAAGCTGAAGCCTCCTCCATTAGCTTCTTCATCGTGTCGACCCGCCACCTCTTCCCACTTTCTCTTCTTCTGGGCAGACTTCTTGTCAAGATTCTGCAGCGCTTCGTCGAGAATATCTGGATGCTCCAGTCGCAGCCGCTCGACAAACAGCCCGTACGGATCCGCCACCTCCTCCTTGAAGCCGGAAACTTGATCCGACTTATCTCTCAAGAACCCCAACACCTCGGTTAGCTGGTGGAGGTTGGTCGACCTGGGCACGAAGTTTTGCGTCAAGGCAATGCCGCCCTCGAGGTTGACTACCAAATGCCACCACCCACTGGGCACGTGCAGGATTTCCCCTTCCCTGCAGATGCCTTCGACGCATTCCGGCAGCTCCCGTGCTTCCGCGTGGAACTCGAGGAGCCACTCGGCGATGCTCAAGGGGCTCGTCACCTCACTGCTGTCTTCCGAAACGTAGACTCCGGGAACCTGGGCCGTGGGTGGAAACATGATCCAGTACTTGGTCCCTTGGATGACGGCGTTCCACGCGCTTGTACCGTTGGGGTCTTTGTGAAATGTTGATCCGCTCCTCGCGGGTCCGATGATGAGCCAGCGGTGCGCAGGTCGCTCCTTGCCCAGGAGTTCAAACAGGTCAGGACCGAAGCCTTCCGGCTTCCAGTATGCTGCGCCCTCTTCACGGCTTACCTTGATACCCATCTTCTCGGCGAACTTCTTGTCGAATAAGTACAGGGGGCTCTCGTCGCTGTTGCTCCGCATGTAGTCGTAATATGTCGAAAATGGCCAGTCCACGGCCTCCGCGCGGAACTCGACATTCGAGTACTGAGCAAGAATGGAATCTAGGTTCCAATCACGGCAAACGGGCCATGATTGAATGTAGTTGTTCAAGATGAACGGCACCTCGGTCCATTCCTGGGCGAACTCCTCGTACGTGAGCGTTTCCTTGCGACGTATCTCATTGCTCCTGGGGATCCTCGAAGAGAACTGTGACAAGTCTACGTGACTGCAAACAAAGGGCCTATGCAGGACATCGGAGAAAACGTCGCTGCAGTCGACCTTGGCACACTTTTCCAAAGCCAAACCGAGTTGCGTTGATCTCCACGAGCCCTGCCACTTGCCGTCGAACCTGCCGGAGCAATGAGACCTTGGGCAGTGTTAGTTGTCGAGTCACCTCCACCGCGTCATATGTCCAATATCGCCGACGCTTGTCAGCTACAACCATCTGAGGAGTCATCTGAGGCAACTCGGTGACTGCCTCGATCGATCCGGACCTCTGGCGGTTTGAGTAAAAGCAGCACTCACTGCCACTAACCCTACGACATCCTCTGCAACCTGGGGCTGTCTGAGATAAACTCACTCGAGAAAAAGCGTTTTCCAGATATCGTCGGAGTGGCAGAACGCGTAGAGAAATTTGCTGGTGTAACCAAGGTTTCTCAAACTGCTCTGGTCGAGGTACTCCAATAACACCATGAGGGCTTCGTCGGGCAAAGAATTGAACGCGCCGGCCTGTTCCCGAGCGTTCGGGCGGTCCGAAAGATACTGGTTGCCCAGCGGTTTCACCCCCAAGGGATGACTTGGAATTGACTCAGTCGAAATGACTGCATCCTCGACGGATTTTGAGTCATAGCCTTGGCTGTTGGTGTCAGCAAAGCCATTGGAGATGCTTTGGGGTGGCGCTTGGTTCTCGATGGCCATATCGACGGAAGAGTGACATGTGCTCACTACTAAGCTCAATGAGCACAAGTATAGGCCTGCGGCGTGGGAGGGTGGGACGTTGGAGTAACCACCCACAACCAAACTGGCAGGGAGATAGAATTTTTTTTTTAAAAAAAAAGTAGATGACAATGTCAAAAGCATAAGATAGTGAAATCTGCAACAGGCATCATCATGTTACTGGCTCTGCATCGTGCGAGGTGGTACGAGTAGCGGGTGAGCGCATCGATAAAGTGATAGACCAGCTCAGTTAATGCATGAAATCCGTCTAGATGAAATTTTCCTTCCGTAACCCGCCACCCAGGCACGGTGGAGGGGGGGGATTTTAGAGGCTGGCGCGGCAAAAAAATTCCTGGCAGGTGTGCTATCTCCGGGACATCCCAGCGCTCTGTCGCCTGTACCAAGCTCCCAAAACTGGGCTGGCGAGTGATACCTGGGCTGTTGTAGCCTAAGGTAACTGCCTGTCCAGGTAGGTCGGTAGGTACGGTGGGTGTGCCCTAATCATTAGTCTGTTATTTCCGATACCCTCGCTTACCGCATAAAACGAGGGGCCGCCTGCCGCCAGTAAATTTTTTACTTGGTCAAGAATTCTGGCCGACTGTTAAAAACTTCATCTCCCACCATTCAACCACAGCGCTTTGCAACCCCCCACGAACAACCAACGCTTTTATTCCTAGATCAGTGTTGCTTCTGCGAACCGTCAGGAGCATCTAATCTAGAAGAGAATTTTAATTCTTAGACTTCGATTCGACGACTTTTTTCGCACCTCTCTTCTGAGACCTTTGCGAAATTTCCCGCCCCTCGTCCAACCCCACCTTCGCGACGATATTCTAGATCTCAAGCAGTGCTTGTGATCTAGACTTTCCATAACAGCACCGCAATCATGGCTGACAAGGGTCTCGAGGATGTCAACGAGAGTAAGTGATGCGAATGCTCTTCCATCATCACGAGCGCAGTCGAAATGGCTGCCCTCGACGGACCCCGGCGAGGGTTAGCCGACCGATCGCTCCCTATCTGGTAGATAGACACTGTACGGAAGGCATCCAATCGCTAACGTTCTTTCCTCTTCTAGACCAGATCGAGGGTAACTTCGATGAGACCGTCGACTCCTTCGATGACATGAACTTGAAGTCGGAGCTCCTCCGTGGTATGCATTTTTCTGCCCAAAAGCCTGGCCGAAATGGCCTCAGCTGTGGCCCCGTCGCTAACGTCGCGCCAATCAGGCGTTTACGCCTACGGTTTCGAGCGTCCCTCCGCCATTCAGCAGCGTGCAATCATGCCCGTCATCAAGGGTATGTCACTACCTCGCTCACTCACGCCTCCATCTCCGCTCACACATGCATCCAGGTAGCGATGTCATCGCCCAGGCTCAGTCCGGTACTGGCAAGACTGCCACTTTCTCCATCTCTGTTCTGCAGAAGATCGACGCCAACGTCAAGCAGTGCCAGGCTCTCATCCTCGCCCCCACCCGTGAGCTGGCTCAGCAGATCCAGAAGGTCGTTATCGCTATTGGCGACTTCATGAACATTGAGTGCCACGCCTGCATTGGTGGTACCAGCGTTCGTGATGACATGAAGGCCCTCCAGGACGGTCCCCAGGTCGTTGTCGGTACCCCCGGCCGTGTCCACGACATGATTCAGCGTCGTTTCCTCAAGACCGACAGCATGAAGATGTTCGTCCTCGACGAGGCCGACGAGATGCTCTCTGTAAGTTGGCGGAGTCCACGCTCAACGAAATCCCGCCCTTACTGACCTTCTCCTCCAGCGCGGTTTCACCGAGCAGATCTACGACATCTTCCAGCTCCTCCCCCAGAGCACCCAGGTCGTCCTTCTGTCCGCCACCATGCCCCAGGACGTTCTCGAGGTCACCACTAAGTTCATGCGTGAGCCCATTCGCATCTTGGTCAAGAAGGACGAGCTTACCCTCGAGGGTATCAAGCAGTTCTACATCGCCGTCGAGAAGGAGGAGTGGAAGCTCGACACTCTCTCTGACTTGTACGAGACCGTCACCATCACCCAGGCCGTCATCTTCTGCAACACCCGCAGGAAGGTCGACTGGCTCACCGACAAGCTCACTGCCCGTGACTTCACCGTCTCCGCCATGCACGGTGACATGGACCAGTCTCAGCGTGACCTGATTATGAAGGAGTTCCGTTCCGGATCTTCTCGTGTCCTGATCGCCACCGACCTCCTGGCCCGTGGTATCGACGTCCAACAGGTTTCCCTGGTCATCAACTACGACCTCCCCGCCAACCGCGAGAACTACATCCACCGCATCGGTCGTGGTGGTCGTTTCGGTCGTAAGGGTGTTGCCATCAACTTCGTTACTGCCGAGGATGTCCGCATGATGAGAGAGATTGAGCAGTTCTACAGCACCCAGATTGAGGAGATGCCCATGAACGTCGCCGACCTCATCTAAGTTACGTTTCACGGGATAACGATTTCTCTTTTTGCACGAACTAAGCCCTTGTCTGCTGATCGACCACGCACCGGATCTGGCACCAGTTGGGGGGCGTTTACTCGAGATTCACCAGGACTTTGTTTGTTGATAGATCAAGGAAGGCTACCTTGCGGGTCACTGGGCGCGGCCGGCGCGCCATACGCTTCTGGTTCGTTGTTGGACGCGCCCCGGACTCTTGGGTGGGAATGAAAACTGGGTTGCATGCGGAGGGCTTACGAGTCTCTGGCACCTAATACCTCGAAGGTGCGGCGGACTGGTACCTAAAAGAATCATTTGGCAAGGTTCTAGTTTTTGACATTGTTGTTTCCTAGTCTCTCTGTACGTAGGGGCCTCGTCATGATGAATCTGCTCTTTTAAAAAATACTCCACGCTGTGCCCAAGTTGGTGATGCCAATCTAGAAGAAAAGCCCGCCCCGGAAGGTGTCCACCGCCTCGCCACCCGTCTCCATGTGAGGGAAGCGGGGTGAGCATGCGCAGAGCTGGACACGCCAGAGTAACAGGTTCAGCATCATCCAGCCGACACGGAGAATCTGCTCTTGTGCGTTCCGCCATACAGGCTAGCAAGTGGCTTCGAGACAATACTGGACGTAGACTATCCCCGTATTCGTTTTCACAGAACGGGCTTACCACAAAATTGCTCATCGCGATGCCTTGAAGCCAGCCAGCTTCTTGGAGAGAGGTGGTTGGGTTGCGGCTAAAAGGTTGGGCCACGTGGGTGGGCCTGTGGGTGTGTTGTATGCGTTGGCGCTGCACCATGTTCACATTTTTGAGCATCTGTAGCCGGCTTCACAGCGAGTAAAGTGACTGCTGCCTCCTAGGTAGCTCTTACTCTTTAGTAAGTAGATTGCCTCTATTGCAGTGTACTAGGGCTACTAATTCAGAAGCAACAACTACAAGAGTAATAAAAAAAGGCAAGCGTAGGTCAGACACAGATCATTAGGTCATGTAAAAAGAAAGCAAAAAAATTGGTAGCTTCTCTTTGATTGAGCGTGTCATCCTTAGTGCAGGGGCCATGCTACTGTACAGAAGTCAGTGACTGTCATGGGATTCGAACTTGTGGCTCTTGGGGTAGCACTTACATCTTCTCTGTATCGTTTCAAATTGACCAAATGCCCGAAGGCGAAAGCTGTCGCAAATTTCTCTACTATAGAGGGTCGCTCCGGCGAGCTGGTGGTCTGTGCATCATGCCGCCTGAGACTCCCTCTGGCAGGCGAACCTCAGGCGGCAAAGTCCCCCTCACCTACCTTTTGGTCATACTTGCAGTACTGCCTTTTTTTTCCCTTTCACCTGTTGAGGCGGGGGATCGCCCCGCGATATTGTACTTGCTCCAATGTCGGTTTACCCCGCCGGGCCTCACGCACCGAGCACACAAGAAAAAGGACTGGAGCCATCACTACTTACCTCAGGCATTTGCTATTCAAAAGCAGGATTCGACCGCACCCGATACAAAATATGAAGTTCAGCTGACTGATCAGCACAGAGGTTGGAAAGGCAACGTGGTCCTTCTCATCCTGTCGGTTACGCCATGCCGTAGGGCATGCGGTAACCGTACGCGCTGCCACGTACGTGGCGG
>MASP02000444.1:0-99999 GCA_001693025.2 Colletotrichum lindemuthianum | reverse complement strand
AGTTTGCACCCGTACGACGAGATCACGTACGGCGTGCGATATCCTGACGATTAAACCAACACATCCTGACCCCAGCCGGAAAACAGGAAATCTCCATATGGGTTTCCGTCCGAGGTGCGAGTGGGAGAAAGAGGAGGGGGACGTGGAAAAGTTTGGCAGGGAAACAAAAAGATTCCCACCAAATTTTTTCCCGCCTTCGCACTTTGCCGTCCCCTTTCCCCCCTTCCCTCTCTCGCCCGCCCTCCCCTCTTCTCTGTTTCGTTTCGTTTTGGGCAGTTCGTTAGGGTTGCAAGGAACCGGGAATAGTAATTTGGGATGACGCTATGGCGAATATGCATTTATCCCGCTGGGCTAACTAGGCAGGGGGGAGGGGGCGTGCGAAATGGAAATGGGAACCCACGATGAAGTGCCCGAGGCTTTGGATACTGACAGGGATGGTGACTCTAGCAGCACTTACACCACTCTGGTTGTCGCTTAAGTGATCCTTTAATTTTCATCGTTCTCGATAAGCCTTCATGATTAAACAAGTAAGTGACCATACTAATCATCTATTTACTGACATCATTAATACGGCTTGAACAGTAGAGAGATTCGTGGGGCTGTAGCTTGCTAAGTAACGTAGCAGGCAAACGAAGTGTCTTTCAAACATGTTGACTGCAACCTGTCCCGCGGACAGAAGAGAGCAGTGATACTGACCATATATACACATTTATTCACTGTGTAAACTGTGTCTTATGATGCGCATCAATCTTGCTTTCACGTTTGCAGCCCCTAGGTGTTGACGATGACGGCGCGTTCTCACGTCGACGCTGTCGTGCGAGTAAAGAAAGACTCTGCACAACCCCGCCGTATAAAAACACCGAAGCCTAATTTTTCGCTTGAATATGATTAAAGAAACTTCCCAGGTAGTTGAAGCTTGGTTTTCTCGTCGTGACACAGGAATATGGGGCACTTCAAGCAAACTCCCGCTATGCCATGATAGCCACTTTGCGTTCGAAAGGTGGGTGACTAGTTTCCTGCCTCGCTGCAATGGAACTGAGATTTGTATGCGGTTGTTAGCATGATGCATTTTTGAATCATTTATTATGTCTATTGTGTGTCTTTTATTACGCTTGTTCCGTAGGTGGACTCGAGCTTTACTGATATTGGCTGTCTTCTTAATGTTCCGAGTTTTGCACTTCATGGCTTTTCATGCGGAGTACATATTACGTGTATATTCAAATAGGAAACTGAGCCTCGCCGGATGAATACAACCCATCGTGTTCCCTTCGAGGTACTTCAACATTGCGCTTGGCGCTAGTCATTTTCTTACATATGCCCAAGAATGGGTTGAAGCCGTGTTCGGACTTGAACAGATATACTCAAGACACGAGAATTAAATGACATGAGATGTTTACTTATTCAACAATTCGAATTCGGGGCCGCCAAAAGTTTGCCTTTTTGAAAAGTTAAGGTAGTGTTATGATAGTTGTGCCATCATGCTTCACCGCAGCCAATACTTCTTCCCCCAACGCCCATTCATCACAACCCATAGCACCTCACCAACTCCGCTGCATTTCACCGTACCTCACCAACTCCGCTGCATTTCCCCGTACCTCAAGAACTGGTAAGTCGTGATGATATATGCAATCACTGCGTGCATACCCCATACCCAACTGACCTGTTCTCTATACAAACATACATAGATCCAACATAACCAACGGGACAAGTTGTACGTGAGTGTGTCATCTAGACACCTCCAGCACGGCTTTTATCCAAAACATCAGGAGGCGGAAGGGATTCGGGGCCGAACGAGAGCGGGAGAAGCTTGACTGAGTTTAGCATGAGATCAAGTCAGTTGAAGGTCGAACGTACCTCTTGGAGCCGCATGACAACGTATTCGCCATCCTTGTTGAACATGAGAACGGGCGTCTCCAGATCAACGAATTCGCGGATGCTAGCCGCGCAACGATTAGCTATTTATGCCCGACTGAGAAGGGGGAAAAAGCAGTCAAAAACTCACAACTGGCGGCACATGCCGCAAGGGCTGCACGGGGCTTCAACGTCGGTGGCAACAGCAACCGCCTTGAATCCTCGGATGCCCTCCGTGATGGCCTTGCCAAAGGCTACTCTTTCGGCGCAAGTTCCCACGGGATACGAAGCATTCTCGACGTTGGCACCGGCAGTGTACTGTCCGTCATTGGACAGCAGAGTTGAGCCTACACGGAACTTGCTGTATGGGCAATAGGCCGTGGCCTTTGCGGCGGTGGCCCTCTTGTGAAGCTCGCGCACCTCTTCGGGCGTCAAGCCGTACTTCTTGGCCGTACCGGCCGTCTGAGACGCATTTTTGATGTCGAATACTTCTGGAGTGAATGCCATTTTAGAAAACTTATGAATTAGGTGAGAGGGGAAGTGAAGGTCAAGTTGTGAAAGGTGGGGAGATGAGATAAGACCTGAAGCTGGAGATGATTGAGGTTTCTTGGGCGCCGGGTTTGTGTTACTGGGCTGCAAGTGCTATTACTAGGTACTATTAGCGGATGCTAGGTGGCGGCTTCGGCGGAATCACTCTCTGAGAGGGCAAGTGGAATGCCCCATTTATGGGGGCCAGTCTGCCAACTGGTCACTGCCGGCCGTCTCCGATTTCCGTTTGCATTTCTCTTCTGCTATCAATGTTGGAACCAGTTCTCAGCGCAACAACACAGCAAAAGCGTATCGCATTCTCTCACAAACCACGCACTAATTACATGACAGCTTCCTAAGACCTTCGACAGCAGACGTTCCTCGCAAGAAGCGACCTTGGATTGGCCGGACATTCCACTGTGCGACCAACCAGACGTATTCTCGTTTCTGCAGTCATACCCCGCAGTCTCTCTCTTGGGCTAAGTAGCTTGCGGGTGCGTTTTGCCGATGGGAATCGTCAGCGGGTTCATGGCACTAATGGACAAACTGTGAGCTCACGGCGTGGTCACGGGATGCGACTGGTTACAGGAAACACTTACGACGCGCCGCCGTCGACAATCAGGTTTGTTCCCGTGATGTAAGAGCTGAAGCCCGACGCGAGAAAGCCGGCCACTCGAGCTACCTCTTGGGGGCTGCCCGGTCTTTCCAAGCCGATGGTGGCATTGGACGCCTTCAAGGGGTTAGTGCTAGACAACTCTCGCCTGTAGATGTTGACGTACCTCCTCGCCTTGCAGGCTCGCGGGCGGAAATTGAGAGTTCATTCCCTTCATGTCGACCTGACCCCTGTCAGCTCACGAAATGTCTAGTCACGGGACCTGACTTACACCGTTCAGATCAAGGCCAATGTCAACCTGGCCTGGCGAAATGCAGTTAATTCTCACACCAGTGCCCTTAAGAACCGCGACACCGGCCTTCACGACGCCCAGCGCAGCATGGCTGGACATGACGAAACTGGGCCCCCAGCAGCCCCCATACGTCGAAGCGACGCTGCTGATGACGATGATGCTGCCGTACTTTTGCGTCTTGGGCGCCGCGTTCGGGTAGGCCTTCTTCTCCGTCAATTTGGCCATGGCGGGAGGCGCATACTTGAGGGCGAAAAAGGGCGCCATGGAGTGCACCTCGAAGCAGCGCTGTAGGTCCGCCGGCGTCGTGTCGGCGATGGATGGCGGCCCTAGGAAACCAGCTGACGACACCCAGATATCGAGGCGGCCAAAGCTATTCAGAATCTCGTCGATCAGGACCAGCGTCTCTTCCTCCTTTGCCACGTTGAAGGGGTACGGGATAATGTTGGTATTCGGGTGTTCGGCCTGCACCTTTTTGACGAGAGGTTTGAAGGTTTCGTCGTTTGCTGCTTTATCACATGCTGAACGGTGTTTCGTCAACTGCCAGCTCCGATTGGGTGTATAAAGTATTCATACCATAGATGGAGGCGGCACCGTGAGCTGCCTCGTCTTAGACATTGTTCTCTTACTATCATAGGCGGAACTCATACCTGCCAGCTCCTCGATGATAGCCTGCCCCACGGGCTGGGCAGCGCCGGTCACGACACAGACGAAGCCATACTGATATGCGTCAGTCTCGATCCGTGATCGTTGACACTGTCAACCTACTAGCTTTCCATCAGCTCGGTAAGGGCTGAAATCAACTGTAGTATCCATTGTTGCTATTGATGCAGATACCGAACCTTGAATGGGTTTCGGTCACGATTGGCACGTTCCCAGGAAAGGGTGTGAAATTGCGAGGTGCGACAGCTATATTATACAAGAGAACAACACCCTCGCATTCGTGATATACTTATGGAAGTGTGGCTCTCAACGGTCATGCCACTTTCGAAACGAATGTTCAGGCACGCAGCGCACCGAACGGGCCAATGCCGTCACTTTCACGCGAGACCGCCCGCCTACCTACGACCGACTGATGCTTCTCCGAGGGATGCAGCAGTCCATGATAAGAGATAAGGTAGACCACCAAGGTCTGTCTGGACGAGACCATTACTTTGGCAACACGAGTCCTTCAAGCTACATCGCTTGCAGTAATAACACTGGCCGCATCGCCCGTTATCTGGTGGCGAGCAGAGAAACACATTCCAGTGATATAGCAGTGAAGCAAAGGTGAGACTGCGTCGCGTTGTCCTTGGTCGTAGCCTTCCGCGGGGCGGGTGGTTCTCCGAGCTGGCCCCTGGCGTTCAGTGACAAGCATTCAAATTACCCAATCGTGATAGGCCGTGTTTGCGCCTCGGCGGAGATGCTCGAATTTACCCCGCCATGATCTCAGCGCCTACTTCGTGACCTCAACTTTGGAAGTGCAATGGCAAGAACTATTAGGGTTTTCATATCTCCTGTATATTTGTAAGCATTTATACACATGCGAAAGGTCCCTTATCCAGAGACCTTTCGATTTGTTGCAAAAATGACAGACTGTTCGTCTCGAGGCTGCCATTGCAAGCCCCGATAGCGAGCGGCAGAATCTTGCCCAACATCATTGGGCTTTGGATGCTTCGGGCCAGATGTTAGCTCGCTCGGTAGCACCCGTCGGCTTGAAGTTCTCGGTGAAAGTTTGGTTTTCAGATGGACGACACTGCATGTCGCGTAAGGCTGTTTACCCCCCATCTACTTGCCTCACACAAATACCCAACACAACTATCGCCTCCATCATCGAGAGCTCCGTTGCAGTGTTGGTGGGACTTTTACCCGCGGACATCAGAAAAAGACAGTCCATCAGCTCTTGTTGTGAAGCAATTGCGAGAAATCAAAGGCTGGATCCTGTATCCGTACCGGCCTGCGTATTGTTCTCCACTGGCATGTTTGTCGAGGAGCAAAGTCCGTGCAAGATGCATATGTATGGATGACGATGACGGATGAGAAATCCATTGTTCGCACTCCGCTTACCTTAGCAGGGAAGTCCGCCAGGATGAGGCGACAAAAGATGGTAAATAATTGTTAGCGAGGTACATGGCGAGCGTAAGACAGGGAATGCAGGGCATACAACCAGGATGCTGGCGTGCGGTAGAAGACCCCTGAGATCTAGGCTCGCTGGGCTCTGCTTGCCCCAGACCTGGGAAAACCAGTACCTATTATGAGGTATTCTCAGGCCGCGGTTGATCAGGGTCCTCCGACCAACTGAGGCGCAACAGTGCCCTTCGGACCGGATCTGGCAGGACAAAGAAGGTATTGCATCATCTGCACCGCCACGAGTGGCTGAAAAATATTCTATACCTTTCCATGGAATTCAGACTGAGCACGGGAATGCGCAAGGCGACCCGCACTTGCGGCCTGCTTCTCCCTTTATTTTGAAAAATCCAATGTCCCGTCGCTAGCGCCGCCTGTTCCATTCAGCCCAGGTAGATTTCCACCGTATTCCTCCCCGCCAGGAACTTCGCATCAATAACTGCCTTGCTTGTCCCCCCGGCCTGGCCTTTGATCGACTCAATCTTTTTCAACTTTTTCTGCCTTCCGAGCAGCATCTCCTTTTCAGTTTTATCAGATACCCAGTTGCGCAGACATCACTTTGCCCGTTTTTTGCAACGGTAAGTACCAACTCGTTTGTTGCCTTGCCCTCAGGCCCCCCGTTGCCCTGGTGGGATGCAACTCCGATACGGCCCACCCAGCCTGCTTTCTCCGGAAGGCTCAATCTCGAGGCCTTAAATGCTCCTTCCTTCCTCCTTTCACAATCCTCTACTTTGCGCGGAAGCATCGCACGCGACAGGCCACATCAGCAAAAATTCATCGAAACAGTGTCACTGACCAACTTCGACATCGCAGGCTCCCCAAAAAGCACCCTCTGAACCACGATCCGATAAAGGATTATAGAAAAGTGTATCTACATACAAAATGGTCAAGGAAACGAAGCTTTACGAGACCCTCGGCGTACGTCCTCAAAACGGACAGTCTATCCACTGGAGTCATTTGCTGACATGGCCAACAGGTCAAGCCGGAGGCGAACGACCAGGAGTTGAGAAAGGCGTACAAGACCAACGCCCTCAAGTACCACCCTGGTATGCTTGGGTCGATGCGCGTTCCCACGGTGAACACACTGACATGCGTTTACAGACAAGAACGCCCATAACCCCGAAGCGGAAGAGAAGTTCAAGGAGATTTCCCACGCCTACGAGATCCTTTCCGATTCCCAGAAGCGCGCCGTGTACGATCAATATGGTGAGGCTGGCCTCGAGGGTGGTGCTGGTGGCGGCGGCGGCGGCATGGCCGCTGAGGATCTCTTTGCTCAGTTCTTCGGCGGTGGCAGCTTTGGTGGCGGTCTCGGTGGCATGTTCGGCGGCGGTGGTATGGCCAACCGCGGACCCCCCAAGGCTCGCACCATTCACCACACGCACAAGGTGTCCCTCGAGGATGTCTACCGCGGAAAGATTTCCAAGTTGGCCCTCCAACGCTCCATAATATGCAGCAAGTGTGAGGGTCGCGGTGGAAAGGAAGGTGCCGTTAAGCGCTGCACCGGCTGTGACGGTCACGGCATGAAGACGATGATGAGACAGATGGGTCCCATGATCCAGCGCTTCCAGACCGTGTGCCCTGATTGTAACGGGGAGGGAGAGATGATCAAGGACAAGGACCGCTGCAAGCACTGCAGCGGTAAGAAGACCGTTGTCGACCGTAAGGTCCTGCACGTCCACGTCGACCGTGGTGTCCGCAGCGGAACCAAGGTCGAGTTCCGTGGTGAGGGTGACCAGGCCCCTGGTATCCAGGCCGGTGACGTCGTTTTCGAGATCGAGCAGAAGCCCCACACTCGCTTCACCCGCAAGGACGACGACCTGCTCTACCAGTGCGAGATCGAGCTCGTCACCGCTCTTGCCGGTGGTACCATCTTCATTGAGCACTTGGACGAAAGATGGCTCAGCGTCGAGATTCTGCCCGGTGAAGCCATTGCGCCTGGTAAGCTATCCCAAATCCTGTACTCGCCATGGTGAATCGACTAACTCCTCGCAGACACCGTCAAGATGATCCGCGGTCAGGGCATGCCCTCTCCCAGACACCACGACTTCGGCAACCTTTACATCCAGTTTAGCGTCAAGTTCCCCGAGAAGAACTGGACGGACGACGCGACTGCCTTCGAGGCGCTGCAGAAGCTGCTTCCTGCCCCTTCTCTGCAGACTGTCCCTCCCCCAGAGGCCATGACTGAGCCTGCTGACCTGGAGGACATGGACAACAGTGCTAATGCCAGAGCTTTCGCCGGAGCTGGTGGCTCAATGGAGGAGGAGGATGAGGACGGTCACCCCCACGGCGAGCGCGTGCAATGCGCCTCCCAGTAAACCCCTTCTTTCTGACGACATTTGTTTACGAGCATCTTTGGCGTGTTGGGGTGGCGTAGTTTGAGGCACTACTTCACATCTGTTCTAACGAACGGAAATGCATGTTTTCCCAGGCACGAACGGAACGGTTGCATGGGAATGAAAGGCAGGAGATGCTCCTCGGTCTTGTCTACGGCGGCAGACGAATGGGTCACGCGACGCCTCATCAAGACGCGCTGAGTCGGTTCGTCGAGGAGGGCATGGTGGGCCAGCAGAATAGCAGGAAAATGTGGTCCAGCGCGTACGTATGTCAACACAGAACTTGACTTCTTTCGTTCGACGGACATCGAGACATGGTTGGGAGGCGTTTACGGTCATAGAGGATAATCCGTTGAATCGAGTTATGATAAACGTCTTTTATTTGCTTTTACATGATGCCAGTTCACCGTCATGAGGCTTCTTGTGCTCCCTGCTCCTGCTCCTGCTCCTGCTCCCTCTCTTGCTCTGGTTGCTCTCCTTCGTCGCCATCCTCCCCTTGGTCATCACTCTCCTTCTTGCGGAGGTCTCCAATGTTGTAGAGCAATTTGCAAACCTGTTCATGCGTCAAGTCGACCTCTGCCTCACTCAGGCTGGCGTCTTGTGCGCTGAAGTCCTGCGTCGTAGAGAAGGCTGCGCCAGTCCACCTGTATGCGGCGATGCCGTTCACATCGGTAGACTCGGCAGGGTCGAGTGCCACCAGGATGGTGTTCAGAGAGTCTGCACTCGAGATGGGAGCAAGATGTAAGGGGTTGCCCGGGAGAGAGACGGTCTGCACGTGGGACAGAGTGTTCTGCTCTGACACGCGGAGAACAAAGATGGCAGGGACACTGGTTTTTTTTTTGGTCAGTACAATTAAAGGAAGAATACGACTTGGAGGCAAGGGACGTACCCTTCGCAGACAACCAGAACAACGGATTCCGGCAAGCCGTTGGCCAGAACGGTAGCTGACAATAGCTGGGAGACCGCAACCTTTGTCGCTGCCGCGTCGACCTGGCGGACCTGCTCGAGCATGTCGAACTTGGACCGGATCTCGCCGGCGACCCAGTCCCACACGAAGAGCTCGCTGTCGCCGCCTCCGGAGACGAGGACGTCCTGGGAGGGCAGGGTGAGGGCGCTGACAAAGTTCCTGTGGCCGAGGCAGAACCCCTCGATGACGTACGCGTGGGGCATGTACCGCGAGACGCGGATGTGCTCGTCGCGGTCGGCGGTGATGATGTAGCGGCGGGGACCCTTTTCGGCGAGCGTCAGGGCGGTGAGCATGGAGACGTGGCCGATGAGGAGGGTGTGCTCGAAGGCGGGCTCCTCCTTGGGGGCGTCGCGCTTGCCCTTCTTCATCTCCCGCTCCTGGTTCTTGAGGGCGCGGAGGTTGGCCTTGGAGTGCACCGTGAAGTTGCTCGCTTCGGGCTTGAAGGCGTTCGCGGCGGCGGTGGCGGCGGAGGCGGGTTCAGGGGTTGCGGATTTTGCCGGCACCGCGGGAGTTGGGGGCTCGGCGGCGGTTGTGGCTGGCTTGTCCGAGGGGATGAGGGGCAGTGAAAAGACGTCACCGAACTTGTCTGCGCTCAAGATGGTCTCGTTATCTGGGCAGATGACGACGGAGCAGGGGCGTTTAGGCATTTGTCTATTACACCAATGTTAAGATCTGCTCTACGGCATCGTTTGATACATGTAACGTACCTTTGGCTGAGCTGCTTCAGATTGCCCTCCCCGTCGTGCTCGAATATCCAAAGAGACTTGTCGTGGCCTGAGATGGCTAGCACATGGCTCCCGCTGGCAGTCGTAGTCATGAGGGTGATGACGGGTTGGTCCGGAACCCTGGCGAACAGCCCTCGGTTGTTCCTGTGCTCATTCTGGTTCTGGCCCTTCTGCCCCTTTCTCCTGTCCTTTTTCCCTCTCTTCTCATTATGTTGCTTCTCCTGGCCGTCCTGCTTCTGGGGCTCGTCGACAACCATGGCATCGCCATCTTGAGCCGTCTCATTCTTCTGCTCCGCACCCTCCTCGCGCTTTTGGCGCTTGGCCGGTGGACCATTGTCCTCGTTGGCGGGAGATGAAGGAGTGGGTACACTTGAGCTCACTTCGATCTCAACCTTGGCTGCGGCGTTTGCGGCAGTGACAGCGGCGACCTTATCGACGTCGGGGTGTCTCCAAGTCGACAGATGAGCACCATCTTGAAGACTGAAGGAGTGAATCTTTCCAGCCCTGGCGGCGAAGACGACGTTGCCGCAAGGCTGAATGAAATTGTAGGGAATCTTCATGGTGATAAAGTCAGTCCTCCACAGTTTACAAGGTTCAATGGGTCTGGACTGGAGTTTCCTGGTGCTATGACGGTGGTTGAAGTGAAACTTTCACTCAAGAACTCATCGCGAGTCTTCTGCCCCACCAGCTGCATACCGCGAAAAAAACAAACGAAAAAGTACCTTGCGGAATGTACTGTTGGCTCGAAAGCTTGGGCCATCTGATCCCTGTAGGAGGATATCTTATCGAGTATTCTTATCCAGCGAAAGCTGCGCCCCGCAAGCCAGTTATCGGGCTTGGAGCAACTGGTTGCCCTAACAGGACAGCGGCCTGGCAGGCGGAGCACACAAAAAAATCTGGTGTCGCCGATACGCCGCTTTCTTCCCTCTACACCATCAACTTTTGATACCCCCAAATCCCCATCAACCACCAAAGGAAAATTCATTTGCCCTTAAACATCCTGCCTTCATAAATAAGAAGATATGGGGGGCAAATCTGCGAACAAGGCTGGCTACTTCGACAAGCTCAAGGGCTTGCTCGAGGAGTACAAGTCCATCTTCATCGTCTCCGTCGACAATGTCAGCTCTCAGCAGATGCACGAGATCAGACAGTCCCTCCGTGGCGAGGGTGTCGTTCTCATGGGAAAGAACACTATGGTACGTGTTTCCAAAGCTCCAATTGGAAAATTTCCAATTGGCGCGGAGCTCTTCGCGGCGCGCAACGTCAGGTTGAACAAGTGCTAACACCGCAAACTACAGGTTCGCCGTGCCCTGAAGACCTTCGTTGCCGACTCTCCCGAGTACGAGCGTCTCCTCCCGTTCGTTAAGGGTAACGTTGGATTCGTCTTCACCAACGGAGACCTCAAGTCCATCCGCGACAAGATCCTTGCCAACAAGGTCGCCGCCCCTGCCCGTGCCGGTGCCGTCGCTCCCTCCGACGTCTGGATCCCCGCTGGAAACACCGGCATGGAGCCCGGCAAGACCTCTTTCTTCCAGGCTCTCGGTGTCCCCACCAAGATTGCCCGTGGTACCATTGAAATCGTCTCTGACCTGAAGCTCGTCGAGGCCAACACCAAGGTCGGCCCCTCCGAGGCCACCCTCCTCAACATGCTCAACATCTCTCCCTTCACGTACGGCATGGGTATCGCCCAGGTCTACGACCAGGGTAACAGCTTCCCCGCCGAGGTCCTCGACATCGGTGAGGAGCAGCTCCTGAAGGCCTTCTCCGGCGCCGTCACCACCATCGCCGCCGTCTCCCTGGCCATCAACTACCCCACCCTGCCCTCCGTCGTCCACTCCTTCTACAACGGCTACAAGAAGGTTCTCGCCGTCGCCATCGAGACCGAGATCAGCTGGCCCGAGATCGAAGAGCTCAAGGACCGCATCGCCAACCCCGATGCCTACGCCTCCGCTGCCCCTGCTGCTGCCGCTGCCACCGAGACCAAGGCCGAGGAGAAGGAGGAGTCCGAGAAGGAGGAGGAGTCCGACGAGGACGGCGGCTTCGGCGGTCTCTTGTACGTCCCCCGCGTCCGCGTTCCAGTATCTTTTCTAACCAACCTCGCAGCGACTAAATATGATGATGAATCGGTGTTACGGCTTCTGTCTGGGCTTAGGATGAGACTACGACGATATGTGGATCTTATACACAGCTACATAGATGGGTTGCCGGTCAATCAAGCACATCGCATTTGACGGCAGAAGCGTGCTCTTACTGGTGATGTGCAATGCCGTATGGCGTTCACTTATCCGATACCCAAAGGTTAGTTCGTCGGTTTTTTCTTCTTATTCTTCTGCCAAACATTTCCGATGATTATACAAATTTTCAGAGCTTTTTAACCCTGATCTTTCTTGATGACAAACACTTTACAACAACTCTATGAGGATATTCCTTTTCAAAAATTTCTGTACAGCCGCTTTTACTTTGAAGTATCATGGCTAACATACCCAAGTCGCAGGTCCATACTCCATGCTTGCTAGCTCATGTAAACTCTGCCTCCGTTTTGGTAGTGATATACAATGTGAATGTACAAGTGAATCTCTGTCGTCCATTGCAGTCAACTGTCCCTGCTCTCGGTTACCCGAGTTTTGCTAGTTTTCCAAAACCCTCTTGGCAACTTGGATCGCAGATTCGGGTAGGTTCGCCAGCCTAGCAACCTTGAGAGCATGGCTCTGCCGGTTGATTCCCTTCCGTAGCCTATGAACATAGACAAATCCACCTTCATCATCCTCATCTACATCAGTGCAATACGTTTCCACCGCACCGCTGAGACCTTCGGCGCTGGCCAGGTCCGCCACCTTGTGAAAATGCGTCGCGAAGAGGGTCCGGCACTGGTTGATGGTGACCAAGTGATGCAAGCAAGCGTACGCCACCGCCGTCCCGTCCTCGGGCGTCGTGCCCCTGCCGACTTCGTCCATGATGACAAACGACCTGGGGGTCGCGTTGCGCAGGATCTGCGCCGTCTCCATCATCTCCACCATGAAGGTGCTCTGGTCGCGGTAGAGGTTGTCCGCGGACCCGACGCGACTGAAGATGGCGTCGACGACGCCGAGCTCCGCGTAGTCGGCCGGGACGTAGCACCCGACCTGCGCGAGAATGGTGATGAGGGCGTTCTGCCGGAGAAACGTGCTCTTGCCGGCCATGTTGGGCCCGGTAATGAGCCACAGCTTCCCGGACGACGGCCCGCCGACGAGGCAGTCGTTGCGGACGAAACTGCGCCCTTGCTCGTGCAGTCCGCCCTCGACGGTGGGGTGGCGGCCGCCGATGACGGTGTGGGCGGACGAGTTGTTGAGAAAGGGGCGGGCGAGGTTCTGCTCCACGGCGAGGCGGGCGAAGGAGGTGGCGACGTCGAGCTCGTCGAGGACGGCGGCGTTGCGGCGCAGGCGGACGAGGTTGAGCACGACGGCGGCGCGTAGGGCGTGGAAGACGCGCTGCTCCTCGGTGCGGATGCTGTGCCGCGCGTGCTCGAGCTGCTGGCCGAGCCGCGTCCACTCGGCCTCGTGGAAGGACCGCGTCGAGCGGCTCGCGCTGAGGGGCGTGATGTTGGTCGCCGAGACGGAGCGCGTGTCCTTGCCGCGTACGTGGCAGAAGTGGCCCAGCGCGGGGCTCCAGCGGAGGGTGAGGGAGGCGGCGGAGTGGCGGGCGCGGAGGATCTCTGCGAGGATCTCGCGTTGGGCGTGGAGGCGCACGAGGTCCCCGTGCAGCTGGGCGAGGACGGCGCTGGCTTGGGGCTTCATGATCCAGGTTTCGTTGTCGTCCGCATAGGCTTCGCGGACAGAGGTTGGGCGTCTGTTGCGTTTGGCCACGACGCTCTTGGGGAGGGCAGCCGCGTCGTCTTGCGAGCCCTCTGTGCTTACGATTTCCTGAGCGAGAGCGATCATCTCCCCTGCTTCGTTTTCTTCGATTTCGTGCTGTTGGACGATGCCCTCTTCGTCTATGGCCTCCTTGATGCGACCGGCGAGTTCCAGGGGCTTCACGAGGTCTAGACGGCCAATCATGTGGGAAAGGCATTGGGAGTCATCGGGGGCGTCAGAGAGCAGCTGGCTGATGTTCTCCGTGGCGTGGATTGTGTTGGCCAGAGCAACCAGGTCATCGGGATCGCCTCGGCCGAGTGCAAACTTTTGCACGAGGCGTTGGGAGTCGTGGCTGCGGCGGAGGAGCATGACGACCGCATCTCGCAGGTCTGGATCCTCGATGAACCGAGCAACGAGATCCTGTCTAAGTTTGATCACCTCGAGCGACGTCGAAGGCGCACTGAGCCACTCGTTGAGCAGCCGCGCGCCGCTCTTCGTGACGGTCCGTCTGATGGCGTGCAACAGACTACCCCTAAAGTTCCCATCCCGGATGGTCTGCTTAATTTCCAAAGCACGCATGCTGTTCTTGTCAATGGCCATTATGTGCATGTTCTCATGACGAAGAGGCGGCTGCAGCTTCATGCTCAAGCCCAGTAAACGCTCCTTGACGTAGTGTAGGAGCAGGCTGCCTGCCATAACCTCGCCCTCTGTGAACGCATCTCGCGTCGCTTCAGGGATTCCAGACTCGAGCATGGGTGTCCAATCAGAGACACCCCTGATGTCGCCGAAAGGACTATAAGTGACCAAATGGCGGTCCTCTTGGAGGATGGAAAACAGGCCATGGTCTGTCTGGGTCTGCAGTCCGCTGTCGAGCACGACTTCCCGTGGGCATATCCTCGACAGGATCGAGGACAGAGCAGTCAAATCGGTGGCTTGGGTATAGAACTGGCCAGTGGACAGGTCCAACCACGCGAGGCCTAGAGGGAGTGGTCCGGCAGAGTCAGCAGTTGACGGAGTCACGCTCCGGTCAGCGGCTGAATGGGACGAGTTCCCCTCTGCCCGTCCGGGCTGGCCCGCCTCCGCATGGACGGCCAGCACGTAGTTGTTGGCGTAAGGATCCATGAAATTTTCGTCAATCAGGGTTCCTGGCGTGATGATACGAGCAACTTTGCGGTCATGCATCAGCCCACCAGTTTTGATCTTCTCCGGCGCCTTGTGGGGGAACTCTTCAGCAATGGCAACGTAGCGATTCAGGTCCTGCACTAGGATCTTGAGGAATCGATCCAGCTGGAAGAATGGGAAACCGGCCTACCATCCCACATCAGACACCGTGACACGACACAAACAGGGCGAAGAAGGAGATTTTACCATGGAGACCGGGCCGGCGCTCGTCTTCTTCTGAGCGACCTTGATATTTAGCAGTGGGCCGTACTCTTCGGCATGTTCAAAGTACAGCTCGTAGAAGCTACCGACTCGAGTGAGAAGCACGCAGTTGTCGAATTTTTGCATGTGCTGACGGGCCTGCAGCACAACTGTCGGGTATGTTGGCCCCTCATCTTGCGAGGGCAGAGGATCTAGCGGCAAAAGGCCCTGAGGCAGATCGTCGAGCCTCAACGTCGACTTTGTCTTCTTGCCTCTTGAAAAACCTGCGCCAGACAGACGCCAACCCGGCACTCCCACGGCCCCGACTTCTCGGCCGAAGAGAGATCTACTACGGCATGCGGAGACAGACAACCGCGCAGTAGTAAGCCGGGGAGAAGCCAACTCATGACCGGCGCGCGCGGTCAGTGTGCGGGCCAACATTAGCGCATATCGTCAATGTGATCTGTTTTGGAGTGACGTCGAATTGGATGATTCGGCTCGGATGGATACCACCAACTCCTTACTCGGTAAAGCGAGGTCGGGCCAGACGCGTCGGGAAACGTGGTGTTGTGACGGCAGGCACAGGAATGGTGAGAGAATGAGCCGGATGGACGGTCGCAGCAGGGGTGGTCAGGGCTGGCCGCAAATCATGCGAGCGGCATTGTGGACATGAGATATCGCGAGATTTTTCGGGAGGATGGCTCGAATCCGCCCGA
Organism: Colletotrichum lindemuthianum; assembly: GCA_001693025.2. Classification (NCBI taxonomy): domain Eukaryota; kingdom Fungi; phylum Ascomycota; class Sordariomycetes; order Glomerellales; family Glomerellaceae; genus Colletotrichum; species Colletotrichum lindemuthianum. The sequence continues at coordinate 84,679 of MASP02000444.1, read as the reverse complement.
GCAAAAATGGAAACCGATCGGGACCCATAGGAGAATCTCGTCTGAAATGAAGGCAGAGCTGCTGCCACTGGAGGTGAGATGGTGCTGAAAGCTTTCTAGTGGGGTTGGTGCTCTGTTTGGTCCAGGCCTCTGGGACATGCAGATACTGAAGCTTCAGACCAGACCGTTTGCCTTGCGGCTCGAATTGGCCTGGATAACGGCGCCCATAGGGCGTGGCTTGGTACGCGTGGCTTGGTACCTGAAAGTAACCTATCCCGAGGCACCTACCCGTGCCCGCCCCCACTTTAATTGGAACTCGAAGACTCTCATAAAGTGGGGGCGGGCACGGGTACTGTAGAGCTGCAGACGAGATGGAAAGATGGGCAGGCCCAGCAGACGGCAGGTGCATGTGTGACAGCCGATTTAGGCGAGAACCCTGTGCAGAAAGCAGACATTAATCGGGTGCCAATTTCGACCTGGCCCCAGACCACGACTACAAATACAACACACGACGGACTGTTCCGCGTTCGGGCTGGAGCGACACGAGCATCGGCAAAACCGGTCATCGGACCAACATTACCATCCGAGGATATTGTAATTGTGTCACGGAGACATCGCAAACCGGATGTAAGAAATGGAGACGTGCGACAGTCGGAGCGGAGAGATGCTCGCGAACTGGGGCTCGGCGGAGACCGTCCGTCGGATTTAGGGGTCTTCTGGAGGTGTGGAGTCGGCCGCATGTTGGTGGTCCCTGACGCGAACGTGATGGAGACAAGGTATGGAAGGGATCCGTAGGCTGGTTGGCTGGGCGTGTTTTGTAAGCCAGGTGGTGCAAGATGCGCTGCGAGTCTGGCAGTATGCAAGCGAGGAGTCTGCGGAGTGAGAGTCAAGAACTGCGCGCCAAGAGACTGTGACGAGAGAATGAGAAACCTCACCCATGAATGGCTTTGTTGTGCTGTTTTCGGGTACCTGCCTGTTGTGCATCATCGTCTTACGAGATTCTGGCGTCTAGCGTCATTTGGCCGGGGCCGTCGTACGTAGAAACGACAAATCGCAGCTTGGTAACCACTAGCAGCACGTATACTATATAGGAGGCTAGGAGGGGTGGAGTAGGTATTTGACAGTGCTAAGCATCTAACGTTGACTGTATTCCCGTGCAAGGCTTTCGCTGTTGCGGCAGACGTGTCTGGTTGTTATTAGGTGGTAGAAATACAGTGTGCTTAAGCTCGCAGCGCTTGGGCAGCCACCAATTGCCTTACTGTGTACCTAAGGTAGGAGTCAGGACGTGGTCGACATGCACGATTGGCAGCAAGGCTGTTCGCTGGTGCTGCAACGGGTTCGATTGTCGAATGATGTTATCGTCATGCTGAGATTGACAGGGCGGGGGTCGCATCACCCATGGTCCTATCGTGGCTCGCCAGTCATTGTGATCAACGGAGGTTAAAGCCCCCGAACGGCCCCGAACGGGTAATCGCCTAGCCCTTGCATACCTGACGTCTTTTGCACGAAGCAGACGAAGGTGGGCTGCAGGCAATCAAACATGGGCAGACGCCACAGCATGCTGCCATCCGGGAGAGCAGAAGGGTTTATCTCCAGATGCACCAAGCTGTCACCGCAGGTCGCACAGCAAGGATGCACACACGACGGAAATATGCCAGGCTTTTCGGGGGAAGAAGGAAGGAGGGTCGGGCTCTGGAGGCGACACAAGGTGTGGTGCGTCTGGTTGTGCGAGTGGCTACAAGTACGTCGGCGTTAGGTAGGGATGGCTGTCGGCCACCCTTGACAGCAGCCTTCCATCGTCGGATGTAGGTGCGGGAATCACGGGATATGGGTAAGAGCTGGAAGGATCATAGCGTGCCACGACGAGCAGCTGAACGATACTTGGATGAGAGTCCACCACGGTGATGTGAGGATCTATTCATGTTGGATGTTGGGTCTGGATGGGTGATGGGTGGTGAGGTGTAAGGCAGGCAGCCACAAAATCCGACTAGCAAAGTCGGTGAAAGTCCCTGGACGTAGGTCCGTAAGGCGGTAGGGTACAAGGGAGTACGTACCTGGCCTGGCCCCAAGCTGTCGGCACGGTTGCCATTCGGTATCGGCCGATTTCGACACCTTCTCAGCCCATTCCCGCTCACTCCCCAAATTTATCATCAGACCCTTGGCCCAAACATGGCAGCATCCGCCGTCATGTCGCCTTTTGCATTTGAAATATCGACTTGTAGCCTATATATCTCTTTTTCTACGCCCCGTTTCCCCCTCCTTTCCGCACCCTTCACTTGCCCTGTCTGACACGCTTGAACGTGCACGATACGATACCCTATTGACCGATTGCCTCGTCTGACTGCTCCTCAGCGGATCCCAGTCTATTTACACCCAACGCGCCCTGGAACCGTCCGAAGTACAACTACACCACCACTCCCATCACTCATCCCAAACCTTCAACAACTCCCGCGTCTCTTGCAGAACTATCACGATTCGTGGGTGCCGTCATATACTTTTCTCCTCTTTCCTCCTCTTGACAGCGCCTCTTCTGCACGCACCACGAGAATAAGCAGAGCGACACGCCGCTCGACACGAATACCGAGATCCACACTTGTCGACTTAACCATTCACTTACAGCAACCATAGCAAAGTTGCTTCGACACAACCACCCTTTATGGCTGCGCATCTTCCTACAATCAACTTCACCCCCTTAGCTCCTGTGACCCCTCCGCCCGAGCATCTATCTTTTCGAAAGCCCGCCATTCCCTTGTCTGCCCAGTTGAAACGCAAGGCCACCGAGGCCAACCTGAGCAATGACAAAACCAACATCAAGATGAAGAAGGAGGAATCCCCATCGAGTTCCCAGCCCATGGCCTCTCTTCCCATGGCTGCTCAGCCCAAGCCAAGCGCGATGCCGACCCCACCTGTTGACCCGAACCAGCCGCCGATGGACCCCCGACACATGGCCATGGTATCTCGCATCGCTGCCTACTACCAACAACGGTGCCAAGCCATTTCCAACGCCCAGCAGCAAAGGTGCCAAGCCTGGGCCAACATGCATAGGCAAAAGTGTCAGGAAATGATGCAGGCCGCCATGTTGGTGGTGGCGTGGTACATCCGTGATCGGATCCAGCGGAGACGCCGGAGGCAAAAGAAGCATTTTCGGTCGGGTTTAAAGGCCCAGAGCACCCGGTCCCGAGTCGCTAAAGGCGAGGGCGTTCGGCGTTGGGTCATGAACGTGGCCGAGGGTTTGTCATCGCCGCAAGTTGCGGAACCGGAAGAGCTTGCCGACCAAGAAGAGGCCCACTTCTCCATGGACAGAGAGCCGCCACCCGACAAGGACAGTAAGCTGTTCGACATGGCCGACAGCATGATTAGAAGTCAGTACCGCAAGATCGAGGTACCCATCCTCGGCGTTCTCGGCTTCGAGGAGGATAGCGAGATCGAGAGTGAGAGCGAAGCCGACAACGACGACGACCAGCCCGTCGAGGAGGAGTTTGAAGAGGACGAGGCGGAAGACTACGACGATGACGACGACGATTTGGACCTGTACGAAGACGACGAGGACGAAGAGGCTGGTTCGGAAGTTGCTCACCGCGGGACTGGTACTGGCACTGACAGCCGGGCCAAGGACTCTGGTTTGTCATCCTGAGCGGGGCGGAATCGGTCGAAACGGTGTTTCTGGAATTCACGCGGATGGTTTTTCTTTCATTCTCCCTGGAGTTATGGGCGAGCACGGACAATGATGTGACGATTGGTTGGTTATCTTGGGCGATCTACATACCTCACTTCCTGGCTGTTGCGTAGTAAACATGCTCTGCATCATGTCGATAAGAAACAAGACGAATATTGCCATGTGAACTCTTGTTCGTCCCAATCTTCGTTTTCGGGTGAGTTGCTTCGTCCACCACGCGATCCGGGCATGGTGGCCGCTTGCCTATGTGCACTGACTCTATTGCTTCATCGCTCAATCGCAAGCTGCGCAAGCTGAATTGTCGGCGGCCTCGAAGCATTCTAGTTCGAACCATTGTGTCGAGGCAGCAGAGCGGGACGACAACGAAGACCTGTTAGGCGTATATCGTCTTATTGTGAGAAGTTAGCCACTGAAGCGAGGTGGGCCAAAAAACCTTGACTAGTTAATCTGCTAATTTCTGGAAGCATTTCTGGGCACGTAGTCGCATCTATATGGGGCCCTGAACCGCATCGGCGGCTAGAACGCTATTACGTGCTGCCTGCGGATTGTCTGCTGAATAGATTTGGGCGCTGCTGCCGCTTGAACTAATTTGGTTACTATATGGATCGTCGTATGGGGCAATTGCTGGACGAGACAGTCGATTTTGAAGCAATCGTCATGTGGGAGCCGAAGCTGTACTCAACGCTGTTTCCCCAGATATCCACCTGGTAAGGTAGTTAGCTCCGCAGCACTCCGTACAGAATCGGCAACACATCGCAAAGTCACACCTCCGTTGCACCGCTTCTTGTGCAATGCACCTGCATACATCATGGCTTCCATCTTCGTCACTCGACTACCGAGCATGTAGCACAGGAGGTGCACCCGGGTTCCCAAGTAGTTATCAGCTGCCCTCTTCGTGGAACCTTCAAGACAGCAGCTGCCCTCTTGCTTTCTCCAAGCCCCGCCCGTACACAGTAAGGTACCCTGCCTACCAGGTACGGAAGTGGTAGACCGGCTCTTACGCTCTGCAGTTCCGCCAACCTCGACGCTTGCCCAAGTCGATGCAGGCGACTCCTTCTCTTTCAAGACCCGTCAGCAACTGCAGCTTTCCCTCCGCGACTGCTTCCGTTCTTTTCGTAAGTTAATTGATTTCTTGGTGTTCCTATAATGATCCATTTTGGCCACCAACTCCCCCTGTTCATTACCATCACCATCCACCGCTCCAACAGACTTCGTATCCCCTTTTGGCCAACTGCATTGCCATTGTACTTCTCATCATCTGTATCGTCTTATTCATACCGGGCTTTATCTACGCAGCTGCAGAATAGCCCCTCTCGTGTCGAGTCTCGTCCCTATTCCCGTTCATCACCTTCCTGTCTAAGCTCCTGGGCACAGGATCACCAAGTCGACAAGATGAGGTAAGACAGGCATTCCCAGTGGTGGACGATGCACACACCAGTTCCCCCGATGCACCGGCTATCCAAGGGGATCGCATGATGGCTGCGTCACCCCCCATCACACGCCCACTTCCGGCTCAACCTCCCCGCACTTCTGGTGCACCTCCCTGGCCCCCGCACGCTCCCACTGGCTATGTTTCAGTGGCAGCAGAGCTGCGCCAGGGTGTCCCCGTGCACTGCTCTAGCTCCCTCGGGAGCTTCGAGTCCGTCTTGCTTGGGTTCGGTTGACCAGGAAAGCTAACAAGTTGTCTCTTCTTGCAGTGCTCAACAGCGTTCCAAGTCCTTCAACCAGCACATGAACGACGCCCTCAAAGCTTCACAGGCTACCGATCAGGGCAAATCGTCTGCAGAAGCACCTCCGCGTCCTGCTCATCGTCATATATCCGAGCTCAAGCGCAACCGAAGATTGAACAATCGCTCAGCTCCACCCGGGTCGGTCGAGCAATTGAAACAGACCGGAAAACAGCTCCTCGACCGGCTTACTGGACTGCCTACTATGGGTGGCGGCAAAGAAATTAAGAGCAAGAGCGACTATCCAGCTCTGGCTGCGCGGCCTGTTGGACAATGGATTTCCAACCTCTACAAGGATCGAATTAACCAATTCTATTCCCGCGGACAATGGGAGAAGCACAACCTCCTGGCGTACGAGAACCCCACTGCGCCCCGTACCGGCCTGGGGAACCTCTTGCTAACGGTAGACCAGGATGATGACGGAGGGCACCGCATCGGGCGAGCCTCATGTCCAAATTTCTGTCTGGGATGCTCCTGATCTGACACGACCGACCTTCCAAGACGCGGTTTCCCACGAATTCAAGAAGACCGAAGTTGGTGCGTGGTTTGGCCCATCTTGGTCGACCCACTGGTTCAAGGTGGTCTTGACTGTGCCCGAAGAGCTGCGTGACAAGGACCTGCTCGAGTTGCATTGGGACGCCAACAACGAGGGCTTGATTTGGACTGAAGATGGAAAGCCTCTCCAGGGTCTCACCGGAGGTGGCGAGCGGACCGAATGGATCCTCCCCAAGGAGTTCAGGGATGGCAAGGAGCATACCATTTACGTCGAAATGGCATGCAATGGCATGTTCGGCAACGCACCCGGCGGCGACTCCATCCAGCCCCCGGACCCCGAAAAGTACTTCCAGCTTGGGCAGGCCGACATCGTGGCCATCAACCCGGAAGCCCGAGCTCTCTACATCGACGTTTGGATCATTGGCGATGCCGCCCGTGAATTTCCTAAGGAGTCATGGGAGCAGCACAAGGCTCTCAAGGTCGCCACCGACATCATCGATGCGTTTGAGCTGGGCAACAAGGAGTCGATCCTCAAGTGCCGCAAGATTGCTCAAGAGTACCTGGGTCCTGATGTTGACTCGCACAAGGTCTACACTACGGACAAGGACCCTCAAGTATACGGCATTGGTCACTGCCACATTGACAGCTGTTGGCTCTGGCCTTGGGCGGAGACGAAGCGCAAGGTCGTCAGGTCCTGGTCTAACCAGTGCGACTTGATGGACCGCTATGCCGAGCTCAACTTCGCCTGCTCGCAGGCTCAACAGTTCAAATGGCTGAAGGAGCTGTACCCGCACGCCTTTGACCGTGTGAAGACCAAAGTCAAGGAGGGCAGATTCCACCCCATCGGTGGCAGCTGGGTTGAGCACGACACCAACATGCCCAGCGGCGAGTCTTTGGTCAGGCAATTCTTGTACGGACAGCGCTTCTTCGAGAGCAATTTCGGCGAGCGTTGCCAGACTTTCTGGCTTCCTGACACCTTTGGTTATTCGGCCCAGCTTCCTCAACTGTGCCGTCTCGCTGGCATGAACCGCTTCCTCACTCAAAAGCTCAGCTGGAACAATATCAACAACTTTCCCCACACGACTTTCAACTGGGTTGCCCTTGATGGCAGCCAGGTCATCTGCCACATGCCACCGTCTGAGACTTACACTGCCGAGGCTCACTTTGGCGACGTGAAGCGAAGTGTTAGCCAGCACAAGTCCATGGACCAGGATCACTCGTCGCTGCTTGTGTTTGGCAAGGGAGACGGCGGTGGTGGCCCAACTTGGCAGCATTTGGAGAAGCTCCGCCGCTGTCGTGGTATTTCTGACCAGGTTGGCATGTTGCCTAGAGTGCACATGGGCTACAGCGTCGATGATTTCTTTGACAAGCTTGAGCCCAAGGCCAAGAACTTCGTCACTTGGTATGGCGAACTCTACTTTGAGCTTCACCGTGGAACCTACACCACTCAGGCAAACAACAAGCTGAACAACCGCAAGTCCGAGAATCTGCTCCGAGATATTGAGTGGCTCGCCACGATTGCTACTCTGAAAGCAAACGGCCAGGACTACAAGTACCCCAAGAAAGATATCGACGACATGTGGGAGGCTGTGCTTCTCTGCCAGTTTCACGACTGTCTGCCCGGTAGTTCTATTGAAATGTGCTACGATGATTCGGACGAGGTAAGACACAAATTTGCGGCATGAAAGTGAACAGTTAGCTGACGCTTTCATCAGCTCTACGACAAGGTCTTCAAGACGGGAGAGAAGCTTCTCAACGAGATTCACGACGTTCTGGGTGTGTCGACCGCCCTGACCAGCTCTGTCAGTGATACCGTGGCCCTGAACACGCTTCCCTGGCACCGTAGGGAAATTGTGGAGATTTCCGAGAACGAAGCTGGCGTTGCTTGTGGCGATGGCCAGATACTCGCTATCCGTCCCTTCAAGATCTCCGATGAGAAGCCCGCTGTCACAATCGAGGAGGTCAGTCACGGCGTCTTCGTCTTGGAGAACGAGCAGCTCCGTATCAAGGTTCAGGACGGAATCATCACCTCTCTATACGATCGCGCGGCCGATCGCGAGGTTATCGCAAAGGGTGGCAAGGCAAACCAGTACGTCATCTTCGACGACAAGCCTCTGTACTGGCAGGCCTGGGATGTCGAGGTCTACCACCTTGATACGAGAAAGGAGCTCCCCACCGGCAAAACCTCCATCTCAGAGCAAAAGCCTCACCGCGTCAGCTTGACCACCGAGATCCAGATCAATGAGGAAAGTTCAGTGAAATCGACCATTACCCTTGCGGCTGCCGTCGAGGGCGTTCAGTCCTGGGTGGAGTGTCACGCGGAAGTCGACTGGCATGAGGATATGAAGTTCTTAAAGGTCGAGTTCCCCGTTGACGTTCGAAACACCGAGGCGTCCTACGAATCGGCATACGGCTTGGTGAGGCGCCCAACTCATTACAATACCAGGTATGTCCCTCTATCCAACTGCCGGGAGCTTCACTGACACTTGACAGCTGGGATATGGCCAAATTTGAGGTTTGCTGTCACCGCTTTGCCGATTTGTCAGAGCACAACTATGGTGTCTCCATTCTCAATGATAGCAAGTACGGTTTCGCAACTGTGGGCAACCTGATGCGCCTGTCGCTTTTGAGGTCGCCCAAGGCCCCGGACGCCAACGCGGACATGGGAACTCACCACATTCGCTGGGCTATTCTCCCCCACTCGGGTACTCTTGGCCCAGCCACCGTCAAGGCCGCCTACGCTTTCAACAACCCCCTGAAACTGCTCTCTGCACCCAACACCACGCATGCTTCTCTGACCCAGAGCCCCGTCAAGCTCACTGGAGATGGGTCTCTGGTTCTCGACACCGTCAAGCGGGGCGAAGACGACGAAGACGTTTCTCGCGGTGAGTTGCCCAAGCGCAAGGGCCGCAATGTCATTTTGCGTGTGTACGACAGTTTGGGAGGACAGAGCAGGGGCGTCATCGAGGCGACTTGGGACGTCAAGCGCGTATTCAAGTGCAACCTGCTCGAGGACGACGTCGAGGAAATTAAGATTGAAGATGGCAAGTTCCCCATTACCCTGCGGCCATTCGAGATCGCGTCGTATCGTCTGGAGTTGTAGGATGAAGACTCGAGCGACTGGGTTCTCGACGATGAATGCGATTCGGACGATGCCATGGTCAACGACGTATCAGTCCCTTTTGACGACTTTTGAGAGATGGGCGCATGAGAAGCGACGATCAGATGGCGGATTATGGTAGCAGCACACGCTCCGCGTAGCATTGCGGCGGTTGGAATACCTATGTAAAACACCTTAAATCAGAATGACCCTCTAGTTGCCTTAACCTAGCATGCGCCTAGCCCAGAACGCCTCGGTGACATGAGTTGAACCTCGCGATTCCATTCCGCGGGAATTGGAAGACAGAAACAGAAAACTACGTCATTATACAGTACATTGATCAGGCGCCGTTCGTCCCAAACTTTTTTTAAGTAAACGCACTCAGAGTGATCCTTCTTGAGGAAGCTCCTCAATGACACCCTCCACAATGTCAATCAGCTCGTCAATGTCGGGCCTCTCGGCAGGCTCGACCTTGAGGCATTTTCTCACAACCTCGCGGATGGGATCGCTGATGGTGACCTCGCCCGCCGACCCGCCGTTGGCGCCCGGGTTGACGGCCTTGCCCTTCATACCGCCGCTCGTGCCGGTGCGCTTGATGCCCTCGTCCGGGAAGCGCCAGTCACCGCCGAGAACGCAGAGGCTGAGCGAGCCGCCCGTCTCGTCGGAACGGGCCTCGAAGGGTGACTTGCCGACGAGGCAGGCGTAGAGGGTGCAGCCGAGGGACCAGATGTCGACCTTTGTGTCGATGACGGTGCCGGTGCGGACGTCGAAGAGCTCCGGGGCGCGGTAGGGCATGGTGCTGTGCTCTGCGGCGGTGTCCTGGGTGGCGATGGCGAGGGAGTGGGATGTGATTGCGATGGGGGAGGGGGCGATGGAGCCGAGGTCCATGAGGATCGGATTGGAGCCCGAGTCGTCGATCATGATGTTTCCTGGGTGGGGTTTTTGTCAGTGCCGGAGGTTCGGGGTGAGGTGTAAGATGGGGGGAGGGGGGGGCATGGCTTTACCTGGTTTGATATCGCGATGCGCATAAGACTTGACGTCGCCCGAGCCGGGCGTCTCCCCTTCCATCAGGGGCCTCTGCTGCTCGCCCTCGTCCTCGTCGTCGGCGCCGGCGGACGCGGCGACGTTGCCGACCCTCTTGCCGCCCTTGTTCCTCTTGCCCTTGCCCTGCTGGTCCTCCTCGTCGCCGTTGCCCATTTGCATGCGCTCCATGCCGGCGCCGCGGTACTTGTGCATGGCGCGGAGGGCCTTGCACACGCCGAGGAAGAGGAGCATGAGGCGGCGTTCGGGGAAGGCGGTGTGGTTGACGAGGTTGGCGTTGATGAGGTCCTGGAGGTTGCCGCGGCGGTAGTAGGGCAGGAGGACGTAGACGGTCTTGGAGCCCGGCTCGCCGCCGCGCTCGGTGGCGATGGCGTGGTCGACGGCGTGGATTATGCCCGGGGTGCGCGCGAAGAGGCGGTAGGCCTCGACCTCCCTCATGGCCTGGGCGACGGACTCGGCGCCAAAGGGGCAGCGGATCTTTTTGAGGGCGAGCTCTTCAGAGGTGGACGTGTCCTGGACGAGGTAGACGTAGGAGAAGCCGCCCTGTTGCAGAGTCCCACGACGTTAGCTTTGCGGGAAGGGGATTGCATGACGCGAGAGAGACGAGAGGGCTGGCTCGTGGGAGGAGAAGAGCGTACCTCGCCGAGTAGTCGCAGGATCTTGAAGCTGCGGCTGTTGATCTTGAGGGTCGGGGAGCCCGGGAAGCAGTTGAGGCAGTTCCCGAAGGAGTAGAACACGTCGAGGAGCATTTGCGCCATGGTGGGCTGCTTGTTGCGTCTGCGATGCGGGGGGGAATGTGGTGCGTAGGGTGTTCTCGTCGTCGGAGGTTCGAATCGATCGTGGGTGGTGCTGTTCAATCCCAGGTCGAGTCAACGGGTGTGCACTCTTCAGCGTCTCGTTTCGTCGATTGGGACGTGTAGATCAAACAATCGCTTTTTCGAGTCTCTTCGAACGAACAACAACGTTGTCGCTGGTCTCCTTCTTGTTCTCCGACAGTTGACCAAAATACACGCAGGACCAAATCGAAAGAAAAAAGGCTGACAGCCGCCGTTGCGAATCGCAGGTTCAATAGGTTGTACGCGAGCAATCAGGACAGCTAGCTGTCGAACCCCGGGGCAACCAAGTGGGTAGCAGGCAGGCTTGAGATGCTGACGCAGTTCCGGGAGGGAAAAAACAAGTAACAAAGTGCCTGGGTGTGACGGCGGCGGGACGGCCGTTCTTGGGAGTTCGGGAATACCGCGTGGATCTCTCTCTCTGACTACACTACACAGTAAGCCAGTGTACAAACAGCTTGCCGGAAACAGTGGTCACCGCAGGAAAGAATAGATTGCTAAATTGTGCAAAACTTTGATGGACAATGGAGCCGGTAAACGGAACGAAACATCAGATCAAAATCATGTTACCTATGCTTGAGCTTCCTCTGCTCGCCCTGCCCTGCCTCGCCTTTGCCTTGCCTTCTCGTCCAGTGTGCGTGCCGGCTGTGCCCCAGGGATTCGTGCGCAGAGGCCGTGAAACGCCACGAGGGGGAAGTCTGGGTGGGGAACACACCCTCTGGAGAACACGGCATCGCAGCCCCGGCCGGTGTTTTCGGGATTGGGAAGACCCCTGTCGTCCGAATGCAGGGCCCCAAGTTCGCCGTTCGAACATTCCGCACAGAGGTTCTGAGCTTCCTCCGGGGTCGTCGAACAGCATTCCTCATGTCCAGAGTAGCCAAGTGTGATCTGTGATGCCAAATGCGGTCTCTGGACTGCAGTGTACGGGAGTGTGACTGACTCGAGACCGCAGATGCGTGGAACTCATTGAGCACTTGAATCTCTTCTACTTGCTGTCGTCACAATCGATGTAAACATGTTGCTGGAGCAGGACGTTTCAGATAGGCGGTCTCTATTCCATAGGTCTATGCAGTGTCACAGAGGCCTTGCGCCATTAGCCCAGAACCAGGGGTAGCTGTGTCTCCCCTCCTGGATCTGAGCCACGAACCTTTTACCCCATCAAGTGTCTGCTCGAACAGTGGTATCATCGCTACAAATGCTATGACGAACAAAAATTCCACCGCTCAGCCCTGTCGGGAATTCCACACAAACCCATCGTCCACGGCCCGTCAACATGGCCTGGATTCCCACGTGGTTCCAGTAGCAGTGACAACAGAGCACTAGTGGATGTGACGCCCCTTCCATTTCCGATTAATTCCCCTAGAATTCAACTTCGAATGGGCAGTCGACGCTCTCGTGCCCATCTCTCTCGCAAATGGCACACCATTTGGAATTATCCACCACGCCGCTCTCCTTCCCGGCGACCGGTCCAGACTCCATGATGTTTGGCTTAACCTTCGAGGGGCCTACTGGTGGTGCCATAGCAGGAGCGGCCGGCGGCGGTGTGGCCTTGGTCTTCAACGGCGAAAGAGGTGCAGGCTTGTTGTCATCATCATCAATGGGTTTCAGGCCTTCTCTAACCATGTCCTTCAACGACTTGGGGGCGTCGCCGCTGGTCTTGCCTCCCTCCGTGCCGAACATGTTGGTGCAGGTGAGGATATCGTGACCACCCGTCTCACAAATTTCACACCAGAGTGTGCTATTCTCGGTGACGGAAGAGTAAGTGTCACTCTCGGGCATAGTGTCCAAGGTACGGCCACGCTTGTGCGTTGCCTCGGGAGATCGGGGACCGCCGTTCCGCATCAACACCACGGTGTCTTGCGAGTCGCGGTACGACGAACGCTGGGCGTGGCCGTTGCTTATCGACCCAGATCGCTGGGTCGTGGCGCTTCCCCTGCGGAGAGTCTCCAGCTCCCGCTCGAGTTCTTCCTCGCGGTGATTCTTATCCTTGACCACCCCACGGAGGTCGGACAGCTCCCTTTCCATCCGCTCCGGTGCCAGAGCGTTTTCGCGGACTGCCGGGTCTTCTGGTTTGTCAACCCCGGCGGCAGGTACAGAATCTCGGCTGAGGGAGTGAATAATGGCCTTCAGCCCACGGATCTCGTCCTCTTTCTGCTCCAGTTCCTTTGACACGGAGGCACCGTCTCCGCTTGATGAACGTCCGGTGCCGTTAGCGGTGACCGATGCCTTCTCGCGTTCACGACGGAGCTCAGTCCTAGTACGCTCAACTTCGCCGCGGAGAAATTCGACCTCTCCTCTTGCCTCGGCTTCACCACGGCGGGCATCTTCGAGGCCCTCTTCGAGCTCCTGGACCAGTTCTTCCAATTGTTTCAGCTGACGGGCAACCGAGTCCACGTCGTCAGTCCGCGACTCGAGCTCGCGAATCTCTTGCATGAGCTCGTCGATACGCTTCTCGTACACCCGTTCCGTCTCAGCGCTGGCCATTTCCAGGGTGTCGATGGTGCTCCGGAAGTCGGCTCTGTGCGTATCAAACTCAGCCGTCAGCATGGCAATTTTGTCATTCTTTTCTCTGACTAGCATTCGAAGATGTGCCGAGTCCTTGTCGTCGAGACTGTTCCGCCTTGGTGCCGTCATATCGGTGTGCTCCATCAAGGTCTGGAGCTCGGTGAGGCTGCTCTCCATCTCGGCCAACGTTGCTGCCTGGTCTCTCAACTGCCGCTCGCGATCTTCCAATTGTGTCCTAAGCCGCTCCATTTCATCGTCGTTGTTGGCTCGTGATGCAGCCCTAGAGCCAGCGCGCGAAGAGACGCGAAATTTGGAGCTGTATGACGAAACCGAGGTCACGCTTCCGTTGGTCTTTGTCCTGGACAGACCCAGAGGAGTCTGATCGTCGTCAAACATTGAAGTCTGGCCTAGAGCCGATGCGCTACGAGGTCCCACACTAGGTTTCCTGTCTAGCCTCTGCGTCTTTCCAGGGTCCCCGGCAGTCCCTCGCACGCTTTGAGCGAAGCGATTAGCAGTGGGAGATGTGTACTTCGAGGGCACTCTGCCGGCGGGGGTGGCCAAGGACGGCCGCGTGCCGGGCGTCATCTGGAGCTTTCGTGCGGGCGACTCTGGCCGCAGTGATGGCTTGCTTGGCTTCTTCAAGTTCGGGCTGGTTGACCTACCCGGACCAACAGACTTGCTGAAGGCGGGCAGAGACGGCGTCGGAGGGGTGAAGTTTATCGAGTTTTGGCTGCCAACTTTCAGACCGCCCATTGTGCTTGCGGTAGGCGTGTGCGGGAAGTAACTCGATGAGCTCGGCGGCGACTCTCGTCTCGAAGCCTTGGTCACAGGCAAGAAGATGCCAGCGCCAGGCACGCTCGTGGAGAAGTACGAAACACTGAGAAAGCCAGCATTGTTAGCTACAATGGTCTCCGTCAAGGACGTCATTATGGTTAACATACCCCTCGACTTCGCCAGAGTTCTTCCCCCTCTGCGAGAACTCTGGGAGCAGCTCCACACCGGCGAACGTGCCCTTCTTTCCCTGGACCGAGCCAATGAAGCGGACGGTACCGAGCATGTTGCCCGGAACCTCGACAACATCGCCAACGACGTAGTCATTCCCGGGCTTACCGGGAGTGGCGGGTGTCATTTTTCGATCAGGCGAGTCGGCTAGGCTGTTGTAGGCGTAAGACTCGCTCACATCGGGGATGGAGGCGAGTGTGCCGGGCGTGAGAGCGGCCAGGGAAGATTTGCGCGGCAGAGACTGGTGGGAGGGCGTAAGTCGCGAGTGGGCGTTGTACAGAGAATTAAGGTTAGGAGACGAAGCCGAGGTGGAGGAAGCAAAAGCGTTGGTAAAGCTTGTAGCTTTGCGAAGCGAACGCGCAGCGGGCGGGTGGGCGACAGACCTATGGGTGGGCGCGTAGGCGGCGGTCGCTGTTGTTGTGGTGACGGACATGATGAAGTAGCAGTCGGTCGCTCAAGGCAATAAATTAGTGGATGCGGTCGTCCGGTGACAGGGGCCCGGCCACTAGAGAGCAAGGTCACTAAGGAGTGACAGCAGAGGTGTGCCGTATTCTGCGCTCTGCGCTGTGCTGCTGCCACAGGTCAGCCCGGTACTGAGGCCTGACCAGGTTCCAGGTTGTGTATGTTGATTCCCGACGCCCCACTAGATGCCGGCTGAGCAGAGGTAAACGCAATGCGGCCAAGGTTGCTTGCTCTACGGCGTAGACGCAGGGACGACAGATGGCGAAAGAAGGTATTGCTTGGCGGGCAGAATGGCGAGGTTCCCGGAAGCAAAAGCAATGGTAGGAGAGACTGCGGCCAAAAAATCCCCGGCTGATTGGGGGATGTGCTGCTGAAAGTGAGACTAAGAAGAAAGACGCCAGAGAGATGGACCAGATAGTGTGGCCCTATGGCTCTGGCGATTGTCTCTCGGAAAGGTAAAAGACCTTGTCAAAACGTTAATTGGCAATTCGTTTGTCGTTTGGAAGCACCGGGCGAACAGCTGGGGTGCTGTAGCCTCAGACGGTGATGACGTCCGGCAGAACGAAGAGACAAGAGGCAGGATGCGAGACGGCTGCGACGGGTTGAGGTGAGGTGGGTAGGGCCTTTTGTGACGCTGGGAAGCTCCTTTCCCCTTGAAAAGCACGGCCTGTCTAGGATGCGTTCTCAGACGTTGACCAATTTTTTGGCTCAGCCTTTTTAGTAGGGGATCCGTAGGCCAGCAAGATACAGGGGTGCGCGGGCTGTCAGAGATGAGGAATTGGTTTGGGGAGACTGTTAAGTAGGTGATCCGTCGGTAGCGCTATCCTTGGGCTGGGATTGGGATTGCGACTGGGGACGGAAGAATCCGAATGCAGTAGTGGGATGGATGGAGGAGGAGGAGGGTCAAACGATGTGGTGTAGCGTTGCCCAGCCCTTTCCGTGTCTTGAAGTGAAATGAAGTTGGTCTGGTTGCAAAAGCTGGGTAAGAGCGCCCTGCGTGGGATGACACGGAAGCTGCGCAAGTGAGGTAGGTTGGCAGGTGCTCAGCCAGCCAGACAGGCACCGTAAAGAAGGCACAACGCGAGAGACAGATGGCAACGACGATGGTAACGACGATGGCAACGACGATGGCAACGACGATGGCAACGACAACGACGACGACAGCATGAATCCAAGGCAAAGCTAGAGACAGGAATCAAAGAGAGATTGTAGCTTCTTCTCATCCCATGGTCATGTCTTTGTACAACGCAGCAGCAGCTCGGATGTTTACATGGAGGAGCTCCCCAACGACAAACCCGTCAAGCTGTTCGGCAATGACAGCTGCGTCGATGGCCGCAATTGGACAGTCGGCCTCCATCGCTCCTTCATCTTCCCCATCACGATGCAGCCGCTGATCATCCCGGACAGGGCCCAGCTCGTATGGCCGCTCTCAGTGGCTCCTGACGCACCCATCCCCTCGTGGTTGCCATGACGCTGTCGTAGCTTTGCATCGTCCGAACCTGAACCCTCTTGGTGGCTTCCTTTGCCGCCGCATGCAAGTGCAAGTGCAGGCATTCCACCACCTGTACGCAACGTGTTCGGCCTAAGGTAGGTAGATACAGATAGCACCTCATTACCAGACCGTGAGGTAACTAGCAACAAGACAATTCCATAGGAAAGCATCTTCAGATCTGATGATTAGTGCCGCGGTGCGAGACACCCATCGCTCTTCGTCCTCTCAAATCAGTCATCCTAGCCAACGGTCAGGTCGTGCCGGCGTAGCACCAATTAATTACTGCAATCGTCCAGTCGTAGCTCAACTCGGACGATTAATCTTAGAACTAACCTCTTATCCTGGTCAGGTGTCGGTCGCCTCCCAAGTTTGCGACCCTAGAGAAAGTTAGGGACATTAATCGCCGAGACGCTGCTCCGGATGTGAAGAATCCACACGCCACTATCACCTAACAACGCCGGGCTAGTTGCCGTTCTGGTCGGATTCACGAGGATGTCTTGAGCATTGTCACCGCCGTTTCATGATGTTGTTTACACACATCCACATACTTAGAGATCAGTTGGTTTATTTGACTAGGGAAACCCTCTGGGGAAGAAACCTAGTCTCTCACTGTCTCGTTCGCCAAGAAATGACCATACCCTTCTTGCCGCCAGCGACCTCGCTCCCTCCACTGCAATCGTGCCTCCACTGATAGTGGTTCCTGCGTCCTGCCGCCAGCTACGTTACTCCTTCTTCTGGAGCCGTCACTCTTTCTCTGAAATGCTTCCTTGATGACTTCATCAAGGAAGCTTGGGGAAGGATTGTTCACCTCTTCTTGCCTAGGGATGTTCGACGGGCCTCAACCTCTAGGGTATTAATGAGCGCCCTCGAATACCTTCGGACAACATCTTGGGGCTCTTTTTCTCTCCATACCAAAAGAAAACGGCCACTTGTTTGAGTTGCCTCGCCGTGGCTGTCAAGTAGAGCTGCGCCGAGCTCGGCGGTCCTTTGCTAACCCCGCCGAGCTTGGGGAGCGGTCGTAATCTTTGATTTCGTATCAGATTGGTGTTGCATCAGTCTATTCTCTCATGTTTTCATTGTCCTCGTTAGCTTGTCTAGCGGGATGAAGAAGACATACCTGAGGGGCCATGACATGGGCAAATGCTGATGGCTGGTCAGGCTTGGCTGTAGTCTGTCGGGGAAGAAGCAGGTTGGAAGGAAAGGCAGAGGCTGCTCTGGGAAACGGAAGGGGGAGCGCGTTTTATTTGCAGCAGAATTTGCATGAGGGCCTTGATGTCGACGGCGCCTTGATGGCCTCGCTGAGTACTTATCATGATAATTTGTAATCTCGAGCTACCAAGGTTCATGATAGAATTGAGGCACTGCGAGGCATCAACATCATTCCTGATGATGATATATGGCAAATTCCCTTTCCTCTCCCGATGCACAATGCCGAGACTGGCAGAAAGACACACAAACTATGGCAACATCACAAGTTGCTATCAAGCATCGAAGTTCTCGTAGAATAGCTAGGACACTAGCAAGAGTGGTGCTGGCTGATTTTGCACAGTAGACCACTGAGGTTGGCTGCGTAGAACCACATCGAAGAAAACACCCCAAACAATCTGAATAGAACACTCCCCACTGTGATCCTCGTAAGTTGTTGCCTGGCAAATCGACGGCGGTCCGCCTTTCCACCGAAACTGCTTGGCCAGAGGCATTCCCGAACTCTCCTTTCCCGCCTAGGGATAGCAATCACACGGCAATGCGTTTTGCATCATTCTTCACTCTCTCAAGACCTTGTCGGGGACAAACCGTGTCCACAGGGACCGCCGGCAAGCCCCAGGTCAGCAACCGCCAGAAGCCGAGTGAGGATCCTGGGGTTCAGCGTCCAAGCTTCTAGAACGGCGGGGGATGCGTGCCACGGGAGATCACGCTAATCTGAAGGCCAGCCGGCGGCCGGTGTAATACATGGGAAGCCTGGTCCATCATCAGACGAAAAATAACACTGGGTCTTTGCCAGCAGGACGTCTCGAGCATGAATTTGAGCGAACAAACCTGTGTCAAGATTTCGCCGTAATTTGTCACCATGAAGGAACGTGGTAGTAGAGCGTGCAAGCTTAGGAGCTTTTCACATGCTACCTCCAATGTGGAAGGCTTACAGACCTGTTATTTCTGATCCGCGTGTCTGTCTACAACTTGTGCGCTTGCGGCTGCTGGTTGGACTTTCAATCCTGAGGAAAGAAGTCCTGCAATACCATTGCCGTCCAACACGAGCTTTCTGTTCACCGGCCGGCAATACCGAGACGCCTCTTCGCCTCTTTGCGGGCGCTTCTTCTTCAAACTCGGGTATACTCCCTGCCATTGCTCGAGGCGGGATTGATTCCTGTTTCCGTCAGACGCCCTCGGGCGACGCTATGCCGCTGGTTTCTAGGATCTGGCCGGGACAAGAAACGACACGCGTCTACCTCCTGAAGCCCACTCTTTCTGGTCGTGTTTTCTTCTCATCAATGCCATTAGCCCGCTCAGCTCGGCGACGAGCTGTGATTCCTTTCGATTATGTCTTCCCTTCCAATAGGTCGTGTGCCGTCGTTGAAAACCATCGCCTCACGATGCTGGCGTCTCAGTCGCTGTTCCTCGGCAGAATGTTCCCTGGTACGAGGGACTTGTTCAATCACTGGCAGTTCCTCTCCGGCGCTCTCTGCGTTGACCAGTGTCGACTGCAAGGCTATCGCGAAACCTGCAATGTGTGGGTTCGGAGTAAGCTCCAGCTTGGCCCTGTTCACCAACTTGCAGTCGACAATGGCCTTCGCCCCGGCGTCAGTGTGTATGATTCTCGTGGTAATGTCGACAATCCGGTTACTTTTGTGTTCCATATAGTAGATGAAATTATCGTGCACCTCGTCCTCGTCGTCGCCCCAGTTTTGCTTCGCCAGCCACTTCTCGACGAATTTAGCCTTGACCAGCGACTCGGCATCGTACTTGGTGATCAACTCAAGCACGAACATGAGGCAGAACCGCTCGGCCATATCGCGCAGATAGTACTCATCCCAGTACTTGTCGTTGAGCTTTGTGTGCTCTACGTCACCCAGACTAAGTTCAAGAGACCTTACGAGGGCTGTGTAAGCTCTCCAACTGTGCAGCTTGGAAAGGCCTTCTGCAAAGTCTGATATCAGTCAGCTCTTCTCTTGCGGAATCGACGAAAAGCTATTCTTACCGTTGGTTTGGCCTGTCAATGTTGCAAGGGCTCGAAGATTTCGCATGCGTGTGTCGTAGTCGGATTGCGTAATGCCGTAGAGCAGATAACGAACGACATCGTGATCGTTCACAGCACGATCGCAGAGAATCTTGATCGCCACATCTCGTATGGGAAAACTGGGATGACACAGCAATTTGTCGAGCGTTTCTAATCCAAGGGAATCCTCTGTTTCTTGGGTGATGTACTGCGTCTTGGGCGGCGTGGCCTTCACTTCATTCTCGTCGCGGATGTACGTCAGCATCTGGGTCATCATAGTGACCAAGCCGAACGTCGCAGCGCCAATTCCAACCAGGACGACGCGCTCATCGCGTATAAATGACAAGAAAGACATGCTAAGGAATTCCGGGTATTATGAAAGCATGCTAGACTGCAGCACTCCAGACAACCAACTCGAAAGTAGATATGACGGATGGGTTGAAGTCAAGGTAACCACGCTGCCTGGAGCGGCACCTTGGAATACCAAATCGTAGCTGAAGCTCATACACCCGACTTGGGAGCAGGTACAACGGCCGAAGTTCTGCCGTGCGTCACCGCCACCGTAAAAGTATCTGTTCCCACTAGGCGATAAGATAAGCGCGATCGCGACGTCCCGCTCAAAAAAATTGGGAAAAGTACCATGTCTAAGAAATCTTAGCAGCGACTTCACCACCAAATTTGCGACACGCTCGTCAACATGGCCGGCTCACAGCTCAAGCGCCTCAAGTCCACGCTCAAGGATCAGGGAATCATCGGCCCCCAGAAATCCAAAAAGCAGAAACGCCAGCACGCGGAGGATGAAAAGGCCAAGGGCGACAGGCGGTTGCAGAAGACCGCAGCCCTCGGCCAAATCAGGGAACAATTCAACCCATTCGACTTGAAGCACAACCCGAGAGGCCCCAAATTCGATGTTACTACCAATAGACCTCCCACTGGGGCTGCTGCCAGAGGGATAAGTGGCAGGCCTGGTATGGCCAAGTCAATCGGGGAGCAGAGAGTGCGAACAACTAGTTATTGAGACCGTGGAAAACATACTAATTTGGGCTGCAGCGCCGAGAGACCTTGCTCATCGAGATGCAAAAGCGCAATAAAGTAGGAGGAATTCTTGATCGTCGATTTGGTGAAAACGACCCCTCCTTGGCCGAAGAGGAGAAGATGATTGAGCGTTTCGCACGGGAAAAGCAACGGACGCACAAGAAGACATCCCTCTTCGACCTAGAGGAGGCTGAACCTCTCGGCGAGCTCACCCACATGGGTCAGTCCCTTAGTTTCGATAAATCGGCGCTTGCAGACGACTTTGACGAAGACGACCTGAACGACGGCTTCGAAAGCGACGACTCCGACATGCTGCAGAAGAGGCTTAAGCGCATTCGTGCGGCTGAGATGGGCGAAGATGGAGAGGCGGGCGAAGACCAACCTGATAGGAAAAAGACAAAGAAGGAGGTCATGGAAGAGGTTATTGCAAAGTCGAAAGCGCACAAGTACGAGCGACAGGTTGCAAAAGACGAGGACGAGGAGTTGCGCTTGCAACTGGACAAGGAGCTTCCCAACCTCCACGCTCTCCTTTCCGGTCGTGGCAAGGCAGAGAAAGCCAACGCAAACGAGCCAAGCAAGCTTATTGCAGGCGTTGATCGGGAGACTTTCAATAAGGACTTTGACCTGCGCCTCAAACAGCTTGTCCAAGACCGCCGAGCTGCCCCCACCGAGCGCACCAAGACCGACGAGGAGATTGCGGAGCAGGAGTCCAAGAGACTCAAGGAGCTCGAGGAAAAGCGGCTCAAGAGAATGAGAGGCGAGTCTGTTTCGGACAGCGGAGAGGAGGAAGAGGAAGACGATGAGGACGAAGAGATGGAGGACCGCCCCGATTTCGAGTTCATCCCAGAGGAGGAAGATGAGGACTTCGGCCTTGGAAAAGGTCTGAAGGCGCGCCTCACTGCGACTGAACTCGGCTTTGATGATGAGGATGACTTCATAATTGACGACGACTTGGTTGCAAGTGGTTCTGATCTCGAACTCGTCAGCGAAGAAGAAGAGGATTCAGACGAGGAGGCGGAAGGTGAAGGAGAAGACGACGACGAAGATGACGAATTCACAAAGGGTCTCTTGAATGAAGAGGAAGTCAAGAGCTCTGTCTTTGCAAAAGGCGCTGCAGGTGAGACCGAGGGTGCAGATGGCGACTTGCCATTCACGTTCCCATGTCCACAAAGTTACGAGGAACTACACGCGCTGGCACAGAAGTACCCCAGCGACAAGCTGCCTACTATCGTCCAGCGTATTCGTGCTCTTTACCACCCCAAGCTGGACAGCAGACATAAGGAGAAGCTCGCAAACTTTGCGAAGGCTCTCGTTGACCTTGTTGGGCACGGTCCACGGACAGAAACCAGCCCGTCGTTCCAGTCTCTTGAGAGCGTCACCCGCCATATTCATTCTCTGGCCAAGATGTTCCCGATAGAAATCGCGGTTCAGTACAGATCGCACCTGGAGGAGATTAGCAAGGAGCGGCCCCTTGCCCTGCATGTGGGTGATCTCACATTGCTTGCAGCCATCGCTTCAACCTTTCCCACATCCGATCACTTCCACCAGGTGGCAACGCCCGCGATGCTTACCATCGGCCGTTATCTTGGTGGCAAGATCCCTCAGACCTTGAACGACTATGCTGTTGGAATCTTCCTGTCAACCTTGGCTGTGCAGTATCAGCAGTTTTCTAAGCGTTACGTCCCGGAGGTCATGAGCTACTGTCTCAACACTCTCTCTGCTTTGTCTCCATCTGCAATGACTTCTGTGCCCGGCAACTTCCCCCTTCACGAGCCCTCAGAAGGCATTCGGGTCACGAACGCACGCAAGGCTGAGCTTCGCCAGCTATCGCCTGCTGATTGCTCCGCGGATGTTTCCGGCAAAGAGGCCGAGGCCACAAAGGCTGCTCTGCTAGGCACAACGATTCAGCTCATAGGTGCTGCTGCAGACACTTGGACTGGAAAGCCTGCATTCTTCGAGACTTTCCAGCCCGCTCACGACATCGTAGCACATCTTCACAGCAAATCGTGCCGCTCCAAACTTCCCGAGGCACTCGCCGACCAGGTCGAAAAGTCAAAAGCCAAGCTGGAACGCATGCTGAAGATTGCACAGCTGTCGCGACGCCCGCTGGAGCTTCACCACCACCGCCCGCTCGCCATCAAGACATACATCCCCAGGTTCGAGGACTCGTTCGACCCGAACAAGCACTACGACCCCGACCGCGAGCGCGCCGAGATGGCGAAGCTGAAGGCAGAGCACAAGAAGGAGCGCAAGGGCGCCATGAGAGAGCTGAGGAGAGACAATCAGTTTATGGCCCGCGAGAACCTCCGCATGAAGAAGGCCAAGGACGAGGCGTACGAGAAGAAGTACAAGAGGCTCGTGGCGGAGATCCAAAACGAGGAGGGCAAGGAGTCCAACGCGTACGAGAGGGAGAAGGCGGGAAGGAAGAAGGCGAGACTCAGGTAGAGGGTTGTTGTTGGGAGCATTTCTTCGGTTTGGCGGTCCAAAAGTTGATGCATGCTTATCGGCATTTATTTCTATTTCCATTTGTATTGAATACCAGCATCGGGATGGTTTGGCGCATAACCGTCCTGACCCAAGACTTGACATGCCAGTAACGTCCCAAGCAGGCAGAACGAGAACAATTTACTCCGTACAGGTTGTGAGGTTCTAATCAGCTATATATACATGACTTTGGAACATCCAACACACATAAAGTGACAGTTTTTGGCTATTTCATTAGTGATGGCTTCGTACCACATTTGATGATGGGCGCGCAGCTGGCCACAGCTGGAGGCTGTATCAAGCATCCACTCCCAGTGATCTCGACCACCATTGCGCTTCGTTGCCTGCCTGAATCCTTTATTCAAATAATCGCATCCTAGCATCGACAACTACCTGCAGATAGACAATCGTTCGTGAGATCCTTATTTTGATTTGCGCATTGCACCTGCGACAGCTTGTTTGGCGCCACCCTAAATCGTCTTACCTCATCAGGATCCAGGCGACAGCACGTGCCCCAGTTTTTCCAACTTCACTCTGCAAAACACTTACACCTGAACTGCTGCCTGTGATCACCTCAACGCGCGAGATCACGCATAATTCACAATTCGGCGCGATCACACATTCGCTTTCTTATCATCTAATTAAAGACCCACAAAATCTCAACCTCCAATCATCATGGCCTCAGACGATGAAGATGACTATATGAACATGACCTTCGACGAGCCCGCCAAACCTACCCGTCCCGCGGCAGAGACATCCCTCCAGCGCCGCCAACGCCTCAAGCGTGAGGGCGAGATCAAGGGCCGCGTAAAATCGAAAGAGGAACTCGCCGTCGAGGAAGAAGCAGCACGCGAAAAGGCGCTCTCCCGCTCCCTACTCGAAGAGGCCGCGGCCAAGAAGAGTAAAGGGTTCGCCATGATGGCCAAAATGGGTTTCAAGGGCGGTGCGCTGGGTGCCAGCGACGCTGCTGGTGCGCGGACGGAGCCGATTGCGGTGGAGATCAAGGATGACCGCGGGGGTATCGGTATGGAGAGCGAGCGGAAGCGCAAGATGCGCGAGGCGGCGGAGCGCATTGAGGAGGAGGTTAGGGAGGGCAAGAGGGTCAAGGTGGATCCGCTCGAGTATCGCGACAGGATTCGCGCGGAGAGGGAGGCGGCAAGGATGCAGGGGCAGGTTTTTGGGGCGCAGAGAGTTGCCGAGAGGATGGCGGAGGAGAAGGAGGGTGGTGTGATTGCTGATGAGGAGGAGGGAGAGAAAAAGGGGGAGGCGAAGCAGGTATCGAGACCGTTGAAAAGTATCAACGTGCTCTGGAGGGGGTTGGTGAGGCATCGTGAGGAAAAGGAAAGGGAGAGGAGGATGAGGCATGATTTGGAGCAGAGCTTGTCACGACTTCCTACGTATGAGGATGACCAAGAGGATGAGGACGACAAGACGGCGCTTGGGAAGAAGAAGTTCGTGTACGTCACAGCAGAGGATCTTGACGAGGAAGATCCGGAACTGGACGAGTTCAACGAGCTGGAGGATGCAGAGAAGTTGAGACGGTTGGTGGAACACCTCAGAGAGGAGCACCAGTATTGCTTCTGGTGCAAATTTACGTATCCGGACGAGGAGATGGAGGGCTGCCCTGGACTCACGGAGGAGGATCACGACTAAGGTCGGTAGGAGCGCCAACACCCTGCGTCACGTGGGCGATTGTAACTATATCAGAAAGGCAGGAGCGCACCTGCCCATCCTAAGCCTTATATACCCCCATTGGTGCTCTCTCTGTCACCAGCCTTCCGGCGGGCGCCAGCCTACGTTAGTCGGATAACCTTTAGCCGAGGGGAATAAATAACAGGTGATGAAACTGTCATGCTGGGCCGGACAGCTTTCGTAGCATTCGAACCTCGCAAGTTCGGATGTGAGCTTTTGCATTTTTGACTTCTTTTTTTTGTCTTGAATCGATTGATCTAGTCTGTAGAAACATGTTAGGAATGGAAAATTAATCGAAATGATCGTTTTCTGGTGATCGGGAGGCAGGAGGAAAGGCCGTTGCCTCGCGATGACGATGATCGCTTAGGTTCGCGATGCTTTACTGTAGGTGAAATTCAGGTCGGTGATTGGGCCCGCAGTTTTCGCGCGTCCGCTTTTGCATTGTTGCAAAGTCAACGAAAGCAAAAACGTCTCGACTTATGCGGTCTGAGTAAACCCACCATTGCCCCTTCATCCGGGCCATGCTGGAGATAGCCTCAGGGGTCTGTCTAACTGCTGTCCCATTATAAAACGTTAGACAAGGCCGAAGCTGTCATCTGCTCCAGAAGTCCAACGCAATTGAATAATCGCCCTTGTAGTAGGCTCAACCCCGCCTGTCTCTGGTTTCTCTTTTCACAAAGAATGCCATGGCTTGCTCTTTGAATTCCACGATTTCTGGGAAAGCATTATCCTGCCACGCGTTGATATGCTTAGATCCTCAAGGTCATGTTCCATCCAGTGTTTTGTAACCATTATTGAACATCTGAAGATTCTCAGGAGATAGAAAACGAAGTCTTCGGACCGCAGCTGCTGAACTCAGCTCCGATGGCCCATATCCCCCTTTATCATTATCATGTTATTGCTATCTTTCACGCAGCCTACATGTTACCCGGAGGAAAACCTTCGCTCTAGAGTAAGGCTTATGGGGATAGCCGAAAAAAGTATTGTAGGAATCACCCAACAGAGTATCGGAACGAAAATTGCATCTTTATGAGTATTGCATAGTAGATCAACGACGGTCTCGAACGTTGTACATATCAAGGCGGCCTCAAGAAGCTGTTCAACTACTACCTAGGACCCGTCAAATCAGGCGGATCATGGGTCACTCAGTATTCACATGGTTGCTTTGTCAACAGCTTCTCCGGGTCTTGCAAGGCTGACATGCCGACATCAGCAGCGTATTAATGGGAGCCACTAGGATCGACAAAATCATTCGAGAGCTTGAACTCAGTGGCTGGGCTGTCGCGATCACCGTTAGACAGGGCCGCACATCGATCCATTAGTGAGAGAAGCCCAAAAGGCCGCCAGCGCAAATTTGTCGTCGACTTGATGTTTGTTTTCTACTTTTGGTTCTGTATAATCCCCTCCTTGGCTCACTCTCCTCATGTCTATTGTAATCATTAGTCTCGTAGACAGTATTGTGTCTCCGTCCCAGTCGTCGAATGTGCAAATCGTGAGATGCGATGGTTCCTTCTGAGGCAATCGTCAACGAAAGGCAACCGTCAATAAAGCTCTCCGCAATTCGCCACTGCTTCGTGGCATCTTCGACTGGCATCGAACGTACACTCAAGAGACCAAGTTGGGGCAAAAAAGCCAAAGACAATCGTCAACGCCGGAGATGGCACTCTGGCCGGTTGCAACGTCCAAGGCCGGAGCAGGCTCTTCCAACGGCTTGAAGCCCCAATGAGCATGCACGGCGAGTTCTTCTACTCGACGATTAGTCCCTCAATCCTTAAGGGACGCGTGTGCCCGTCGCCCCTAGAGCTTGACTATGGCCGAACCTGTCAGTTCCTTCGCCCATCTCTTGACGAGCGAATGGGTTGATATGCGCCGTCACGACATACGGCGACGAGAACTAGAACGTTCTCGGGAGACTCGTTGTTTGATAGTGTGTGAGATTTCTTGACGTGATTAGCCATCGCAAACAGGAGCAGAAGTTCTGCGTTAGCTAGCATCATTAGCTAGCCTCGTCTGTGTGAAGGCTTCGAATAGCACTTATGAGCGGAACCAGAAGGCGGTTCTCCTCCGCTCAGTGAAAAGACAGTTGTGAATGCTTCCCAAGTAAAAACGACAGGTTCAACTTTGCCGCCCTTTCACTGGCCATCCTTCCTCGTATTCAAATGGATATATTAGGGGCAGTGGCACGACGATGAAGGCCGACAACGGCGAGGAATATCCATGACTTATTCTTACACGTATTAAATACCTACTATACCTAAATAAAGTTTACATAGAGTCTGAAGCACTTGTGATCGGAACAATCCTCACAAGCTGACGAACGGACCAGCAGTACGAATGAACATTTTTAGATTACCCAAATCAGGTCTTGAGTTTTAGAACCCCCTCTCCTTCGCCCCGTCGCCAGTAGTAGTTTTTTGTTTAAAAAAAGACGACAGTAGATTTCCGGCTAGCCATAAACTCCTTTTTGAATGAAAACAGAGATACTTCCATGATTTCTTTTTATCCTTCTCGTGAGAGGTGCTTTTTACAAGGGCTTGCCGCCGAGGAAGTTGGACCAGGGGCGGACTTCGGAGGGGATACCCTCCTTGCGAGGCAGCTTCTCGCTCATGCACTGAGCGAAGAGAACGGCAGTCTGCGGGATGAGTTAGTAACCATGTAACAGGTAACGGATATTCATATAAACTCACCTTGGGCTCCATGAAGAGGGGAACACCAAAGTCGACGGCGTTGCGGCGCATGACGTAGTCAACGTCCATGATGGTCTTGCCACGAGCCTGGGCCAAGTTGAAGACACCGCGGATGTCGTACTTCTGGAATACCTCACGCAGAGCACGCTTGTCCTCCTTGGGGAACTCAATGACCTCGACAGAGACGTTGCCCTTGGCCGTGGACTCGATGAACTGCTTAACCTCCTCGTCGGCGGCGTACAGCTTGTAGCCGAGGGGCTGGAGGTAGTCGACGACGCTGGTGAGCCAGTCCTTCTTGAGCTCACCACCGAAGAGCAGACCTTCACCGGGCTCGGGCATGCGGAAGTTCATGATGGACTGGAGCGAGGTCCAGTAGGCCTCGACGAGGTCCTTACCGAAGCAGGCAATCTCACCGGTGGAGGCCATCTCGACGCCGAGGAAGGGATCGGCACCGGCAAGACGAGTCCAGGAGAACTGGGGAACCTTGGTAGCGAGGTAGTCGCGCTTGACGGCCATGAGATCCTGGGGCGCGGGCACGTCCTGTCCAACAAGAGCCTTGGTGGCAACGTCGATGAAGTTGACACCGAGAACCTTACTGACGAAGGGGAAGGAGCGAGAAGCGCGGAGGTTGCACTCGATGACCTTCAACGCAGGCTCACCACCCTCAGGGTTATCGGCCTTGATAATCTGCATGTTGAAAGGACCGGTGATCTTCCAGGCCTTGGCGACCTTCTGGGCGATCTCCTTGCAGCGCTCCATGGTAGTCTGGTCAAGGTTGACAGGGGGCAGGACGAGAGTGGCGTCACCGGAGTGGACACCGGCCTGCTCAACGTGCTCACTGACGGCGTGGACAATAAGCTTGCCATCGGAAGCGACACCGTCGACGTCAATCTCCTGAGCTCCCTCGATGAACTTGGTAATAACGACAGGGTGATCAGGAGACACGCTAGAAGCGGCCTCGAGCTTCTCCTTCAAGTCCTCCTTGCTGCGAATGACAGTCATGGCAGCACCAGACAGGACGTAACTGGGACGAACCAGGACGGGGTAGCCCACCTGCTCGGCGAAAGCCTCGGCCTCCTGGACGGAGGTGAGCTCACTCCAGGCAGGCTGGTCAACACCAATGCTGTCAAGGATCTCAGAGAACTTCTGTCTGTCCTCAGCCTTGTCGATGTCCAAGGGGTCGGTACCGAGAACGACAGCTCCGCCAATCTCCTGCAAGTCCTTGGCGATGTTCTGGGGTAGCTGACCGCCAACGGAGACAACAACTCCAGATGAGTTCTCGAGCTCGTAGATATCCATCACACGCTCGTAGCTCAACTCGTCGAAGTAGAGCTTGTCGGCCATGTCGTAGTCGGTACTCATGGTTTCAGGGTTGGTCTATTCAAATGTCAGTCGATTGGTCTCACTTTGACTAGAGGGTTATGTCACTCACGTTGATGACAACGGTCTTCTTGCCCATCTTGCGCAGGGCCTGGGTGGCACCAGTAGCGCACCAATCGAACTCGACAGAGCTTCCGATACGGTAGACACCGCTGCCCAGAACGATAATTCCCTTGTCGTCAAAGGTCACGTCGTGGGAGGTGGCGTTGTAAGTGGTGTACAGGTAGTTGGTGTCAGCAGGGAACTCGGCTGCGAGGGTATCAATCTTCTTGACCCAAGGGCGGACGCCGAAGCCGAGACGGACCTTGCGGACCTCAATCTCGTTGCTGCCAACGGCCTTGGCAATCTGGAGGTCGGAGAAACCAAGCTTCTTGGCCTTCAGCACGAGGTCCTTCTTGAGAGCCTCGAGGCCGCCGGCCTGCTCGAGCTCGCGAGTGCAGTCGACGATGTTCTGAAGCTTGTACAAGAACCACTTGTCGATCTTGGTCAAGTCGTGAATCTTGTCAACGGAGTACTTCTCGTGGAACATGGCCTGGCCGACGGCAAGCCAGCGGCGGTCTGTAGGGTTCTGGAGCTCGAAGTCGAGATCGTCAAACTTGTCACCCTGGAAGCCAACAAACTTGGGGTCGACCTTGCGGAGAGCCTTCTGGAAGGACTCCTCGAAGGTACGGCCGATGGCCATGACCTCACCGACACTCTTCATAGCACTGCCAATGTCACGCTTGACGTGCTGGAACTTGGCAAGATCCCAGCGAGGAACCTTGACAACAACGTAGTCGAGCGAGGGCTCGAAGTTGGCGGTGGTAGTCTTGGTAACAGCGTTGGGCAGCAGAGGAAGCGTGTGGCCGAGACCAATCTTTGCAGCGGTATAAGCAAGGGGGTATCCAGTAGCCTTGGAGGCCAAAGCAGAAGAACGAGAAAGACGGGCGTTGACCTCGATGACGCGGTAGTCGAGGCCATCGGGTTGGAGAGCGTACTGAACGTTGCACTCTCCCACGACACCAAGATGGCGAATGATTTTGATGGCGGCGGATCGGAGCATGTGGTACTCCTCGTCGCTCAGAGTCTGACTGGGAGCAACGACAATACTGTCACCAGTGTGGATACCCAATGGGTCGAAGTTCTCCATGTTGCAAACCGTGATGCAGTTGTTGTTTGCATCACGAACGACTTCGTACTCGAGCTCCTTCCAGCCCTTCAGGGACTTCTCCACCAAAATCTGGGGAGACAGGGTGAGGGACCTGGCAGCCATGTTGCGCAGCTCCTCCTCGTTGTTTGCGAAACCGGAACCAAGACCGCCGAGAGCGTAGGCAGCACGAACGATAATAGGGTATCCGACCTTGGTGGCAGCATCGAGAGCCTCCTCGACGGTGCCGACAGCGATCGACTTGGCGATGGGGATGTTGATCTCCTCGAGGGCGCGGGCAAACAAGTCACGGTCCTCAGAGACCTCAAGAGTCCTGACGCTAGTTCCCAGAACCTTGACGCCGTACTTCTCAAAGAGACCCATGCGCTCCATCTGGACACCGAGGTTCAGGGCGGTCTGACCACCAAAGGAAAGGAAGATGCCATCGGGCTTCTCCTTCTCAATAACGTACGAGACGTACTCGGGGGTGACGGGGAGGTAGTAGACCTCATCGGCGAGAGAGTGGTTGGTCTGAATGGTAGCGATATTGGGGTTAATGAGAACAGACTTGACACCAGCCTCCTTCAGGGCCTTCAAAGCTTGCGCTCCTAAGGAAGAGGGTCATGTTAGTCTCTCACTCTCTGACCCCAGTGACTCATTCAACCACAGCCGGAAGGACCAGAGCCCATAGTTACGGAAAGTACGAACCTGAGTAGTCAAACTCTCCAGCCTGGCCAATGGCGAGACCACCACTGCCAATGACAATGACCTTCTTCACGTCGGTGCCAATGCTCTCCTTGACCACGCCGCTCTCGAGATAAGCCCTGGGGTTCGGCGCATCCTGAGCGCTAGGGCGAAGCGCGCTGGCAGTGAAGAGACGCTTCTGGAACAGCTTCGCGCTGTTATTCTGGACTTGAGGCCTAGCAGGACCGTTGAGAGCGGCAAGTGTGAAGTTGCGGCCTGCCAAAGCCGTCGGGACTCGGCGACCATGTCGGAGAACAGCCGGGGCGCGGCCTGCCAGAGTATTTGACATGGCCGACGGCATTGCGAATATCTCAAAGAGCCAATGCGCCTAGGACCGGTGTGAAGTGAGAAGATACTCAAGGTCAGAGCCAATTGAATGGTTTAGAGACCGAGAGAGAGGCAGAAATATGGCCGCGGCTTGGAAGGGCTGTGACTCTTCGTGAGCTTTGTTAAGGTTGTGGGGGAGAGAGATGGAACGTCGTGCCGTGGTGGTGCTCTTCAGCGAAAAAGGCGGTCCGGGATCGACTCAGACTCAACGATAAGATAAGGAAATTTTTCTCTGGTGTAGGTACTCGTTGAACGGCCGATCGGGGGGCCCAACAGCCGTATTGGACACACTAAACTGGGGGGTTAGGGGTTCTGCCTCTGCGCAGCTTTTGCTTTCATAAACCGTGGTTTTGGCCGAAGAGGTTATTCACAGCAATGATTTTTTGCAAGTCTCCTATTCCAGCAATGTCGTTCAGTAGCTATTTTCTAATCGTTTCGAAGCTGCTGTTTGGATTTTCAGCTCATCTTCCGAGGCCCGTCTGTCAGAGACTCTCGGTCGCCAGAAAACGGCCGCGAGTTCAGCCCGTTTCTGTTTTAGGGGATCCCCCCGTTTGCAGTCCAGGGACCAGCGCTAAGGCGGCCGTTATCGCAGCCTCCATGCATCTGCGTCACCGCAGCGACACAAACCCTCGCCCAGCCTCTTGGGTAGGCGAAAAATTCTGCCAATGCAGCGGGAAAACAGAGTTTTGCGGAATTGACAGCTGTCGAGACTTTCGGCATTGCAATTGGTAGACAGCGCAAAAAAATAGCTTCTTTATATTATGCTTCGTTGCTGAGAGTCAATTGTTCCCCCGATGTCACTTACACGACCGTCGCAAGAGACTTGAGCTGCTGGATTATGGCAGTGCCGTAACTGCCCATAACTGCTACGTAAAGCTCACAGCTTGAGCATAGTCTCCTTGTTTCTAGCTCAGACAGAAACCTGTAGGGCATTGATCTTCTGTCTCTCGGCCACCTACGCCCGCTCTACTGCGCAACCTGTTGGGCATGTGAGTAATTAGATAGCGCTGGGAGGGGCCGTCCGTTTCCCGCGCTTCTCAACTCCAGCAGGATCGATGAATGTGACTCTGTCTGTGACTCACGTTGATCTCTTACATCCATTTCATGCAGTTCCCAGACAATTGCACGCTCTTTTTTTCTGCTGTGCGAAGGTCCGAGCTTCGACTCACGAGAGTAGGCATTCATCTTGCCCCTAGACAGTTTCGATGCCGCGATCTGACGTCTGGCTGAGCCCCGCTGCATCTGGCATGTGCCCCGCTATGAATTGCCGGAGGAAGTTGTGAAATCCCCCCAGTCGCTCAGCCATTGACCAATACAATCACGCCGAGGCAGGCCAAGTTATGTCGCCGGACGAGTCGGAGATATCCAGATTGAGCGCCGACCCCGATGAGGGCGAAGAAGGCGATGCGGATAGCCTTCGATCTATCATTGGGATCATCAGTAGCCCTGGTCTGACATTTTCAATTAATATCCCGCATTGCGCAAAAGGGAATAGCCATCGACTACACGAGTCGTTGGGACCCGCCTTTGTAACGGTGAGCTGATTGGCGTACCCGTCCCCTTCCATAGAGAGTACAGTACGTATACAATGGTCTATGCACTAAATACACTGTGCTGACCTCAACACCATGCCCCCCGCTTCACGATGTTCTGACATTACGAGGAGGATAATTGCAGAGCTGCCCCTGTGAAATGTAATGGGTATTTCATTCGCCAACAAGTTCTAACCCGAGTTTTCTTCGTATGAATCGTGTCCCTGTCTGTGCCTCCACGCCTGTCTGCAACCTTTCCTAGTTCTTGTCTAGCCTCACAGCCGCGTTTTTTTCGATGAAGTTCAAATCCACCTTGTGTCCAAGCAACTCGCGGATGTTTGAGATGCCGTACTTTATCATCGTGGGTCTTTCTAGTGAGAGCCCGAACTTTTTTTTGGCGTTAATATATAGTAGAACCGTAGAAGAATGAGATCACTTACTCCGAAAACCGTCATATCCTTGGGCAGACCCATTGCTTCGAGCATCTCAGGTCTGAACATGCCACTGTTACCGATTTCCACGATCTTGTTGAGGCCCTTGTGGAAGCTGAAGATCTCCATACTAGGCTCCGTGTACGGGTTGTACGCCGGCTTGAACTTAATGTCAGTGATACCCATCTTGTTGAAGAAGATCTCCATGAACTCCATTAGGCCGCCCAACGTCAGGCCATAGTCGGCAATTACACCTTCAACCTGATGGAACTCTGCCAAGTGCGTGGCGTCAACACTCTCATTGCGGAAGACCCGATCAATCGAGAAGTAGCGCGCCGGAGGTGGTCTGCCATCTGGCCCCGTCTTGGCGGCCAGTCGATGAAGCACTGCTGTGGAAATGGCAGTAGTGTGTGTACGAAGAACCAATCTCAGTGACTCATCGCCAGACCAGGGATAGCGGTATCCTATCGAGCCAAACTTGCCGTCCTGGTGCACCTCTTTGACATTGTCCCAGTACGTCTCGTAGTCCTTTTTGTCCTCCTTCGACTCAGGACCGGGCTTGTCAGCACATTTGGGGTCGGAAACGTAAAAAGTATCCTGAAGATCTCTGGCGGGGTGCTGTTGAGGAACGAACAGGGCGTCGAAGTTCCAGAAACCGGACTCAACGAACTTGTCGGTGGGCATCTCCTCGAAGCCCATCTCGAAGAAAATCTGACGGAACTCGTGGCGCACTTTGTTCAGAGGATGCAGCGCACCGGCGTGCTGGTCGGCACCGAGGGCCTTGAAGTTGTAGGGCTTGAAGCTTGCGGTCTTCCATGACCCAGATGCAATCATGTCCGCAGTCAGATCTGTCTCCTCCTTCTTAATCTCTAGAGCGAACTCGGGGCCCTTCTGAATCTTGAAGGTGATGACCTTCTGGGTCTTAATGAGCTTGCGCTTCTTCAGGTCCGTAATGACTGAGGGCTCGTGGGTTTTCGTGTCCCGAATCTGCTTGAGCTGGGCTTGGGTGTCGTCCTTGATCGCATCGGCCTACAAGTACACTGGTTAGCGCATGGCTGAGAACGTTGGGTCACCAATCCACTTACAGTGGCAACAAGCTTGCCGGAAGCTTCCTTCTTTACCCACTTGTTCTTGAAAGCTTTGCCCTGTCCCAGCTTGGTGACATTCTTGTCGCCGATGGCAGACTCGAGCTCCTGGATGGTCAACCCCTCCATGGCCTTGCGCACAGCCTCGAAGACCCGAGCTTCGTGACTGCCATGCTCAGCTTGTTGCTGACCTTCGGGCTCCAAGATAGCCTCCTCGCGATCAATTGACTGGTACGTCACCATGGAACGGCTGGCAAGTCGGTCGAGTGCAGCCTTGATGTCGACGAACTGGAATTCGGGGAAGTGCTCAGCAGACAAGATGGGGTCCTTCTTGGACAAAGCCAGAAGAATCTGGGAGGTAAGATCCCCAGAGGGACCATTGCTTGACGTCGCCATGGTGGTTTTGCGCTGATATCTCAAGGATGCTGTCAAGCAGAAAGTCGTCGTATGGCGGGCACTCGTTGAGTCAGAGGGGCACCGAGGCGGGAACTCCTGGCAGAAATTTGGCTGCAGCGGTCGAATCGGAGGGGAACGTGGACCCTTGGGCGCGACCTGACCTACGGGATCCACCTCTGGGCATGGACGGGACCTACCTCAAGTCCATGATGGAGGGGTCCTGTAATAATGTTACTCCGATGTCCGGGAAAAAATTCAGGTCCCGCCCGCCGCGCCAGGCCAAACGGGCTGAAAGCTGGAGTCGGATGGAGAGTCCCCCGTCCGTGCAACGTTCCTCTGTCAGCAGTAACTCTGCTGTGGCGTCACTCTTGGCATCCCTGCAGCTTGGATTCGGCCACCCTTACCACACCATCTCGTACCTTTCAAATTCCAACGGTCGCGTGGTTTTCTCTCATGCTTCCATCTTGATCGCGAGCTTCCTGCCTCTGGAACTGCGCCCTTACAAGTCCCTGGAGTATGTAAAGCGCCGCTTCTCTCCACGCCGGGAACTCCTCCAACACCAATGACGGCAGCGAGCTATGGTCGATGATGCCGCCCCAGACACCCAGCCAGGCCGACCGATCCTTACCGGGCTTGATCATGAGGACGACATAGGGAACCGGGGGTTGTCGCCGTCGGCACCTGAGTTTGAAAGCCGGAGCTCAAGGAGGAGGCGTCGAAGGAAACACCGGAAGGTCAACCCCGGCCTGGCTAGGAAGTTTGATCTCATGACCCAGTTGCTGCGAAATCTCGACGCTCTCGTCTATGCGGAACTCTGCACCTTGTATTACATGGAGTATGCGCTTTATGCTGTCTTCGCGGTTCTCAGCATGTGCTGACTTGCGCGACAGATGTTCTATTTTCCGATTTGCAGTCCGTGTCTATGGCCAACATCACTGGCTTACACCCAAACCCGACGACTACCCGTTAACGATGGAGGCGCCTCGGTCGCAAGTGATTTCGGTGTTTGTGCCGAATCTGCTTTGCATTCTTTTGCACATATTTGCAGCGCTTCCGACAGCGGGCGAAGCCGCGCGAGGATACTTGCATGGAGGTGTTATTGTGGACTTCATTGGCCAGAAACCGCCTACTTCAAGGCTGACGTTTCTGGCCCTTGATTTCATCATCCTTGCCGTTCAATGCCTGATGCTCGCTGTACATGCTGAAAGGGAGAAACTTCGAGCCATTGTGCGGCCCAACATTTTTCGTTTGCCTCACGCGCTAGAAGACCAAAACGCGGCGACTTCGACGCAGGATCTGGACGCCGAGGAAAGAGGGGTGCTGAGGGATGCCCCCGGCTTGGACTTGGAGGGTGCCGACAGTATGGAGTTGCAACCCTTGAGGCCCCATGACGATGCCGAACCCAGCAGCAGAGCTGACAGGAGTCAAGAAAGGAGTCGCTCGGCACGGCGCCGTTCATCCAGTCACTCTGCGAATGGCCTGCAGCTTTTCGATGTTTTGAGTTCTGGCAACGGCGTTCTGGGCGAATTTCACATCTCCCACACCATCCGCAATGCTACTACGGACTTTCGTGGAGCCGCAGGGCACTCGTTGCAGACGCTGGGTTATACAGCTACATTGACAAGACTCTCCGCGATTAGAAGGATGCCTCACCTAGAGCGCAACCAAAGGAATCAGAGATAGGCAAATGGGAGCACAATGTTCAATGTCATTTACAGGGTGCCTTCACACCCAGGTATCTTAAGCCATCTTGCGACCGATATTACCAACACCACTTCCCTTGACCGAGACAAATACGTCGCTGGTTTCGTCTTCGTCCACCTCTCTCAGACCCCAGCTGCTTGCGCCAAATGTTCGCAGGTCTCGAGCCAGGCCAACCATCTCCTCTGTGCCAATCACGTCCCTGCCTATCCTCAATCTTCCAACGTCCTCAGATCCCATAGCCATCAGCGTCAAGACAGTGCTCGCAGATGACCTGCTCACGCAGCCCCCTTGCGCGATCGTTTCCAGCAATTGGTAGGCACAGTTCTTTCCGATATCTTCAGGAACAACACCACCGACTGGTGGCGCGACCACGTCCGCAGAGTACAACACGCCGACGGAGCTAGACTCGGCGACCAAGCTGAGACCAAAACCAATGCCTGTCCGCGTCTTCGTCTTGTCGGCTGCCTCGATGAGGGGCGCCTGGTCATACTGAGCCGCAATGTGGATGTCCGACACCAACGCATTCAGAACTTCTCGTGCCGAGTGAATCATTCTACTGTTGTTCGACGCGGAAACTCCAGTGCAGTATGCGACACCGCGTATCCTCCTGATCTTGCCGGGGTTTCTGTTCAAGTGCAGCGTCTTGGGCAGTCGGACCTGGCTTGCGAATCGGAGCTCGACGATTCCACCGCCACCTCTTCCTCCTTTTCCAGGACATGACCGCTGCAAAACCCTGAGCTCAATCCTTGCCGGGTGGATACCGAAGAGGCCGAACAGTGGCAGGATGGCCGTGCGGAAGGAGTCGACCGACATGTCGCCGGTCTCAGTCGCGGACGTAATGACACCGGGACCGCCGAAGCGAATGTTGACGTGAGCTTTCGAGAAGGGAGCCAGAAGGCAGATCGGAAGGAGGAAGTAGGTGACGCCGCGGTTGTTGTTCGCCGGAAGGTTGTGTTCGATGACGTCGCCGTCAGACGCGCCGAAGCCGGCCACGGTTCCGGTGATCAGACCGGGGTGGTAGGTGATGGTCGTACCAGTGTACGAGATTTGCATGGAGCTGCCATTGGTGACGGCTTCGAGGAGGCGGAGGAACGAAACCTCGTGCGGCGCGAGACCAGGGTGCGTTGGTGATGAGCTGCGGATGCTGGAGATGTGAACCGGTTTTCCGGTGAGGGTGGACAGGACTAGTCGTTGCGCAAAGGACCGGTGTCCTGTGAAACGCAGATATTCTGGGGCGGAAGACATCGTGGCGGCGTTTGGGTGGCTCTCTCGATGCTCGAGACGTAGAAAAAGTCGACTCCAAGCCAGGTGGGATCTGAAAATTATCTTTTTCTGCCTACACTGTGTGAGTGTGGCGGCCAAAGGCCGGTTGAAAAGGCAGGCGGTATGCGTTCGAGTGGGTATGCTGATAAGATAAGCATATATGTCGCGCGCAATCGAAGCCTGGGTTCAAGGTCTGTCAAAAAATCCTGACCCGTACGGAGTAAGGTACAGTTTATCCATCTCAAGATTCCGTTGCGCCTCGAGTCGTTCGTATATCATTTTTCTAATGTCACCCAACTACGCCTCTTCTTATGTCTCATAGAGCTCTTTTTCGTGACATAACATGTCGAAACACATTTATTTGCCAATCATGCCGCTCGACTCTAGCTCCTTCGGCCCCGCAGCCATGGGCCGTACGTTATAGCTCCCGCGTGGCCCAGCTGGGAACTCGCCCTCGATCCCGCAGCCAACGTGCACAGCAAAAGGCCACTCCCTCTGGGCAACCTACCGGTAGCGAGAATGGACAAGGCCGCGCAGCAGCATCCCTCTTGCAGGAACTCACCGCAAAACGGAAAGGCGAACCGTCGATACGCTTCTTCGAGAAGAATGAAGCCGGCCACGTGGAACCGCTCCCAGGAGAAGAAGCTTACAGGGAATCCATGAGCGGCGTCAAGGATATGGAGGACGACCTCAAGAAAGAACTCATGTCCGACATGCATCGAACGATATCACAGCTGGGCGGAATGGGTGCTCTAGGAGCTTTTGGGGTGGACGATCCCGATTCCGTGGCAAAGGACTTTGAGGAGCAACTTGGAGGGGCAGGCAGTCCGGAAGAGATGATGGAGAGGTTGGATGCCTATATTAAGGACTTGGAAAGACAACTGGAAGAAAAAGGTTTCAACGTTAGCGAATTTGACGACTCGAATCCGCTTGCCAACGTGGACGTCATCGAAGCGGCGGTTCGAAAAGATCCCTCGGAGCGGAAAAAGACCACCGCGATACCTCAGATCCCCGAGAAAGCCTGGAGCTTCAACCAGCGCAAGCGAATTACCCGATTGAATAACCTGTTGTCACGAACGACAAAAGAAATGCGCAGAGGAGAGGAGGTCACTGCAAAGACTGCGCAGTCGGTGTGGAAGGCTTACAGCACGGCGAGGCAATCCTTGTCAAAATCCTGGGCGAGCGTACCACACGAAGTATGGGATCTCGTATGGCACATCTTGTCAGCGGACATGGCCAACAGCACTGGACGACTTACGTATCTCTCCTTGTTGGCCAGAGATATGAGCGAGGCCAAGGTCAGCTTGAGCCCATCGCAACAACTGGTGACGATGGAAGCCATGTTCGTGGACGGATGGGATACCAAGGCTATCGACAATTGGAAACGGTGCATGCCTTCTCTTGGAGACGGTGGCGCCGACACATTTCAGGAGTTTTGGGAACTTGGAGTGCGGATGTTCTGTCAAAAGGGCGATCTCGTACAGGCGGAGCGCGCAGTCAACAGGCTGCTGGAGCGTCAGCTCGATCCGCGCATACTGATGCCCTACATCAAAACTTGCGCCGCAGACCCGACGGAGGAGGCGAGAGACAAGGCATGGGACGCCTACCGACGCATGAAGGACCTCCTCGGCGATGAGATGAACCTCGAGGATTACGACCAGGTCATCTCGTTTTTCCTCATGACGAATCAAACAGAGCGAGCTTTGCACGCCTTCGTCGACATGATGACTTCCGGAACCGTCGATCTCAGGGGCAGGGACACCCTCCCCTCCCAGATCGGCAACAAATTCTTCTTCGGCAAGTGGCTGAAGCGCCTCATCGGCGCCGGCGACCTCGACGGCGCGCACAGCGTCATCAACTTCATGCGGTCCAAGGGCATCGAACCCGCGGCTATCCAAATCAACGGCCTCATCGGCGCCTGGCAGAGGTCAGGCGGCGCCGACAACCTCCAAAAGGCGGACGACCTGGCCTGGGAAATGATTGACGCGCGGGTCCAGTTCGTCCAGAACCGAACCCGTTTCTCGGGCATTGACGCCCCCGCCCGCGTCGTGTACATCCCCAGCAAGAAAGACATCGCCGGCGTGCCCAGGGCCACTCTCGAGACCTTCTCCCTCCTGGCCGAGAACTACCGCCTCCGCCAGCTCCCCGATCAGATGGCCCGACTCTGGGACGCCTTCCGCGCCGCCGAAATCAGCCCGGACGCCTTCATGATGAACCAGCTCGTCGAGTCCTACTCCCAAGCCGGCAACGTCGTCGAGGCGCGCCAGCTCTACCGCATGCTCGTCTACGAGCGCAACGTCAAACCCGACCCGCACACCTTCATGGCCCTGTGGAAGATGCTC
Organism: Colletotrichum lindemuthianum; assembly: GCA_001693025.2. NCBI lineage: Eukaryota > Fungi > Ascomycota > Sordariomycetes > Glomerellales > Glomerellaceae > Colletotrichum > Colletotrichum lindemuthianum. Next base: position 44,925 of record MASP02000444.1, on the reverse strand, counting down.
GGCGCCAACAGGCTGCACATCATCTCCGGCGACCTCCTCGACGAGGAGGTCCACCGCACGCGTCTGCTCTTTGCCGAAACGGTGCGCTACGCCCACCTCTTCGAGGCCGACGGCGGCCTCGACGGGCAGCTGGCGCGCAAAATGCTGCACACCTTCCGCCGCCTCAAGGACTATGCCGGCACCGTGCTCACCCTGCGCGCCTTCAGGGTCGTCTTCAAGTACACGCCGCCCGAAGCCCTGGCGCTGGAGATGATGATGGAGACGACAAACCTCGCCTTTGACACGCCCACGACGAGGCAGAAGTTGCGACTGACGAAGCGCAAGATTGACGGCTTCGTCGAGTCGAGGCAGAAGCAGTACGGTGGCAAGAAGACGCTGGACGAGATGACGCCGCAGCAGCGTGGCGAGGAGTACTCGGACTACCTGCAGACAACGTATTTGCAGCAGCTCGGCGACGTCCCCGACGCCGTGCTGGAAGATGTTGCGCGGGACATGGGCTTGTACGATTTGTTAGTAGAGGCTTAGAAGCCCCAAATCCTCTCTGTATTATACATGTAGACACAAATCTTGTACATCATAATATGACACTCATCATGGTACAACAACAATGACAGACACACGTGTGTTTATACGGACGCCTTTTACTCTTTGAATTTGGTGTAGTATTTCCGTGCTTGGTCATTTCAGACGCACGAATTTCTTTGGGCAAAAGCTCAATCACAATACGGTATTGATACCGCCAAACCTGTTTTGATGATCAAGGTCTTTCACGCCACCAACCTGCGCCGATATGCTACTCGTCCCCCGATGCACCTTCTGGCCTATGCCGATGCCGATGCCTTTCCCACTTGGCCGGTAACTCCTAAAAGGACCCGTGACGCACCTAATTCGCTGAAGCGAGTAACCCTAAATTTAGAACAGAGCAGACGTATATATAATCATCATCGTGATTGTCGCTCGTTCAGCCTGAAGGCAGCAAATCTTTTAGTAGGTGGATCAACCTTGGATGGCGTAAATTCATCATTCATCCGAGTGCGCTTGGGGTTTCGCTCACCGGTCGATTGCAGGATCGCCTGCAAGGTCCGCCAGCCCTCGGTTGATCGCAGTTGGTAAGTATCGGCAAGATCGTGCTGCGAAGCAACCCGGCACAGGAGTGACTCCTCGTCCTAAAACATGTGAGTGAGAAAGTCACCGCCTGGGCAAGCAAAGTGGCAGACAAACCTTGGAGAGGATGCCCATTTCGTGGATGAAGCACAGCAGATGGAAGTTGGACATTTCCAGACCACCTTCTGCTGGCTTCTGGCCTCCGGAGAACTTGAGCATCTTGGCAGCAGCCGAGTGTTCCTGACTTTCGCCCATATATTCGCGGTTTTCGATGGGGAATCCGAGTTCAGTAAACGTGGGTTTGGAAACATCCGGGAAACCATGAGTCAAGGTCACAAACAGATATTCGACCGGAAAGGACGGCTTGGCGTTTTCCTGAACATTGGCGCCGTATTCGTTGATGCGACGGTAAAAGACTTCAGGGATGTATCTTGTGCGGCTGACAGAGCCGTCGTCGTCTTCTTCTTCCTGAACGAGCATGACGTTGGGGTCGGCCGAGGGCTCAATAACGTCGGCGCGCACCATCTCAACGGCGTCGTTGGACGCTTGGTAGGATGAAATTGAAATCTCGCCGGACTCGTTGCCGGAGACGATGCAGGTGACAAAATTGGAGCCGAACTTGCCAGAATCGCTCCATTTTGTGGGCTTCGGGTTTTGGGCCTGCAGACGTGAGATGAAGCAGATTTCCTGGGAAGACAAAAAGTAGGAATCGGCGTGACGCTTGCATACGACCGATCCGTCCCCAGCACCGGCGTCCAGGAGGTCAGTGAAAATGACTCCAACTTTCTGCAGACCGCAGAGTCTTGCAACGTCGTCAACATCCTGCTCGTTTTCCCAAGAGTTCAGCGAGACACCATCCATCTCATCGACCTGAGGGGACTCGTAAATGGCCTCTACCACTGCCTTGATACCGAGAGGCACCACCTCATACTCGACATACCGACCGTACATGTACCCAATTCTCTGTCCACCAGTTTTTCTCCACGCATCGATAAAGGTGTCGATGATGGCTGGCGAAGAGAACTCAACGTGGTCAACCATGCGGAAAGGCTGAGGCTGGAGGGTAATGGCGCTGGGCTGGCATTTCGTGCAGATGCCTTCAGGCCATTGAGGGTGCCCAGACGGGCAATCGCGTTTGACTCTGAAGTATGGCTCCACAAGGGGAGGTATGAACGAGCTTCCCAATTCCGGCTTGTTCGTGGCAGAGTTGATTTTGCGGAGATGCGAGTGGAAGGACAAGTACTTGATTTTCTTCTCCTCCAAGTATTTGGCGTTGAACGGGTCCATCGGCATGCAGAAGTCGCACATGCCCTTTTCGCCGTGGCGGCACATCTTGTCGCGCTTCCTAGGAATCTTGCCATCCTTCTTGTCCAAGCGGTCGTCGAGCGGGTGTTGTTTTACGACCTCCCAGGGGTTCTTGATCTTCTCGGACGGAGATGTGAGGGGCGGAGGGTTGATCGGAAGTTCCTCGGTGGGAAGAATCGGTTTGCCGTTGAGGCGCATTGAGGACGCTGCCGGTTGAGTGCCGTTGGTGGCCCCATTCAACAGGGCGTCCTGATGCTGGTAGTGGATGAAAATGAGGTCGCCATGCCTGCAGCAGTCAGTACATGAGAGCCATTCCGAGCCTTCCGCGTGGCCTTACTTCAAGCCGATTTGGCCGACCTTAAAGGACGCAATGTCGACGAGCTTCTTCGCATCGCCGCCAGTGGGTGCATTCGACAGGGTGATAGTATTGGGATCGACGGTCTTGGGAAGGTTTGGCACCAACTAGAACGGTCAGCAGGGCCGATGGCTTGCCAAAAGTTCGGCTCGTACCCGTTTTCCAAGCTCGCCAAATGTGTCGTCCTTGTCGATGGTCAAGCGGCTCATGCCGTCGGGCCCGCGTAGTCTTAAGAGCATCTTGACGACTGGGTGCGGAGCTCTGTTAGATTGAAGGCGGGATATTCAGAGTAGGTGAGGGTATGGGACAAAAAAAAAGGTAAAGTTATATAAGCCTCCAATCCCCACTAGAAAAACGCGGCGCCTATCTTCTGGCTCTTTCGGGAGGTGATATTGGTGGAAGTGGCAAGTTGCGACAACGAAGATTGTGGAAAGAAAGATGCACCTTCGAAGAAGCTGCTTAGTGGGATGTTAGAGCTCCTTCGACAGTTGAATGACCGAACAGCGTCATCAAAGGTGGTGCCTTGGTGTGGGCCCGGCAAAACGACGGGAGGGAAGGAGGGATGCGCCTTCACCTTCAGCATTGGTAAGGTTCCTGATGCAACCCCTGGACAAGCTTATTCACCGCCTTACAAGGGACTTTAGTGGCTTGGAAAGAGAATGCAATGCTGCAGCCACAATTACCTGGCCTGGAGATACAGATGTACCCTTGTATCCTTGTGTACTCCATACATACTGGGATTCAAGACAGTTAGTTGCTGCTTTACCTCCTCAGTGTCGGGAGCAAAGGACGTTGAGGAGGACTATTAAATATACAGTGTCACACAAAGCGAGCGGTTGAGTTGCATGTCAAGACTTTCCATTTGCCCGTAATCGAATATCTCGTCTCGAGTTAGAGCGACAGCCAAAAGCCGAATAGGCAGGGAAACCTGGGGGAGCGCTGCCCTGGGTGCCTGGGTACCTAAAGCGGCGGGCCAACTTTGACCCTTGTGGGCAGCCAGAAAAAGTGTCCAATGCGACCAAGTTGTCATATTGTAATTGGACACGCTTCATCAACGACCGGAAAGCACAGCTGCCTTCGACACCACCAACTTCTTTGTCCCTCGTTCGCCCTCTTCGCCTTTCCTCCACGATCCTCACCCACGAGAGCGCCAGAAAACCCAGACAAAAATGTTCGACGTCGACTGGTTGAGCCTAGTGCTCCCATTCGCCTACCTGGGAGTCCTCGGCGGTGTCTTCACGACCTTCTCCAAGATCTACAGACAGAGGAAAGCGAGTATGTGTTCTCCGCCCGCCCCTCCGCCACACACACCCTCGACGATGCGATGCGCGAGCGGCCGCGCAGCACCGCAGTGATCTTGCTGACTCTTGTTGTTTTACGCAGCTCAAAGCGCCAACCTTGCCCCGTGGTTCGGCCCTCACCTCCAGCGCGAAATCTACCTGTCCCTCCTGCACATCGGTTCCCCGGAGGAGGGTCAGAAGGGCCAAAAGATCCCAGACAGCGTCATCCGCGCCGCCCTCCTCCGACGTGCGGTCGAGGACATTCACCGCCTCGTTCAGATCCGCTCCGCAAAGCAGGCCTGCAGCACATTGCTGCAGCGGGGTAGCGTCGGCGATGATTTGTGGCAGCGTTTCCAGCGCGCTGAGAAGGAGATGGAGGACGAGCTTCGCGACGTGGTGATGGAGGTCCGTAAACCCCCCCGACATGTGCTTCGCTTTCATGGACGCGTAATTAACCACCAGAACAGGCCAATGCCCTCGCTCCTCAATGGGGACAGTCCATCTTCCAGTCCGCCAACGAGATCGCCGCCAACACCTTGGTGCGTGACCGCCTCGATGAGATCCAGAACACCGTGGACCAGGAGAAGGAGTGGTGGGAGAAGCGCAGGTCGACTATCCAGACCGAGTTCATGAAGGAGCTTGACGAGTCCGAGAAGAGCTCGACCGCCCCGCCCAGTGTCGACGGTGACGCTGTTCTTGTCAACTCTAGCATTACGAGCACGCCTTCCAAGAAGAAGAAGGGCAAGAAATAGAGTAACGCGCGCAGGCGCTTATTTCTCCCCCACGGCTACCCCGGTCCCACATACGTTCGGGACACACAAGGTGCACACAATCATACCCCATCGTCACTAGATACCTTCTTCTCCTCACCAATGCGTGTATGATACGGCAAACGGCGAGACATAGCATGAACGGCAGTAGGGCAGTTTGGCGTTGTAGGATTCATACAGGATTGCGTTTTGCATTAGGGTTTTAATTGATGTGATAAATTAATCGGTTCGTTCCTCTCATTCATGTCGGAGGTTGCCCAAGACTGTGGGATCTATCTCTATGCTTGTTTGTTCCCGTCCATCCACTCTTAACGCCTCAATGTGCTATGTGTGATATCAACGCAATGCCATGCAGGTAAACAGCAAAAGACCAAGCAAAACCCAAGACAAGACGCCATCTTTCATCTCAAACCACCATCACAAGTACCAAGGCATCTTCCGTCGGAGAGCCTCCTCATCCTCGGCCAACCGCGCCAACCGCGCCTCCTCAATGATCTGCTCCTCCGTCTTGATGCGTATGCGGATCGGCGTGTCACAGCCCCTACAGCCACCCAAAGTCAGCACATCTCATTCAACCTCGGGGGGGGGATAGGAGGGTAAATCGCCCTCGTTCTCGACAAACGTACCTAAGACCGATGAACTTGCCAATCTTCCTCCTCTTCTCCTCGAGCGTGAGGCCCGCCCGCCACTGGATGGGGCAGGGGTACTGGCCCGACCAGGGCGAGGGGGAGCGCTGGTGGTAGAAGCGCGCGAGGTCGTCGAGCTGGGCCTCGGTGAGGAGCCAGAAGTTGAGCAGCGTCGCGGGGAAGGACGGGTGCACGGCGCCCGTGGAGATTTGCACGAGCGGGGCGAGGGGCAGACGCATCTGGCGGATCTTTTCCTGGAAGGCCGCGTTGCGGGATGCGCGCCGCGTGGCGATGCCGCCGTTGGTGGTGTGGTGGTGTCTGGTTGCCATTTTCTTTTTCTGTCGTCTTCTGACAAGATGTGTGTGTTTGGCGTTGGGCCGCTCTGTACTTTGACGAGTACGCTGAGCAGACGGAGAGAGGGAAAACGGGTTGTCTTGAGAACACGCGAGTTTGCTGTCCCCCCGAGTTGGTTGAGACCTGCAGTCGGGTGTTTTTGATTCAGGAAACTCGTTATGATTCAGAGTGTGGGACCTTTCAACTCGGTCAAGATAGAAAAGAGGTTTCGACCGGCAGAGGTCAAGAACAACAAGTTTCAAGGCGAGGCAGATGATGGGAAAGAGCAACAAAGGGCCGTGTCTCGTGTGATTAAATTTGAGATGATGATCTTCGCGAGAACAGACTGGCGTCTTTGAGCTTTGATACCGCAACTTCTCTGGGATATGAGGGCTCTGTGCTTTTCTTTCAGGTGGACAGTGAGAAGAGAGTAATAGTCTATGCCTGCACAGAAATTTGGATTGATAGAGAGGAAGAGCGAATTTGGCAGATATGAACGGCAAATGTCAATGGGTATCGAGTTTCAAAATGGCAACCGTGTTGAATGGAGACTGAAGTGCAGAGGCTGATGATACCGAAGGACCAATTCCCCTGAAGTGAAGAGAACGTCCGCCCCATTTGTATACTCCTCGGACCGGTCTCCTACACCCCCTACCATCAAGCCCGCCGTTTTCTTTGATCGAACAGCCTCCTTTGGCAGCATGGACAAAAAACAAATGCCCCCAAAGGGCAAGCGTACCGAAAGAAAGGATACGGATGAGAAAAAAAGAGGGCCAAGAAATGAGGAGGGGATAAAAAAAAAACCGTGCCTGCCGAACGACAGTCCAGACCCCCCCCCTTGGCAAGAAGCCCATTCTCCTTCTCTTCTTCACCAAAGCAGACCCGACCGGCTGGGACGCCGAAGTGAGGAAGGGGGCACTAATACGTCAGGAGAGACATGACTGCTTTGTTCCCAGTCGAGCAGAGGTCAGCCTGGGTAGGGCAAGCGAGCGAAGGGTGGGAAGACCTCACAGCGAGAAAGAGGGCGGAGAGTGCGACGAGGACGAAGAGGCGGAGGAGGGGGCGGTTATGCAGCGCCGGCGCCGGCGCCGCCTCACTTACCCAGACAGCCGGATTTCCTTACAATGTCTCTCTTTATCATGCCCTCTGCGCCAGAAACGTAGTTGAGACATGGCGGCGCGGAGCGGAGAGGGAGGAAGAGTGAGTGAGAGGGATGGTTGTCTCTGAGGTCTCGCTCTTTGCAGTGACGAGAACCCCACACATACACTCTCACTCGCTTACATTTCACATACACAGCCCGAGTGGTGGTCTGGAAACGTGTCGCATGCCGAACGCATGGAGACACTCCTCCGGCCGCGTGGGGCTTCCGAGACACGGTTCCTTCACATATTCCAATTCCGCTCCCCGTCTCACACCACCTCTCACCTTTCCCGTCGGGTTGGCTCTACAAGGAGAGACGGCAGTTGGCATTCCTCCCCGTGCTTTCGGCTGTAGCAGCCCGCGGACGGACGGACAGTAGATTTGACGAGAGAAGGGGAGGGGAGCTGAGCCACTGGTTCCGTGGTGGTCTGGCCAACGGAGAACAAAGACACTTGGGGAAAACAATGGCCTTGTTCGGCTATACGAGCCGAAGACGTATAGACAGCTATCGGATCCGGCTGACTCATTGACGGATTCTCCAAAAAGGGAGGGACGCGAGCATCCTTTACGCTGTCGTGACCCGGTACTTTTTTTGTTCAAATGCTGTGTAGGCCCGATTCTGCATTGATGCCCGTGTTAACTCTCGTTTGCTTACCATGTTCGTGATAGAAAAGATGAAGAAAAAAAAAGTTGTACAATCATCATCCGTGATAGTCTTCTCCTTGGGCCACGCGACTGACGTGCCTTTCCGCGCCACGACCCCGTTTCACGCCTTTCTCCCCAGGCCGTCGCCGCGGAAACCCTCTTTCAGCTGCTACAGCCACTTGAGCTTGGCAATGTGGTCCGTCTTCCTCCTGCTCATCTTGACAAAGCCAAGGGCCTTTAGCTCGGCCAGGCCCCGGTAAAAGAGCACCAGCGCCGCACGCTCATCGGCGTTTCCATCGCTGCCCTCTACAGCGTCATCGGCGCCGCCCACCATGGCGTAGAAGGCGGACCACAGATCTGCAACGTTGATGAGGTTGCCTGTTTCCAGATACAAGTGATATAGCAGAGATGTCGCGGGGAGCGACGTGGAGATGCCTTCGTTGGTGCTGCAACACGAGCAGGCGAGATAATCTTGAGGTCGCCTGAGACTGCGCTCGAAGACGTCCTGGGGCCGCGGGACGAAAACGTCCCGGTAGGGTGTCTTGGAGTCGTATAGCCATGTCTCGTGTAGGAAAACATGTGCGGCGGGTTCACAGCATATGACGTCCTGCAAGAGGTCCGCAAACCTCTCCACCACCACCGTGAAGGCTTTGTCGTCATCAGAAAGGGCTGCCGAATCGTGGCTGAGCTGCACCTTTTGAGCGACAACGGTCGTGCGAAGCACTTTGCTGTGGCCGCTGTAGGCACTCCGCAAGGTGTTGCCGCTCTTCTGGGCCCGGCTGAGCAGCTCCTTTGACTCGGCCAGACTGGACTCTACAAGAGCCGGGAGGTTCCCGGCCTCGGATTCCCACGCAGCGAGACAGAGCTGATCATCGCCGTCGGCCATTGCTGTTTGGACGCGTTGCAGCATTGAGACAAAGTCATCCGCTTGCATCCGCTTGATGCTTTCGACAATGTCCCACCCCTCGGGCGACAGGGCGATGCCCTCCGCCACCGCTTTCATATACACTTGCGAATAATCCTCCTGGATGACCCCGAGGGCCTGGACCAGTTTCAGCGACCGAAGGAGACGGGTGGCCCACTCCCGTTTTCTGTCGGGAATGTCAAATAGCCTTTCCTGCAAGAGATCGTCGTCCTCCAGCAACGATCTCGCTAATCTTAATTCCCCGGCCTCAACGGCCTTCTCGACCTCCCGTCGGAACGAAGGGAGCGACCGCAACGCTTCCAGGTGGGTATCCTGCACAAGTTCGCTGTTCATCTCGTCGTCTGCCGAACCAAAGAGGCTCAAAGGGTTTGCGTAGAAATGGCACATGTACGCGTACTACTTCTAGTGAGTAAATTTGTCATTGTCATGCATTGCCGGTCGGTGACATTCGTACCTTTATCGACGCCACAAAAGACTGGATGCTTGCGACCTGGTCCTGCTGCCGCTCAACTATGCTTTGCACCAAGTTCGGGCCGACAAACAGAGCGACATCCGACGCCGCAACTGCAGGCTTGAAGATTTGCTCAAGAATAGTCCCGGTCTGTACGACATCGAACTGCGCACCGTAAAGATGTTGGCATGCGGACTTTAGCAAACGAGCCTGCAAAAGCTCAACGGATGTTGCGACCCCGAAGAGGAGTGTAAACGGTATCTTTGGCCTCCACGAACTGCACCCCAGTTAGTAACTATTCTCAACTGGCGACACTTCACCTACTTGAAAAGCGTAATGAGGTCCGAGAGGAGTGCACTGTCGAATCCTTCGCTGTCCTGGAAAGCGACAAATATGTGATGGCACTTTTGTGTTTTCGAAAAGGCGTAAAGCCCTTCCAAGTCGTAGTTGAGATACTTGCGACCCTGCAGCACACCGTAAGCCCCAGTCGAACCCATCTCATTTTTGTGGGAAACTCACGTCGTCGCCGAACGCAACCTCGGCATCTTCGTCGTCCAGAGAACCGCTGGACGTGGCATCCTCGACAATCTTCTTCAGCGCGGCTTTGAGGTTGGACGCTTCGGACGACTTGAGTCTCACAAACTTGCTGCGAGTGCTCTCCTGAAGCGTCTCGGAGAGTTGCTCGAACAGCAAGTCCTGCGAAGCAATGTTTGGTCCCGTGATGACGAAGGCCGTAGGGATCTTGCTTCTGCTGCCGTGTCAGACGCTGTCCGCCGCACACGCAAAAAACGTTGTACCTACTGCGAACTGTTCTGGTCGCGAATGAAGGCTGTTACCTGATCCAAGGTTGCCGAATTCGCATCGCGCAGGATTTTCTGGGGGTCTCGTCAGCTGGACATACCAAACCCAGTGCTGAGTGCTGCTCGACTCGCCTGAACCTTGGTCTCGATTCGAGCCCAGCTGGTCTTGAACAGCTTCTCACGCAGCTGCACACACTCGGCCAGCTCTCCGCCATCGAACAGGGGACCAAACGTCGTCTTTGCGGCATTCAGTTCTTCAGTCACGGCCTTGTTGGATACCCGTCGACGTTTGGCTGGCCGAGCAACCCCTGCCTCATCCCTATCGGGATGGAAAATGTAGACCGCCTGGGATCTGATTAGCTTTCAGAGCTGTGATTGTTTGACAATCTGTCTTGCCTGGTGGTCTTCCTGTTTATATTGAGCTTCCTCGTCCTCTGCCATTGCGATTGTAGTGCTACGGGCTGGAGGTCTTCGTAATGAGGGTAGCGAGTCGCCAACAGTGGATGGGACGCGTCGGCATGGGAAGCACGGACACGCACTGTGAACATGTCGAGGTCCTGACACTGTACACGGTAGAATTCGCAGGCAAGGTACCTTAAGGTAGTAGGTATAGCAGACAGCCCTGATATCAACGCTACCTACCTTGTGAGTAGAGCGCATTAGCACTAGGCATACATTTCACTGGCATGGCAAAGGTCGATATCATCATGACGTCTTGTTGTGACTTCTTGATAAAACTGCAATTAACCGATTCTCCTGGCCGCGGAAAAATAAAACAATGAATACCAGTCTCCCGGACTTGAAATTCGCTTGGTCCCCAGAGCCTCCGCTTTTGCATCCTACACATCGCCATAACCTGAACACACGGCTTATGCAAAATCCCAAGCCTCTCCTGTATGCTTGGAAAGTCGCCCATTTGATCGGGTTCCTCTTGGATGGCCCTGTGCCATTTTGTACACCGAACCGTCTGCAGGGACGGGAAATTGCGCGCCGTCTGGAATGCCGCTGTCGCCTGCCATCAATGCTGCAAACTGCTTTGCGCTGGGAAGATGGGGCGACTATTTTACACCAAAACCGTGAACCGCCGTTGCAGTTCGTAAAAACCGTATACGCCAGGAAACGCAACATGACAGAGCCCTTACCAAAACTGTCCTTCAGGCCTCGGCCTCAGGGACCGGTTCCGAGGGTGTGGGTGCGGACTGTGGCGATGTTAGCTTGTGTGATGACGCGAGGCAACCCCTTCTTACCTCATCAGCTGCCTCACCAGAAGCCTTCTCTGCTGGCTTCTCAGCCTTCTCGGCCGCGGGCTCCTTCGACTTCTTTTCCTCGTCGATCTCGTCATCTGTCTTTTCCTCTTCCGGCTTCTCCTCGTCCGTCTTCTCATCCAACTTCTTCTTCTTCTCCTCTGCCACTTTCTCGCCCTCCTTCTCCCCCTCGGCGCCATTAGCAGCCGCTGGAGTCTCCTTCGCCACCTTGGAATCCTTCGACTCGGCCGCATTCTTTCCAGACGTGCCATTTACACCGTTAGTGGGGGCTGGGGTCGAGGGGCCAGCGTTGTCACCACTGGCGAGGATTTTGTTCCATTTGTCCAGCAAGGTTGACGACCGGCTCCTGAAGTGGAATTCCTCCTCCTTAGGAATCGACTCCAGCTTCAGTATAGCCTTCAAAACCTTGTTGATTTTGGTTGCCCGGATGATGGAACCCTCGAGGTCGGGGAAGCTCTCCAACTTCGTAATGTAGTCGGACATCATCTTCATTTCATCCTCCTTGGGCTCCTGATCTCTAGTCAGGAGGCCCTTCTGGAGCTTGTGGCGTAAGAAGAGTACCTCTTTCTGTGAAGTCGTTAGTCAAGAGCGTAGAAACATACAGGGGCAGCTATGGTCAGAGTGCTTTGTGGAATGCTTACCTCCTTTCGCTGTCGCTTCTCCTCAGCAGTAAGCTCAGGCTCCTTAGGCACTTCCTTCTCCTTCTTGTCGCCATTCTTTGACTTGCTCTTGGGCTTTGAAGTGGACTCCTTGGTCTTGGGAGTGGATGTTCCATTAGTGGCCTTGGGTGTGGAGGTGTTTAACTTGATCTTAGGTTTTTTTGCAGATTCGGTGCGTGCAGGTGTCTGGGGAAATCGGTAATTAGCAACATGGGGTTGGCAATGCAACACCAGAAACTTACAGTGACAACCTCCTCCTCAGCCTTGCGCTTCTTGGACTTGCCCTTCTCCTTGGGTGTAGGAGCTTCCTCATCAGCATCAGGCATCTCCAGATCGTCGTCAATGATGGCTGGGGTCTTCTTCTTGTTCTTCTTTGCTGCCTCCTTGGCCTCTTTGGCTGCTTGTTTCTTGGCAAGGTCTTCCTGGTACTTATGCAGTTCTTCCTTGTAGTGGTCAAGTGGGTTCTGCTCAATGGCCAGCTCAAAGGCATCTCTCAACTCAACCTTCTTGACCTTGTCAGTGAGCATCTCAGACGCTTTCTCAGAGGTAAGCTCCTGTAGGGCGGAGTTGGGGACCCAGCCACTATCAGGGACAGGTGGTCAGCAACTCTGTTTGTTTCGAAGACTCGGGAGGCAAGTGGGGTAAAGACTCACAATTCGTTCGTCCGAAGATACATGACAGGGAACGTGCGGTCGTTGGCTCTCTTGCCACCATCGGCGTAGTCGTCGCGATAGGTGCCGTCGGCGCGCTTCGCAGTAACAGGACGCGACTTGATCAAGGTCTCGGGAAGCATCTCCTCGTCACAAATGATGACGGGCCATTGAGGGTAGCCCTTCAGCTTGACCAGGAAGTGATCGCCCGGCTTCGCGTCGGTGTGGAACAACTTGGCCTTGGAAGCCTTCTTGTTTAGCTTTTTGCCCTTGTGCTCTGCGACTCCCGAAGAGCGGCGACGCGCCTTGGACTTGTCAGCTGTCGCATCAGTAGAGGCAGAAGCTTGAGCGCCGGCAGCTGGCGCAGCCTCAGGCTCAGCAGCAGCAGACTCTGAGGCCTCCTTGGTATCTTGGGCATCGGTCGCATCCTTCATCTCAATGTCGCCGTCGTCTTTGTTGGACTTGTCGGTCTTATCGGAGGGTTCAGAGTCTTTGGTCTCAGCTGGCATCAGCGTGTCAGTCAGATGTACTGAGGCAAGGTAAGATGACGGGGTCGCGATTATATAAGGGCAGCATTACCATCAGCCTTGTTGGACTCAGTCTCCTTTGCAGCTTCCTCAGCGGTTTCTTTGTTCGCGCCTTCGGTGTTATCCTTGATAGAAGCCTCGGGATCGGCAGACTTCGCGTCATCGGTGGCAGGAGCCCCGGAAGAAGCTTCAGTGGTGGTAGCAGTTTCCTTGACCTTCTTCTCCACCTCCTCCTTCGCGGCAGGAGCGGACTGGCCGCTGGTGGTTGGCTCGTCAGACATTTTGTGTTGATGTAGCTGGTGATGCGAATGTAGGTAGGTGTATGTATGGGTTTAGGTACAGGTGTAGTTATAGAGATGTGGTGGTAACGGTGGATAACAGTCGAGTCGCGACGGTGTCGCCAAAAGATTGATTGCTATGGGTCAAAGGGAGAAAGACGCGTTTTATGACGCGCGATTGGCGGAATTGGGTATCGCGACGATGGTGGGGGATGAAATAGTTGAGGCGATGCTGATGCGCGCAATTGACAACTGCCCCGGTGTTGTGGTGGCAGAAAAAAAAGGGCGACGGAAGTGATGGGCTGGAAAAGATGAACGCAGAAACTCTTGGAGTTGGACTGTACGCGGATGATGATTTCTGCACGTGACCCTTGGAAGTGATCCACAATCGGGACGAGTGAGGTGTTGGATCGCGGAAGTCTCAGTAGTAGTTGCAAAGTGAGGTAGGGTACTTTGTCCGAGACCCAGCGCGCGACGAGTGGTGTGGTGCTGTCTGGTGTGCTGCGGTGGTGTGAGTGAGGTAATGAGAAGGCGAGTGGAAGACGTGAAGTCGGCTCAGTGTAAACTGCCGGTCAAAGCCAAAAGCCAAATGTGAGTACGGATGGATGATAGGTTGAGGAAGTGAGTTGAGGTCGACCCGAAGTTGAAGTCAGGTCAGCTAATCAACGCGAGTTGAGAGGTACGGAGGAGGTGAAGAAGCTGGGTAGGTCGGTGGGAATGGGAGGCAAGGTCTCCAGCTAACGTCACGTCACCTCATTGCCCTCATAGGACACGACACGACACGACACGACATGACACAGCCACCTTCCGTCCTCAATTCGGATAACAACCCTTCCAAGTCCTCTACGACTTCGGTTCCAATTCAATCATCACGGATAGCAGAGTCCATCATCCTTGGTATACCGCTACTTTCTCGACCTCCGTTGTTGGGTTGTTAGTTTAGGCCTATCGTCCAGCTCTACACTCACGACCGGGATTCGCCACCCCAGCTTGGCCAGTGAAGCACCATCCTCCGAAACCACTGTCGCACCGCACACAGTCTGCACAACCAGGCATCAAGCATTCCAACCCATTCAAGATAGCGCAAGATCCGGCTCTCGGATTTCCTTCGAGGGGCGAAACAAAACAACTTTGTGCCAATTCTCTATGTCACCTCAACTCCTCTTCGGTGTTATACACAAATCAGAACATTATATGGGCGGGTGTGGGATACTGCTGTTCGAGCAAGCATCTACTCGTCATCCTCTTCCTCATCGCTGTCATCCACATCCATGCCTTCGGCCGCCTCGACTGAAAACTCGCGTTCCTGGTCTACTCCGACGTAGCTGTCGCTCATCAAGAAGAGCTTCAAGTCGTGCTTACCAGCTGTAGGAACCGTGAACTCTACCTTGACCTTGAGCTCACGACCGATCGTGACACGCTTGATTGCGAGCAGATTCTTCGTTCGCTCGTCACCCACCACCAGCCACCAGTTCTCCAACTTCTTGGCCGGGTAGAAAGGCGCGTGAACGGTAGGGTCAAAGTCCTCGTCCTCGTCAACCTGCCGCTGGATCTGCACACTGAGGTAGGCAGGCTCGTTGGCGCGAATGTCTTCTTCGTCGAGGATGCTGTGCTCGAGTTCAATGTCGGGGTATTTGTCGTTGGTGAAAGCCGCAGCCTGAGCCAGCTGGTTCTGGTTCAGTCCGAGACGCTTCACCAGTTTGCTGTAATCGGGGTTCTCCTCGGGGTTCATGGCCTCCATGAAGTCGAAAATGTCCTTGACACTGCGAAGGGATTCAGAGTTAGCATCAGAAGCAGCAATCGACAGCGTTGGCACATACCCAAACTCGTTTGCCACCTTGACAACCTCAGGCGTAAAGTGAGGGATCTGCTTGAGAGGGCTGTCCCGATCCCACATTGCTTGGATGACCATCTGGGACATCTCCATGGCGTTCATGGCATTGAGGTGTCCGTCGGACGAAAGTATATCAACAGTGGCGCTGAGAAGACTAAGAACCTTGGAGACGATGACCTCCTGGTCCTTGGCAAGGTCGATAGGCAGTTGCATTCTGGAGAAGTGCGCTTGAAGCAGGACGAATGACTTGAAGTGCGCGGAGTCGTACACGGGGTCGGCCATTTTAACGGGGATGCGTTCGTAGATGCGACGCAGGATCTTCTCCTCGTGTCTCCTGATCTGAATGGCTTCAAATTCAGTGGCCGATGTGATAATCTCGAGAACGCCCTTGAGCTTCGTCTTCGCACTGAGGGAAAGGAGGAACGTCTGCATGGTGATGTAAGAAATGTTGTAGTAAGCAGCAATCATGGCTGCGTTTTGGGGCGCAACCGAGCCATCGTCTTCGTCGAGCTCGACAATCTTGGAGTCGCTCAGCTCCTGGAGAGTGGTCTGGATGAGGTCGGTCATGTAGTCGCTGAGGCCATCCTGTGTGGTGCTGGTGAGACTGTAGAAGCTGGGGTTGGCAAGAAGACGCCTGTAAAAGTAGGTGAAGGTGGTCCAGTTGATGGCATCATCACCAGACTCGATCATCTTGGTGCTGATCTCCGTCACGAAAGCATCGTGTAGGTAGTTGTGCAAGTGCGACTCGACAGGGAGAGCCTCGTTCAAGAACTTCTTGTAGTACTCTCTCTTGGCAACTGGCAGCATGAGCACGCCACGACCTCTTCCGTCCTTGGACGGGCGAAGAGCCTTTCCAAACATGTGCAGGACCTCGCTTACAGAGTAGTCCACGTATCGGTGCTCACGGCCTTCAAAGTACTGGGTGCCCATCACAACGACGAGATGTGCAGTGCTGTTTAGCTCCCAGCAAGTATCACGGGAAGCAACCAAAACCTGAATGGCACCATGCTCGTATAAATGTTTCACAATGCGCTTGTCGCTCTGGCTCAGGGCCTCGTGATAGTAGCCCACACCATGGGAGAGAGCCTCAGCCAACGCCTCCTCATTGATGCGCTCGAGAAGAGGTCGCATTTGATCGACCTCGGCGTGCAGGAAGCGATCTTCATCGTCATCCATGAAAGCTGCCGTCAGCAGATCTCTTGTCGTAGCTCGTGTTTGCTTTCGGCTAGGAACGAAGACAAGGGCTGGTTTATCGGCTGACATCTGGGTGATGGCCAAGTACGTTGGCCTTGCCATGGACAGCATCAACGACGGGAAGTGGGGGTTGCCGTATGACTGAATGTGCAATTCGAGCGGAACGGGGCGGATGTGGGGGCTGAAGTTGTAAATGTCATGCTTCTTCGCATCGATCCACTCGCCGAGATCGCGAGCGTTGGCCAGAGAAACTGCGAGCGCGACGATTCTCATGGGAAGCTCGGTCTGCGTTCTGATGTAGTGCATCCTGGAGACAATGATCTCGTACACATAACCCATCTGATTGCCCAGGAGGTGAGCCTCGTCCGCGATGAAGAGCTCGACCGTCGACACGTTCTTGCGGCGCTTCCATTGGCGAGATAGAACATCCCACTGAACGGGCGTGGCGAGCACCAAGTCACTCCGTTCCAGGATCTTTAGGTCAGTGGTGGTCTCGCCAGTGAGCTTCTCGATAGTCTTGCCACCACGGAGACCGCTGAGTCTCTTCTGCCAATCCTCCAAGCGCAGGTCAACCAGCTCCTGGAAGGGAGCGATGTACACGGCTCGGCCAGCTTCGGGCTTCAACCAGTGTCGGAGCAGCGCGAACTCGGCGCAGACAGTTTTGCCGCTGCCAGTCGGGGCGCCAACGAAGACATTCTGGTCAGTGGTGTACAGCGAATTGAAGGTCTGCGTCTGGATGCGGTTGAAGTGATCCCATCCAGGGTAAAGCTTGATGTAGTCCGGTTGCTTCAAGGCCGAGACAGGCAGAGGCTGGAGCTCCAGAAGCTCGGTATGAGGGGGAAATCTCTCGGGGAGAATCAGCTTGTGGAACGAGACCGGCACTCTCGTTTCCGAGTGCATCCAGCGGTCGGACACGACTGAAATGAAGTAATTGGGTGGCATTGGCTCGGTGATCGGAACAGTGAAGTCAACAACGTGCTCGTTTGACTCCGATTCCGCATATTCCTTGCGGAGGAGGAATTGATCGCTGAAAAGGACGTCCTCGCCATCGCAGTCCTCAACAAAGATCCAGAAGTTCTCTGCCGGGCCGTGAACCTCGGCATCCCACTCAAAGTTAGGGGTGATGACAAGCTCGACACGGAGCAGCGATCTGGTTAGCGGCTGCACCTGAGCTTGGACGTCCACTCTGGGAAACTTGGCAACCAGACTGCAGACCGTCTTGCCAGCCTTTGGGAGGCCGAGAAGCTCTCCCATGCGGGGAGGGTCGAGGTCAAAATAGTTGCTCCAAGAAACCTCGATTCTCTCGCACTTCTGAACGATCTCCCTTGGGCAGTTGGGGAACTGACGGAGGGGTGACATGGTTGGCCACATCCTCTTTTCGGCCATCTTGCAGAGATCCAAGGCAGTCTTAGCCACGTCGGCCCAACCCTTCTTCATTGTAATTTCGAAGATGGCGCGGAGAATACGACCGGCGGACTGTGTGACGTAGACCATGTCCGCCATGAGAGCGAGGCCGTCAAGCTTGAGACGCGAAATGTAGGCCTGCAGCAGCACGTTGATCTTTGCGTGCGGCTCTTCGATGCTCTCCTTGACTGGAATAGGCACTCTGCCAAGAAGCTTCGCGAGTTCAAGCTTCTCGTCTTGACGCACTGGAATGTACTTGAATTCTGCGCTCAACGCGAAAACGCGGAAGAGCTCGATAGTCGTGATGGATGGTTGGATAAGGTTGTTGTAAGTATCCATGGAGCCGTGGGTGATGTAGTAGTGGGAAGCAATGCGGCCCAATTCTGTCGACTGAAGCTTGCCAGTCTTCTCATCATACTTGACCATGTTTGACTTTCTCAGAACGGCTGCAGCAGAATGGATGAGGTCGACGCGCTTCTGTTCCAAAGCTTCGTCGTCTTCATACTCTGCGCCGACTTGGTAAAGACCCGGAGACCGCAGCATGCGGACGAACAGATACGTGTAACCAAGCCACTCAACACCCTCATCTCTACTCCTCACGTTGCCCAAGACGACTTCGGCATTTAAGTTGTCCACGAGACGGCTGACAAACTGACTCTCGATGGGCAGCTGTTGGTTGAGTAGCGAAAGATAGTACTGGATCTCGTTCTGCGTCGTGATGATGATGCCCTCACCATAGGTGTCGAACTGTGGACGACCAGCACGTCCGAGCATCTGGAGAACATCTTGGGGGCTGAGCTCGACCCAGCTACCCTTCTCTGGAGAGTAAACTGATGTACCCTTGATAATGACGGTGTGAGCAGGCAAGTTGACACCCCAAGCAAGGGTTGCTGTGCACACCAGGACTTGGATCGCGCCTCTTGCAAACAAGTCCTCGACATCAGTACGATCGGGACGACTCATACCAGCATGATGGATACCAAAGCCATAGGGGAGGAGGTCCTTCAGATCCTTGTCGTTTGCTTCGCTAGCAGCTTCGTTGAGAACCTCGCGGCTGCCAGCGTCATGGCGCAGAATTTGGTTGATGGTGTCCATCTCGAGTGCCTTGTCTCGGATGTAACGAGCAGTCTTCGCGGTCTCCTTTCGAGAGTGAACGAAGATGAGCATCTGGTTGCGGTTGGCACCGACGTGCTCGATAACCTTGTTGTAGGTGACATCATTCATGGTCTTGAGCTGTTTGATGGCCTTGCGATCCGTAACACCGATGAATTCCTGACGCAATGGGCAAGGACGGAAGCTTCCATCAAAGTGGAAGAGGCCAGTGTTGATATCTACACGCAAGAAGCTGGCAACGTCCTTGTAGTTGGGCAACGTCGCAGACAATCCGACGAGACGTACCGGCTCGCCAGTCTGTTCCGTCTTGCGGATTGTCCTGCTCACGATGCTCTCAAGGACTGGGCCACGGTCATCGTGCAACAAATGGATTTCGTCGATGATTACCAAGCGTACCAAGTTCGTGTAGGTGAGATCAGTCGCCTTTCGCGTGATAACGTCCCACTTCTCCGGTGTGGTCACAATAATCTGGGTTTCCGCGATTTGTTGCTTGGTGAGTTGCCGGTCACCAGTCAGTTCGGAGACTTTGATTCCATAGGGTTCCAATCGTTTGCCGAAGTTACCGACTTGCTCCTGGACGAGCGCCTTTAGCGGCGCGATGTATACGATTTTGAATGCATCTAGGTCGATGTCTCCAGTTTCGGGGTTCCGGTTTTTGCCAATTTCTCTCAGGATGGTAAGCATGGCTACGTTCGTTTTTCCACTACCGGTAGGGGCGCAAATGAGCATGTTGCCGTCGTCACTAAATGCCGTTGGGTAACACTTGGACTGGATTTTGTTGAGCGACTTGGCAGTGCTGAATGGTGCACGAGACCACTCCGGCATGTCAGTAATGGGGATAAGGGTATCTCCTGGGTCGTTACGCTTCTTGGGAGCGGGGACGTGAATCTCCTCGTATCCTTTGAACGTCCGCTTGGTCGAGCCCTCGGGAAGCCTGACCTTGGGATTGCTCATTAAATGGTTTCCTTGGTCAAACACCAAGTTCTCCAAATTGATCAGCTTCCGCGGCGGCAAGCCTCCGACGAGGCCTTGAGGACGCTCTGGCTCCACGGCAGGGACGTTTGCGATTGACGACGTGTTGTCAATGTCCATCTTAATCTCCATCTTCCGCTTTTGCTCGTCTGTCTTTTTGCCGAACTTCTCGTTCAGGATCCACTGAAGGCCCTCTGACGCCATCTCGCGTTCGATTACTGCCCTTTCCTCGTCCGTCTCAGCTCGTGAGTGCCGAGTTAGCCAAACGACCTTCTCTCTGTTCTCGATGAGCAGTTGGACTAATTCGTGGTGCTCGTAGTCGAATAGCTCCATGAGGTCGTTCTCGATTTCTCGCAAAGACTTCTCTTCTCCGCCCTGTTCATCGGCCTCGCCAGATAGTATACGAAGAGCATCAGTCGTCTTGTCGTGTTGCTCGTGCGAATCTGCATATAGCTTTCCGACCTGTCTTTGCAGCCAGAATGCGTCGATATCCCTCGCCGGCACTGTTTTCGACTGCTTTGCATCCTTTGCTTGTTTTTTGGGCGCGGAATCGATTATCATGGCATCGTCGCCCAGGCCGTCGGGACCAGCATCTTGGGCAGCTTGTTCCTCGTCGCCGTCATCGGCCCCCTCGTCTTCGGAAGACTCTTCCCGGACCTCGTTGACAATACCGCCCTCCTCATCCTCTGAATCTTCAAAAACGACCGCAACGCCCTGGCGTTCGTCGAGTTCGGCTCCGTCGCCATCGGCGGCATCTCCATCCATCTCTTCGTCGTCATCCTGCGCATCATAGTCTGTGATCTTTTTGCCGAGGTTCACGAGCTCATTGAATTCTTTTGCGCTCATCGCAACACCAAGAATGTCGTCGATTTCCTTCTTCTTCTCCGTATCCTTTAGATCGTCGTCCTTGAGGTACTCGAGAATCACATCGGCGGCGCTGAGTACGACCGACTGGGCAACGTCACCCAAGTTGTCAGCCACAAGCTTCAGGATCAGCTCAAAAGTCGCCCGGGTCGCTGCCGTGCGTGGGCGGTAGTTGATGCCCTCGATGAGCAAGTCTCCAGTTCCAAGAACACCAGTACCCCTCGCTTGCGCCTCGCCCTTCCTTTTGCGCTGTTCGCGCAGGAGCACGTCTTCGCCGTCTTGTAACCTGCCCCGTTCCACATCGGGGAGACCCGTCGGTTTCTTTTGTTTCGGCGCCTCGTCGCGTGCTACGCGTGATCCCATGTCGCGAATACTCAACTTTCCAGCGAGAGACTCGGGATCGCCAGTGGCCTCATCGTTTCGTCGCGAAACAAAACGACGGTCCGCCTGGAGAACCAGGTTGGACATGGCCGAGTACTTGTATTGAGAAACATCTCGTTGTTCCGACATCTTGGCTAATGGGTATCGTATAATGTCGGTCGCGCTCGAGTGCGAGGGTGCTGGAGCTAGGTTGTCGAGCGACTGGGCGGCTCGCGCCGTTTGAATATCCGTTGAAACGCCGTATTCCTGAGACGAAAAACTGGGTTCTTTCGTCAATAAATAGGCTGTTGAGACTTCGGTCAGATAAAGATCAAAGGGAAAGTGTGGTGGTCAATCTCGAGGAAGGCGCGTTCATGAATCTTTTCGTCACCACCTGCCGTGGAACAAATTTCGCCTGCGTACCTGCCTACCTGACCAGAACCCGGAGGCGACGCTAGGGAATCAATTCAGCGCCGATAGCTGCACGTGATGGTTCCACTTTTGTACATCCCCAGCCTACCTAAGTACCTACACTCATAAGGGACTGGCTATAGCGCTACTACTGACAACTTTCACAAGACAGCAGCAAAGCCGTTCCACAGCACCCCTGACGTCGCCGTGGCATCCTGCTCCAGGGACGCCCTCAGTGGTGTTCTTTCTAGCCCCACAGTTTTCGTCCAGCCAGCGCATCAGCAACACTTGGAAAGAGAGACAGTTGAGCATACTTTAAAACAAACACTTGTGCGAGAAGTCCTTCGCCATGGATCCCGTGACTCAAGTCATTCAGAAAATTCAATCATCACTGGAGCCGTTCGTCAAGCCACGGGAGCAAGTTGCTTATATCCGACGTGCTCTCGCCCTTCACCTCCAATCATGTGGTCGACCGGGACCTATACAAAGCCCTCTATCACTCATCGACGCGTCTTGCTCCATCGCACCGACAAGGGAGACCAGAGGTCTTCAAAGGGAATACCTGAGAGCATTAGATGCGAATTTGAAGGCTCGCAATGAGTATGAGAACAAGCGGGGTGAGACAACGACAAAAGCTTCCACAAAGCCTACGGGAACGGATCAAAGAAACCAACTGGAGGAACACATCGCGCTCGTCAAGTTGCGGCAGAAACATCAACGACTTCAAACTGTGCAAAGATATCTGGACCTATTGGTACGCCAGCCAGCCGCTGCCCCCGAATTTCTCGACCTTGAAGATGTCTTCAGGGATTCTCCACCACTGCCAGACGTGCCGGCTGCCGTCGTGAACAGCTTTACGGCCAGCAGCACCTCGTCAAAGGCGGACTTGAGTGGCTTGGCTGGACAACTCGAAAAGGTCGTGTTGCGGGCCAAGCTACTTTTGCAACGAGAAGAGCAGCTACTGGAGGACGTTCGACGGAGAACGGAATCGCTGGCAGGTCAAGTTGGAGAGCGGGAGAAGGCTTATGCATTGGACACAACCCGTGCAGAGCTCATCAACTGGATCGAGACGGAGCTGAGCAAGGCCTCCGGAGACGCCGAATCTGATAATGCTATCAACGACAGACCCGACGGTCAGGCTCAACCCGACACGGCCAAGATTAATCAAAACTTGACAGTCATCAAAAACAAGTATTCCAAGTATATCGATGCCAGAAAAACGTTGCTGTCTCTGGTTTCTGGGCAGACTCAACCGGTTCTCAAATCAGGGGTTGAGGCCACAGGATCCCCCAAAATCGAGGTTCCTTCACCAGCACCCACGGCACACTTGCTCATACCGTATCTCGAAAAGCTCCTTGCTGTTTCTCGCGAGCAAAAGGGCATGATTGCCCAGAAGTCGCACATCAACATCGTGCTGTCTAAACAGGCCGGGGAGACGAAGCAGGCTTTGGACCACCTCGCTGAGGAAAGTCAACTTCTGCCGAGACATCCGATGCCTGGCGCCGGCCGGCCGAAGTCAGGCTTCGGGGAAGACTTTGCATCCGCCATGGCCGAAAAGCCTGCGACCACGGACTGTGTGAAGCCTTGGGTATTCGCGGCGGATGCTGCCAAGATCTCTACGCTAGAAATAGTGGCAGAGAGGATTGAAGAAGGGCAAGTCGCGTTGGAGGGATCCATGGCAGCTCTTCAGGAAATTGATCAACTGCTGGGACAGGGAGCCAAGGAGCCGGGGGGTGCAAGCGGAGATACTACCGAGGAGGATATTTGGCTGACGCAAGAGTCGGCAAACAAGCCTGGAGCACGGAGGCACGCGCAACAGAAAACAGAACCGGCTGCTCAGCCAGGAGATCCTTGGTCCGCTATCGATGGGAAACTGGGACTCATCGGTCATGATGATCGTATTAGATAGCCGAAGGAGGTATATGCCCTGTACACACGATTTTGCCACTTTAACGCCTGTAAATGTCCATCCGGACGCCTTTATTCTCATGAAATTACACCAGCAAGGAGCCCTTTCAGTTGCGACCGCTCATGATGCCCGATATTCTCAGGGCGAGGTCAAGAATAGAGAGATGCTCGTCTGCTCCGTCGACAAGTCTCTTGTCGACCTCTGAGAACACAAGAACAATCTTGTTCTTCTGTGCATCTGGGACCGTCTCGTCGAAGACGATGGCTTGGTAAAGCTGCACCTCAAGTTAGACTGTGCTACCAGATGTTGAGACAGATGTTTGCTTACTTGAGAAACGACCTGCCCCGCGCTCCATCCATCCGCCACCATGTCTTCGACGACTTTGGCAACGGTCTGATAAGTGTCACCAGAACCTTGCGGGCGGATGGCGGTGACCAATGTGTCGATAGTCGTCTCAGGAATAACACCGGCAATGTCCTCAACGATCTTAACCGTCACGGGCTTCTTGTCGACGTCCATAGCATCGTCTGCCGTTGCGGACGCAGCGCCAGCGCCCACCAATCGCGCCGCACTCTGCAGAAAAGTAATGGCCTTTCGCAAGTCACCCTCGCTGCACTTGATGAGCGCGTCGATCGCGCCATCCTCCACCTGCACGCCCTCATTTTCTGCGATTTCCTGGAGCCTCTTCTTCGCATTGCCCTGATCTAAGCTTTTGAAGCGGAACTTGCTGCAACGACTGGCGAGCGGGTCGATGATCCGCGTGACATAGTTGCAGATGAGACAGAAGCGGGTGATTTTGCTGTAAGTCTCCATTGTCCGGCGGAGGGCGCTCTGCGCATCCTGGGTCATGGAGTCCGCCTCGTCAAGAATGATGATCTTGAAGGGTGGACAGGGGTATCGCTTCTTGTATTCGGCCGTGGGGTTCGTCAATTGCATTCGGGCGAAGTCCTTCACCTTCTCTCTGACAATAGATATTCCTCGCTCGTCGGAGGCGTTGAGCTCGAGGACTCGGGACTTCATCATTTCGGGGCCGTACAGTTCCTTGGCGAGAGCCAGGACAGTAGACGTCTTTCCAGTACCTGGAGGTCCGTAGAAAAGCATGTGAGGGAGCTTGGTATCGTTGTAAGTAAGACATGTCGAGAACTTGGGGGAAAGCAATAGTAGAGACGCGTACATTGGAGGCTTGGAGCGTTCGCTGCAGGACTGTGACGGTATGGTCTTGGGCAGTAACATCGCTCAGCGTCTTCGGACGGCTAATTCAAAAGGTCAGCCTTTTTTTGAGAATGGCGCAATAGGGCGTGAACAAGGAAGTGACAGACTATTTCTCGACCCAGGGTTGCGCTCTAGGCGGCTGCGAGGGTTTCTCCTGCTTCTGCGCTGTGCCGTTCGCAGCAGCCTGCTTCCTAGCCTTAAGATCGAAAAAGCTCGCCATGTTGACTTTTTTCAGGGCCTTTTGTTGTTGTGTTTGAGCGCTTCGGTCGATGGTAGCTGAAATGACACCTGTAGTTCGTTTGCACTTGCTGGGCGTTGCGGGATGACCTTGCAGTGGTGACGATTGTGAAATCAATTAAAACTGTAGACGCGCCCGACGTGTCTCTCACGCGTGTTGGAGCTTAAGCATGACAAGGATATAAGCCCGTCGCGCTGTAGCTTGCCCCACTCGGGCAGGCACTTGAACTCAGCTTCACCCTTTCTGAAGGGGCATACGATGACTTTCTGAATGTCTTAGCTAGGCATATAAATTAGTGGCTGGCGGGATTTTATAATCGTACATCCTACTCCTTTGCTGCCGTTCGTTTGATAAATCAAAATCCTTTAGTATATCTGGAGGATCAAGTTGCGGACATGCAGACTTGAGGGGGAAAGGATGACTCAATCTGTCTTCATTGTCGTCCAGTTACAGTACTCTTTCCAGGGTACTTCCCACATGGCCGATTAAACCTCTGGACTTGGCCATGGACTGACTGGTCGCATTGAAACTAACCGCCACCACCATCGTTATCAATATCGTTGTAAGACAGTCGTATTGTGGCCGTCAAGTCAAGCTGAAAATGCCGAAGTATCATCCTCCTGTATGTATGGAATTTAGTTTTCTTGTGGCGCCACAGCAACCCAAGCCGTACAGGCTTCAATTATCTGTAGCCGATTACAGCTGAGCAGGACGAGCAGTAGGAGCCAAAACAAACAGGCTTCTACTCCAATGCCTAAGACTTGATAATGCACTTACCTGATGTGTCAGTCTTTACAATTTCCCGCTTCTTGCACGTTCCTCTTCCCAGACAGTCAGTGCAAGGAAAGTGACGATGCGTCGTAGATGTGACCTTCATCCAGTGTTCCAGCATACCTTACCTATCTTCGGCCATGAAAAGTGGGGTGCCCCGTCCTTTCAGCCTACGAATAGTGGGCCGAAGTGTAAGTCTACTTGATGGTCGTTACCTGTAACCTGGAAGGTGCAGACGACCACCGGAAGACGGCCCTTCCTTGGAAGCCAGCGACTCACCTGCATCAAACAGACGCTAAATCTACCCCTCATGCCCCGCCAAACTGCCGATTTGGACCAGGTGCGCCTTCCTGACCTCTCTGACCAGAATCATTTCGTCTAATCCAGAAGTCTTCCACTCCGACAGCCGATAACTTTCTCTTTCTGCCTCACCAACATACCTTAAGGTAGACGTAGCCTGCCCTTACAGATCACTCGACGGCCCAACAGCACAAGCAATCAACTTCCCTTTCGTCTGCTTCGATATCCATTCGCCTGCCTGACATCGGTTGTCAGGCTCTCGGGCCGCCCTCACGTCATTTCCCCCACTCGCATTTACGGAGAGAGAGCGTGCGTCCAAGCAAAGTTGTCCTCCAGCCAGGTCACATATCCAACGACTTGAAAGGGGAGACGCGCGCCAGCTGGTCGCAAATTTTCGGCAATGGCTGATCAATCCATCATTCGCATCACCAAGGTCAGCCTTTCCAATCTTCCCTTTCGTGCCTCCCTTGCCCCAAGCGTGCGTGAATGAGCGGTCGAAATCGTGATGCTAACGGATCGCCGAGCAGGAGCTGAGCGACATCCAGCGCACCTCGGACCTCTGTGCGAACGATCTCTTCGGTCTGCCAAAGGTCGCATCTGCTGACGTGGGACTTAGCTCTGGCCGTCGCTTGCCGAGATATTGATGTTCGCAACGTCAAGGCTCTGATCATAGGCCCTCACGATACACCGTACGAGTTTGGCTTTTTCGAGGTGCGAGGGCTTCAAGTCCAGCCACTCATGCTTCTCTGCTAATCATTAACAGTTCGCTATCAGGTTCAACAAGGGTTTGTTGACGAGGTGCCACGTCTGGTGTTGCGATTACTAAACGGCCTTCAGAATATCCTCGGAAGTCCCCGAGTGTGAACGGCATTACCACAAATGGTGGACGATGCCGGTTCAACCCAAACATCTACGCCTCCGGCAAGGTCTGCTTGTAGGTTTCACGCTGAATCAAACGCATGTCATGAAACTGACGCCCCGGCAGGTCGATCCTCGGGTACAATGGACATTGAGCAATCGCAGGATGCCTTTCACTGACACGTTACAGTACTTGGCGCGGCGAACGCGGCGAAGAGTGGTCGGCAGCTCAGGGACTTGAGTCGATTCTAATCTCAATTCAAAGTTTGATGTCAGGGAACCCTTACGAAAACGAGCCTGGGTTCGAAGAAGCGAATGAAGCGTCAGACAAGAAGAATCAGAAGGACTATGTCCAGAAGGTATGCGTCATTTTATGATGGTTCTACAAGTTGATGAGCGCTCACCGGGTACAAGATTCGTCATGAGTGTCTGCGCGTTTCGGTCATCCAGCGAATGGAGGAGTACCTGGGGCTGACACCAGAGGGAGCCGCCATCGCTCAGCAGTCCGCTGCAGACCAAGATCAGGTTGACATGGATGCTGAGGACATGGACGATGCAGCTGTTCCCTTCGAGCCGTTCAAGGACCTGTGCAAGCGGAGGTTCCTCTGGTACTACGATAATTACCTGCTCGCTATACAAAAGGCCAAGAAAGAGGTCAAGGATCACCAGGCTTTCGTCAGAATGCCGTTTGAAGGATCCAACAACTCAATGGAGGGAAAGTTCAACTACACAGAACTGGAGAGGCGCCTGCGCAACATCAAGCTCGCCCTGGACAATGAGGTAGTCAAGTGGGCCAAGGAGGGTCAGATTGCTCACGACAAGGAGATGACGGTCTCAGTCAATCTGCGGCACCAGCACGAGCAAGTCGTGCAAGCGTTCAAAAACCAGGGCATTCCTCACGATGTTCAGCTCGAGGACAACAATCCTTTCGTTTGGATCATCACGTACTTCGGAAGGCCGATGACGAACCTTGACGGCGGTCTTTTCCGCATCAAAATCTTCTTCAGCACCAGGTTTCCTGAGGAACAACCTCGTGTCAAGTTCTGCACGCGCATTTTCCACCACCGTATTGCAGAAGATGGCACGGCCTGCTACTTTCCTATTCAACTAAGGAAGGATGACGTACGCACTCACATCGAAGCAGTCTTTGCTGCTCTCGAAGAGGAGGACCCCGCCTATGATCCCCGCACGCTAGTGAATCCGGAAGCGCATAAGCTCTATTGGGGCGGCGCCGACGAGAGGAAAAACTACAACCGTCGGCTCCGCAGATCAGTCCAGCAGAGCATGGAGTGAGTTGACAAGTCTTTGAAAATCACGCATGAAGCTGACGTTTGGTAGTGATTTCTAAGAATACCGCATCCATGAGGTCGCAGGCAGGCAGGCAGGCAGGCAGGCAGGCAGGCAGGCATCTGGAGTGTGCCGGTCTATTTGGCACGTCACACAGGTGGGGTGCAACACAGATAATAGCAATGGTGTTGGGACCCGGCATTGCGAGTGCAGGGCCGGGACTTAGGCGGGTTGCTACGCGAATTCGGGTTCATGATCTGCACGGCACGGAACGGCGGCGTCTGGGGCAAGGGAATTATGCATACCAGAGAGTTTTTCGGGGACGTCCCGTCCCACCAGACTCCAGTAGATACCACCAACGAAACTGATGTTTTATCAGCTCTTCTCAGCTGCTTGACGCTCTACTGACGCTGTTATCCATTCCAGAGGACCTATGCTTTTGAACCCGAATGAAAGTTGGCCAGATTCCGTAACGCCTTCATGCCCATGCAAAACGATGTCGAACACCTCGTAACCTCGTAAAATTCCGTAGTAAACATAACTCGCATCGAACCCAGCTCGCGTGGGCGGGAACTCATCCGGGCCGAAAATACATTTACGTTGATGAACTCCTCGCACGTTCACCTCCTCCCTCCCTTGGACTTCTTGTCGATGCGGTCCTTTCCAGGCGTATACGGGGCCGCGACGCCAGGGTAGGGCCGTCGGTTTCCTCCAGGGACACCGGTGAACTCGTAGGTGCCGCTGGCGCCCAGCGTCGCGGGCGCGCCCTGGCTCGGTCTCGCCTGCTGCTCGTTGTGAAGCTTGTCCAGTGATTCTCCGACGACGGCGTACTGCGACCAGTTTATGGGCGGACACCGCACGACGTTTTGGGGCTTGGGAAGGGACTCCCACGGGTTGGGCTCTTGCTTCTGTGGTTGTTCGGGCAACTTGGCCTGTGACGCGCCACCCTCCTCGGGTTTTACTCCGCCAGCCGGCTCTGGTTTCTTGCCCTCGGCGCCATCGTCGTCGGAATCCGAGTCGTCCGAGTCTGGGAAGAGCTTGTCGCCCTCGGTATGCACCCTGCCTGCTTTGAGGTCGGCGATGAAGGCGGCGGGATCTTGGACGGCGGCGTTCTTAGCCTTGTTGAGACGCTGGACGTCGGCGGTGGCCTTTTTCTGCTGGAGCTGGAGGATGGAGATGGCGGACTTGAGGGCGAGGACGTCCGGGTTGGAGTCGAAGTCGATGGGCTCGGGGCGCGGAGGGGGGACGGCGGCGGCGGCAGCGATGGGGGCCTGCGCGTTGTGGGTGAGGACAGGACGGTCGGCGGCGAAGGGGGGTACGGGATCGGGGAGACGGGCCGGGGGGAGGGTCGGGGTGATGGGGCTGATGGGGGGCCGGGCGGGGGAGGACGAGCGGGAGGACCGCGGAGGGGTCTGCGCCGTAGCTGGTGCTTGTGGATTGGGCGCAGATGCAGTAGCTGTTGCTGCTGCAAGTGCTGATGGTGCTGCTGCTGCTGCTGCTGGAGCGGATGCCGCCACAGACGTAGAAGGCGCGGGCGCAGCCGATGAGCGTGGTGAAACTGAGTCGGTGGATATCGTGAGGCCTGGCATCGTGGGCGAGGCTGAGTGTAGCTCGCGATGGACTCTGGGTTGGTCTTGTTGTGGTGGTTTGTTTCCTGGTGGTTCAAAGACCTGGGGTCCGGGTCGAATGGTCACTGTTTCTTTGGTGGGGTCACAGGCAACAGCAAGGTGCAGAGGACGCTGGAGAGGGGCAAGACAATGGACAAAGCCCGGCAGGGGCGGGAGGGGACCTGGAGGGAAATCGGAGCTGGCTGCAGGCCGAGAGGTGCTCCGTGCGCCGGCTTGTGGTTCCCCGGGGCTTTGTCAGCGAGTCGATGTCTTTAGCGTGAGCAGGCAATGGCCGTTTGCGGAAGAAGAAGAACCACGGGCGGGACCATATTGAAGAACACTTGCCGAAGCACGCGGGTAATTAGATTACGAGCAAAAACGTGGGCGACTCTGAAGTTTAGTGTAGCGCCCTCTGTTTTTCTTCTTGGCTGTTCCTGACGATCCGTCGGCATTTGCGTTAGGTTTCTCAGTATTAGTTTCGTTCGCACCTTGATAATTGTTGTTATTCCTGTTATCCTGCTGCCTGGTTACGCGTTGCCTAGTTTAGTGCGTTGTATTCTGCTTGGTTGTCCGTGGAAAGAATTGCATGTCAAGAAGCACAGATAGAGGAACGACAGGCAATATGAAAAGATGATACAGAATATTACACGCAAGCACGCTGACCACAAGCCTGTTTCAATGTGAAGATACCCACTTCGACACCAAAGTTCGGGTATCGAATGTCACTGCAGAAGCTTGTCTAGCTTTCCGATCGAGAACCGGGCAGTCCTATGTGCCACTGAACAAAAGAGACTGACAAACAGAACGAATGCCCCTGACGTCGGGTGACTGCAAAAACACGCATCGTCCCGAAACTAAAAGAGCCGCGTTTCCTCGTCTCCCGCATAGAAAGCTTCTAGAAGAAACGCGTTGACATGGTTCAGATGGTTAGACACTTTTGGCCGACTTGATCATCAACGGACGTAAAGACCACCCATTGTCTAAAGTAACGCTACGCTCGCGACGAAGACAAATGACGTTGTCCGTGCCTTGTTGTTGTCGAGTACTCTTCGGCCGAGTAAGTCGTCATACTCTTCAATAGCCCAGTCGTCTGGTGCTTCTGATCAAAGGCAAGGTTGATGTCGAACTGCACTATTGCCACTGGCTAAGCCCGACTGAGCCAAGTATAAGAACGGTTGAGTGAGTTCCGAGCACCGTCCAATGTCACAGTGTGCGGGACAGACTGACAGTTCCACTTGTGCACGTGCCGTGGCCAAGTCGTCTTAGTAAGCTCCGCAGTTTACCAAGGGTCCCAAGGCGCTGGAACCGATCCGGCAGCTGTCGAGATTAACATCATGGATCTGGGAACTTCAGCTGCTCATCCCCTGGTTCCAATAGGTTGATCTGGACAGCTGAGAGTTTTGCCCGGTAAGATGAGAGACATTGTCTGCAAGCATGGTCTACAGCAATCAGCAGTTTCTGGACATTTTCCGCACTTGTCCACGTCTCAACCACGGGAACATCCAACGATACGTCTGCAGTACGTCCGTAATGTCGAGCCCGGCTTACTGGCATTGGTTAGTCTGCCCGGTGAGTGATCGCCCAGCAGCAATTCAGAGATTTCGGCCGACGAGAGACGGCAATTTGCACAGGCAGGAGTGAAATCTCGTCTACGTCAGTGCTGTGGCTACAGCAGGGCTCGCGACCCTTCTTTCGCCACGGGATTTGCTTTTGGACCAGTTCTCCCGCCAACGAATTTATTGGTCTTGCCCAGCACGCTCTGCACGAATCAAGAAATCCGTTCGTCTTGAACCCCTCTTCGCCAGAAGAAACTTTTGCTACCCTAGCCTTCCAGCGAGTTCAACATCGTCGGCGTTGGCCCCTTTTGCTCGACTCGCTAGCTACGTCGGAGTGCTCCTCGTCTTTGATGCTGCAGACTGCCGTCCTCGAAGCCAGTTTAGATTTGACAAAGGGTACTGCGCCTCGGCTGCTGTTGCTATATTGCTAGATTCTGGATCTTGATCTTGCTCCACAGAGTCGGTGGAGCCGGCGTGGAAACGACGCGAGAAACAAAGGACGAAACACAACGCCGTCGAAGGGCTAACAGTTCTCGCAGCAGCGCTTCGTACCTGGGCCGCCTAAGACACGCTCCTGCTAGGGAATGAGACATCGTGTAGAGGGATGGCCTGCGTTGAACCGGCCAGCCATTGCTGTCATCCCTTACGTAGTACGTGTCCCAGCTGCGTGATGTCTTCCAAACAACCTTCCTTTCTCATCCTAGGTAGTGTGAAGAGGTGGAGGAGGCGATGTGCTTCGTGGACTGCATCCAATTATTCGCCGCAGCAGGCACTTCGAATAGATAGCCAAAGGAAACTTGCGGTGCCTGTCGCCGGAGACTTTTCCAACGTCGGCCCTAGTACACTCATCAGTGACTGGGTCACATCGTGGCGTCCACTCACGCAGAGCTGCAGAGCGGCGACACATCACCAGCTCGATCCACAATGTCCTTGCCCATCGGAATGTCAGACGCCAGAGCATGAGAGACATGGCCAAGGTAATATTAGTCAAGCGGGGCACGAGGCCGGCGTGCTTTTTCCAAGACTTTCCCATGCTTTTTGTTGGTCTTGGTTTGGTTCCTTCTGCCTCTGAACTCCTGCCTCTCAGGAAGGCGTCATCCTGCACGTTCCTGCCACGAGGCTTCCTCTTGCCCACTCGCCGATCCTTCTCTTCTTGTCCACCGCCCAGCTTCTGCTCTTTAGACACTACCTACTCACACGCTCCCAAAAGTATATACAGCCTCTCTTCTTCCCTCCTCTTATCGTCAGGTTCCAATCACCTTTCATCGTCCACGTCTTCATCTCGTTAGAACAACCGCCAACGTTGCACAGTCACCACACTTGTTTCTCGACGGTGACGTTACTGGTTCCCATTTCATCTCGAGACCGACTTACGACAATTCATTGGGTTCAAATTACTCCGGTCAGCGTACCCACACGTACTGTCGTATCACGTCGCACGACTCCATCAGATCCAAGGAATTTGCTTGCACCGCCGCCATCTCATTCCACCAGCTGCTTGACTTAATTGGCTCAAATACATAGCACTTTACTACATTACTTTCGTCGTACGATGAATCTTCTCTCTCGACATCGGAAGCAGAAACATCCACCGCCTCTTCACGATCGCCGAGTCAATTATAACACTCAAGCCGCCTTGCCATTTTCACCTTCGGTCCGCAACTTCTCATATCCAACGGCCATTTATTCATCTCCAATCTCGTCCTCTACGACCTTGAACCCTTTATTGCCCGATACATCATCATCACTCAACAAGTCTTCTCGCGGAGGCGTTGACACCCCGTTCTCCTGGGCATCCTCTTACGCACCTCTTCGAGGCGAAGGAGAGCCACCCGAAACCAATCCGTTCTCATCTTCCACCACTGGTATAGAGGCATTTGCCTATGGCTAGGGGCCTCCTACTGTGAAGACGAAGAAGAAGAAACGGAGAAGCCTTCTCGGTTTGCCAACCGCTGAAAAGTTAAGACAGCCCAGAAAGAATCAACGAACCCCAGCTCAGACTGGTTTACCGCGCGAAGAATCTACCCAGCCTAAGCGCGTTAACACGTTTCGACATAGGGTCGCCAAGTCGGTCGACCTATCCTTCGTTCAGCTCCGTCCGCCCAGTCCCCTTCGGCCAGCATCCAGTTCAGGAGTAACTGCTGTAGATACAAAAACCACAGCCATCTACCAGATTGGTTTGGCAATTGACGAAGAAGACAACCACCCCGGTACCTTACTCGATCTCGAAGAAGTCGAAATGAGCCCCAAAGGTCTCAGGCGTGTGGCCTCGGAGTTCAGCCTCCGCATGTCGGCCCCGAGACGCATGTTCTCCGATGAGTCGATTCAGTCGCAGACTTCGGACTACAGCGCCTCCAACGTCAGCGTCACTGGAAGCCCTACCAAGCCCAGGCATCAGAGCCGCTCCAAGTCCAAGAAGAGCAAGCCCCACTGGATGAACCAGATAAAGGATTGGTTCAGCACAGGCGAACCCTCTTCTCAAGACTGGAAGAAATTCAAGCAGAACGAATTCCATAAGCACGGAATCCTCATGAACGACCCCGAGGCCAGCGCGAAGCTGCACGCCCCTATTGGGGCAATCCCCGAAGAGGCCATCAAGCCATCCAGCGGTCCTGATCCGGAGGCACTCGCCAGGAAGAGGGCAGTAAACAGAAAGGAGCTCCGCCAAGGCCGTAGCAACTCTGAGAGAGCCATGAGTTCCATCTCTTCCGAATCGTCCTCGGGCAGTCGGGTCCCCAAGGACATCGCACCTTGGGTGTAATGCCAGACAGAATGCGTGTTGGGAAGGAAGTGGTCGTGTGAAACATAACGGCGGGAGAAGAGGGGACCGGTTCGCTTGCAGCAGACTTGGCTTTCGCACTATACCCCCTTCGTGACGCCGAGGCTCAGCCCCGGGCACAGAAGACAGAGGTTGAGAGTCGCCGCGTTTTGCGAGCGCCAGGAGGGAAAAGGGTGGATGGTGAACCCAAAATGGATGGATATAAAACCGTTCAAACTGCTTTTTGCCTTTCCCATGTGCCATCCACTCACTGCCTTGCTATGCACCGTTCATGCCGACACTCCCATTGTGCCCAGCGGTCGTGTATCGCATCCAGATGTAGACTGCCATAATCATGACGTTGGTGGAGCCCCGCTGACCCATGGCGCTTGGAATCTGGAACACTCTTCATCCCACACGCGCTGATGATGGATGTCGACCCGCCTTATTAGGTGCATGTACGTAGTACGTGGAGGAAGGACTGGGTCAGGATAATCGGGGGCTTAGTGTAGATCACATCAAACGTGGGGTGGAAGAAAAGAATCTGATCCTTCATTATTCGCATCGTTTGTTCGACAAGCGGCCGTCGTACTCGAGGGGAGGGGGATGGGGAACGAGGACCACGAACCGCAGGCAGCGAAGTACCTAGGCCTGGGACAGGACTCGCGGACAGTTTGAGTGATCGATGATCGGTGATGGTTGCCATCCACCACGGACGATTCTGAAGCGCCACATGCGGCTACACTCCATAGCACGTTTGGCCTGGTGCAGCGCGGACCGTTTCCAAGCAGAGCAAGCTGAAAAAGAAGAAGGACTACTGCTGCAGCAACGACGAAGGTGCGTAAAAGCCAAAGGGCCGCGATTTCCCTGCTTTTCTGTCTGCAGTAAGTAGTCCCAGTCCACGCACGCTGGGCTGTGAGGCAGGGCGCCTCGGAGCGTTCGCTCCAGTCCCCGTGTAATTCGGGACCGGCGCAGTGGCCCAATCGCCGATTGCGCATCGGCCGGGTGGGACTTGCTGGGTCTTCCGCATGCGTTTTTCTATCGTGCCGCTGATGACGACATCTACGGGGAGAGCTTTGGCCCAGCGTTGGTTCCCCCAATTCCCACGCACACACACATACGCATGCACGCACTAATTATTGCACCCTTGCCGTCATTGACACGTCTGAAAGGTGGGATGTTTCCAGCTGGGTGCACTTCCTGTAGTGAAGTGGCGGATGTCTTGTGCTAGTACGCGTCGGGGCTTGTTGCTTTTAGACCATCTTCTCTCACGGCACGCTCTTCGGTTCCCTCCTTCCTCCTATTCTTTTCTTGGTGTTCAGTTACAAAAGTTCAAGATAGTGAGAGTGTTTACTTGCATCGATATCGTTGATTACTATACACAGCAAGTTAGTCACGATGCCTTCACTTTTTGGCTCAACCAACAACAAGGACGACGATCGTCCCGAGGATGGGCCGCCGGAGGAGAGGAGGTCAGCCGAGTATGAGACTCGCGAGCCCGACGAGCACACCCGCCTGCTGCCGAACCGTCTGGACAGCGACAACCGCCAGCTGCTGACTCCCGACGACCCTGCCGTGTCGCCGTACAACTTGTGGACGGTGCGGATAATGCGATGGGTGACGGTTCTCTTCGCGGCCCTAACCTTCATTTGGTGGGTGCTGAACCTGGTGTCCATCTTCGTCACCCCGCCCGGCATGCACACCCGCGGCTCCGGCTTCTTCGCATTTGGCTACTCGAGCTTGTCGCTATTCACTCTGCTGTTCACGCTCGTCTTCTTCGGCGCGCCCTCGGCAGCCGTGAGAGCGCTGTCCATCTTCATGGCTGTGATGCTGCTCGCAGACACCATCCTCATTTTGGCCGTCCAGAAGAACCGGTACGAGGAGGGTGCCGTCGGCATTGCTAGCGTCGTCTGTAAGTATCTGCTCTACCAAAACAAAACAAAAAGAAGATAAAACAGTCCACTAATGTTAGACAGGGGCGTTCCTAATGAGCTTGTGGACGCTGCTTGCCGACCGAACTGTGAAATGGGGCAAGGCCGAAGAGGAGGAGCGGCTTACAGGCCGTGTCGAGACAAGACGAACCGTGTGGGAGTGGACCGAGGTCCTCTTCTCGACCATCGCCTATATCGTTCTGTCCGTGGTAATCGTCCTGATCACCTGCACCCTGATCCTCAGATCCCTGGATGCTGGCTTCGGCCCGCCAGGCCAGCAATACTGGGTCGATAACGACCAGTACCGAATCCACGTCTACTGCGACGGTAACGGCACCGACGCCGCAGGCAATAAGGTGCCGGCGGTATTCTTCGAAGGGGGCGATTTGCCAGTAGAGAATGGACTATGGCAGCTCGCGCAAAACGCCCTGAAGAATGGGACGATTGCCAAGTACTGCTTCGCCGACCGCCCAGGCTACGCGTGGAGCGACACGGCGCCGAGTCCATTATCTGCGGGCATGGCGACGGACGCTCTCAGTGAAGCACTCGCACGAGCCGGCGAGAAGGGACCTTGGATCTTAGCGAGCGCCGGCATTGGGTCCGTCTACTCTCGCATCTTTTCATCCCGCCATGGCAGGGAGGTGAGCGGCATCCTCATGATCGACCCCCTTCACGAGGATCTCCTCCACCGCGTCTCGGCCCCCAGCAGAGGTTTCTGGTACTGGGTGCGCGGGGTCATCTCGCCCCTGGGACTCGAGCGACTGCCGGGCGCCTTGTTCCGAGGACGCACCAGTGCCGACCGCGTCTGGGGTCGGGCAGCACGGCAGAGCGGCAAGTACCTCTTCACCAAGCTACAGGAGAGTCTGGTGGCCGACAGCCTCACCAAGCGAGAGGTTATCAGTGGCAAGGCCATCCAGTATCCCGACACGCCTGTGGTGCTGATCAGTTCCGGCGAGAACATCCGGAAGGACAGTGTCTGGGAGGACAAGCAGAGAGACCTCAGCCACCTCACAAGAAACTTGAAGTACTGGGACATTGTTGACGATGCACCTCACAACGTCTGGGAGACGTTTGAGGGTCGGGAGAAGATTGAAAAGAGACTTCGACAGATGGTCCATGCTTAAGGACTCGGGAGTGTGTCAAGGCAGGGTAGACAGGCTGAAGCTTGTTGAAGGTGTGGCTGGTGCTAGTGGCGCAAAGTCGGCCAGCGGTCGAATGGCATCGGATTCTGTGTGACGGTCAAGTTGCATTGGGCGGCCGAGTTACACAGTCACGGTGCAGCACACAGTTGCGAGGCGGTCGGAAGCGAAGCGGATATTTTTGTTGCATAATAGCCCCTGGGTAATTAATTGACTTCATACGATAACTTGTGTGTCGACTCGTCGAGGTTCGTTTGGGTGACATGTGGAATGACTCGCCGCTGTGGGTTTAGGGGAGCAGTTTAGCGGCTGGACGGGTGGCTTGCATGAAGGCAAGAACTGTCGAGCGTTTGGACGGGACGAGCAATGTCGTCATCATCCGGTCCGGGCGTTTCCCAGCAACCGTGGGGGGAGAGTGGAAAGGTATCTATCGAGGCTCAGTTGGGCAAGCATTTATTGCAATTCATAGCAGAACTGCAACTCGGAAAAAGAAACACAGAGTGTGTGTTTTATGCTTGGCGACATTCTGCATGGCTTCTTGGCTTCAGCGGGATCGTGCATGCGGTTTCCTTTCTTCTTCTGTAGTCGCGTAAGCAGGGAGAGCGCTCGATGAAGATTTTCCTTGCCGCATTTATCATATTGCTTAGGTGGTTCGTGTTGCTCACGCGACAAATTACTGATACGCTGGAGACAGGGTACATTAGTCGAGGGACGGGCACCATGGCGAAGCCAAGTGGCTGGGTCGCCTACATGGCCAACCGCCTCATGTACACTGAAATCGGTGGAATACAGTATCTCGTCCAAAGTTTGAACCCCAGCGCTGCACATCATCGTGTCAGTAGCGCCAGAAGCGCAAACGTGCAAGAACCGCTGGAGGGCTCTGCAAGTCCGAGTGTCTGCCAGGTTTAGACATCGTATGGAACATCAACCGCCTTTAGAGGGCAAAGTGCCACAAGAAAGTAAAGAACGAACAGTATGCGATGTGGACGAGAAAGTCCAGGAGATTTTGGACAAGGTGCAGAGACATCTTCATGCTGTGAGTGAGACCCAGCCATCCCATCCCGTATTGGCAGCACTAGCAGCAGAGTGCTTCGTGATTGGGATACGGGAGTAAGACAACCACCTAAATTGTACTCGAACGTCAGGAACCGAGAAAGAAGAGAACAATGACAGCCAGGAAGCCCACCTCTTTCCGGAATTACATGTGCAAATCAAAACCCGTGTTTGCAAAGTGCACAATAAAACAACGTCGTGTTCTCGACGGATTGCGGCTGCACCTCGAGCTGTATTTGCGCCAGTCATTGGATGCGGCGAGATGCAATGTGGGCTGCCTCAAATATGACCACCCACCAAGGGAAAAAGATGAGGGGAGGAGTCAAAGTCGCCGGTACGAAGTCGCTCAAGTCGGACCCTCCAGTCCCTTGTTGTCTTGCAATGTTGGCCCCCGAATCCATCTCCGTCCCCCCCTCAAACCAGTCCTCTTATTTTAAAACACGACCCAATGACGGCAATGCCTGTTCAATGTGGCCCCTGCTGACTTCGTGACAGCATGGAGAAGAAAAAACCCACAGCTCCGAGTCCAAACCCCCTAGGCTGTGGCCCAACGCGCGCATCTTCTCCGCCTCGAGACTAGGACCCCCAAAAATAGTGCGAAATTGCCTTCGGCCAGCGCCTAAGGTAAGTTGGGTTAGGTCCAAGAAGGTAGGTAGGTAGGGACAGGGGGCCTCGAGGTTCCGAGCAGTTGGGGATGGGATTCCAATCCTCCCCGGACCCTTAGCCCGGAATGGCCGCCCTACAGCCCAGCGAGGAAACTATATCGTGGTGCTGCCACCGCGGCCGCTGGCTGTCGCTGCTGATGGCTGGCTGTCGGCTGCACAAGGAGAGTCCGAGGGCACTGCAATGCTGAGCCGCCATGCAATGCTCTTCTGTGCGATGGTCTGCCTTGCAGCGCCTGTGCCAAGCATGACAGATGGATGGCAGATGGCAGACCACAGACCTTAACAGTAGACAGGCAAAGACGGATAGATGTCTCGACAGCGCTTTGCGAGTGGGCAGTACTGCATTGGCAGCCAACCGCATGATGAATGACAGTTCCATCCCATCCCATCTCCATCCCGACTCCCGCCCGCATCCCATCCAAACCATGTGCTTCACTGTAGACTGTCAACATAGCTAACCTTTGGCGACTCTGACTGATGCCTGTTCAGCCTTCCCTGTCATGAGGTGCTGCCCGCGTCTTCCAATCTTAGAGTTGCTGTCATGTACTTGTAGGGCAGCCGCCAGCTGATGTTGAATTGGATTGATGAGACCCACGTCGGCTGACAGCTGCCTCTTCAGTGCTACCTTGCTCTCGCGTTGCGTGTTTATCTGCGAGGCGTTGCTTCGTTCTGGGCAAACCAGCATCTCTTGCAGCCGTATCTCCTAATTCGCATCATAGGTAATTCCTACAATTTAGTTTCACGCAAACCATCCGACCACCGTAGATATCAGACTGGAAGTCGCGATACGGCGTAATTACCCTCGAGATAGGTGTCAAGAGTACGTACCTATCTACCTAGCATCCCTTCACCCCAAGCATCTATTCTGCTGTTATCTGCAGCCCGCCGGTACACTTGTGGTACCTCGCTGGTGGAACAAGTGCTCAAGCGGGGTGGAAAGGGGGTCTTTTGCTGCAGCTTGGCCAGTGGTAGGGCGAGTTGACTGTCTTCAAGGGTCCACGCACGAGGTCAAGAGGTCAGGTACGCAGTACCCCAAGCGTCTTCTCGCGTACCAAGCCACATCAATCTGCACACGCTGGAGGCGCTGAAAGTGTTCTCATTACCGACTGCAAGCCTACCGATCTTTCCTAGGTTCTCGTAGCAGCAATCAGTACACCAAGGTAAGGTATAGCGGTGCTGTGAGGGGAGGCACTTTGGTTGTGGTGGATGGTAGTACCAGCTACGGGTACATTCTTAGTGCACCTGTCCCCCGTCTCTAGTCCCCTCCTCCGTACACCTCACGTCGTGGTCGTGGTAGTGGTCCCTGGCCCCGTTACCAAAGTGGAAGTAACGACGCTCCGCAAAAGCACCGTACCTGCCTACCTTACCTACACTACCTACCTCACCTTACCTACGACCTCTCCGAACCTGAAACCCCTTGCTTCTCTCGTGGTGGAATTGCCCAACGTCGAATCTCACCCTGTTCGGGCTCAAGCCACCGACCCTTCTGTTCTGTCGAGTAAGGTGCCAGCTACAGGGCTGTCCTCCTGTTTTCTGTTTCGTCTTGCCATTTACAGATTTCTGACGACCTCACGTCGTCGCGGCTCATCCTACCTACCTGACTCTACAACTTCCTCACCTTCCTCCGCTCTGCCAAAAAAGAACCCTTGTACACCTGTTCAAGGTGCTGAAGCCAAGCAAGCAATCGGTTGCTTAAGCAGGTCGAGGTGTTTATTTTCCTGATCTTACCACCCTCCGACTTCCTTATTCGCCAACTTCAGGTCGTCCTCCACGTGCAAGCGCAAGCGCTCGTGGGCAGCTTCAACTGCGCTGCTGCAATTCACCGAGGTAAGTACTGGCGCACTTCTCATGGCTTTTCCGACCGGAAGCCGAGCTCTTAGTTAGTATCATGGCATCCCACCGGGGGAGCGACGTTCCGCCTGCGCACTCACGCTGACGCCGTCTTTGTACGCAGAAATTCCTATGCCTTCGCCATTGTGCGACGACAACAACCTTACAATATGGAGAACGAACCCCAGTCCGCCACCTCGTCCCGGCGCGGTCGCCTGATGGGCAAGCTATTCGCCCTAAAAGACAAGGATCGCAAACCGACGGTAGAAGAGACGGGAACCAGTATCAACGACTTTTTGAACGGCCCCTCCGACACACTTCAGGTCTCTCACGCGACCCCTTCGAGCGTCATTCCCCAGCTGTCGAAGCTCGATATTTCCTCCGCCACTCGCTATCCTCAAGCCCTCTCCGTCGCTAGCCACTCCCAGCAAAGCCTTAACCCTCCCATTCACTCTGCTCGCAGCCCAGCCCAGAGCCCTGGCCTGCCACCTCCCCGCAGCCCGCGTCGCAACAACAGAAAAGGCCTGACGGTCCGATTTGTCGACTCATATCCTGAGATCATTGGCGAAGGTGGTGACGAGTCGGAAATTCCCGCGATTGAGGTCTCCAGAAACAAGAAGCAGCGTCCTCCTCCGTCCCCGAACCGGAGGCCCATTGCCGCTGTCCACGACTCCCCTCCGAGAGCCCCTCCGCCAAAGGAGGACTCTGATTTCGTTCCTGGTCGCCTTCGACGTACTCAAACTGGGTTTTCCTCAGTTCAGACCCCCTCAGAGCCCAGTGAGCCCCCTCCAGCATACAGAGAGGTTGCCCCGGGCTATAATGCCTCTGCACCTTTCCTGGATACACCGACGAGTGCTACTACTAAGGATGAGAACCGTAAATCCTTCATTGAAAGCCACCAGGCAGAGATGAGACAGGCTGAGGGCCGAGCCTTCGCAGAGGCTACACGTTCTGCAAGCCAGACCCAGGACGAGAGGTCAGGCCACACACCCATCACTCCTCAGATCCTGGAGTCTCCCTCAAAATCTCCTGAGGACTACCAGAAGAAACCTCCTGATCAGAGCCCCTCTTCAGTGTATTCAGCTGCAAGCAGTTTTGGTGGTCA
This sequence comes from Colletotrichum lindemuthianum, assembly GCA_001693025.2. NCBI lineage: Eukaryota > Fungi > Ascomycota > Sordariomycetes > Glomerellales > Glomerellaceae > Colletotrichum > Colletotrichum lindemuthianum. Next base: position 3,441 of record MASP02000444.1, on the reverse strand, counting down.
GCAACCTACAGGCAATGGCTTCTCTCGCCAGACGTCAGTCAGCTCCCAGCACAATATGGCCCCACCTGCTTCACTTCAGTCGCGGCAGCCATCTTTCAACCTGCATGACGCAGTTCTTGCAGTTGGTGATGATGCTTTGAACACTTTCGTCACTCGCACTCGCCATCTCAGTGAGCTGTTCAGACTTCATGCCGAGACAATCAAGCCCCTTTCAGCTTGTTCACTCTCCGAGCTGGTGCGTGCTGCTCTGTGGTGGTTCATCAAAGGTCGTATGGCCCTGGAGATTGCAGTGAGAGCCAGGCCAGGCAGTCCACAAGACCAGATGCAGAAAGATATGGACCTTCAGCAGGCTTACACGAACCTTGCCAAGGGCTATTGGTTGTCTGAGGAGGCCATCCCAGAGCTCATGCAGGCCAGGCACCTGGCCCCGGATGCTGGTATCAATGACATTCGCTCTACACTAGTCTCCTCGTTGAAGAAACTGGCTATTTCAATGAAGAGGAACGGATTCCTTCCTCCTGAGGAGGCGTTCCTTCCCCAGACTATTGACAAGTCTATCTGGGTTGAGTACCCCAGGCTGAGTGTCGACATGATTGCCCTCCTTACCTCGGACCCTCAAGCAGCCATGAGTGGCCAAGTTCGAACGCTCTCACCACCTGAGATGTTGGATTCGCTACCTCCTGGAGACACGGCTGAGAACTTCACGTTTAGCAGAATCAGCACGGATGTTTTCCTTATGGAGCAGGGCATGGACTCTCAACGCTTCTACTTCCCCTGTCTCCTGTCTTGTGTCAGGCCCCAGAAGCAAGCTAACCTCGTGTTCGTCATCGCGAGCCAGCACGGCGAGGTCAACTTGCGAATCCAGGGCAACAAGCAATTGGGACCTACGTGGGACGACATCCGCTGGCGCAACGAGACCTGCTCGTTGGAGATCAAGTTGCCTCGAGGTTTCATGGTTGTCGCTCAGTGCTCGCAGTCCGACTACAGAATGCTGTGGGGCATGTACGACTTTGGCGCCAAGGTCCAATCTACGCTTTACCCCCGATCCGACGAGCATTGTACTTTCCGCACCAACCTTCGCTCGTTCCAGTACTTTGATTCCGATCCCCAATCCCGAGCTTTTCCCAAGGAGGCCGTTCCAGGCTGCGACATTGCCCTCTTTGAAAAGATTCACAAGGAACATTCACCTACCGGTCCTCGGGCTTACCACCGTGGCTTCAGAATTGCTGTTGTTACTGGACCGCACACGAGGACTCTTAGTGGTGTCAACCACAGTTATTCGCCTCAACAGCCAATTCCCTTTGGCTTCCTGCGCTCCGAGAACAACAATGATGCGGCTCTCCTGGTGAAGTACGACAACGGCCGCCAGAAGGCGACTATGGTACTGGCTTTCGAGGACGAGAGGGAGAGAGCTTACTTCCACACCCTGATTGTCGGCACCAACGTGCAAAAGGATGAGACCATCTTCGCTGATGTCCCTCTTCTCGGATTCTCCATGTCCACCTCTTTGAAGGACAGCAAGTACCTCCCAGGTGTCAGTCAGATTCCCTGGACTGCTGTTCGCGTTATCAACGAGGACGCCGACGACGAGGTGCCCAAGACGGTTCTCTCTGATAGACTCAGGGTGGTCCTCGAATCCAAGCAAGGCTATCTCACCGATCGAATCAACATGGCACCCGGCGAATTGCGGCTGAGACTGGAGGTCCAGGACGCCAAGAGTCTCGTGCTGATGCGACAGCCGCAGTTTGATATGACGGCGGCGATATCCGATGGCGCTGTCGGAAAGGAGGTGCCGGGTCAGTTGACCGAGATGCTCCAGATCCTGCAGACCTCGCAGACAATCCGCACTTTCAACTTCCCGACCCTCAAGGACCTACACGCGTTCCAGGCTGCGTTGACGGGCTTCAACGTGCTCTTTGACGGTCTCGCGGCAACATTTGCCATCTCTCGCAGACGCATGGTGGTGCCGATCCACAAGAAGTGGGAGGCGGGATGGACCCGAGTCCAGGTCGTGCAACAAAACTCCATCATTCAGCTCTTGGCCTTCTTCCCCGACTTCCATCACGGACAATGTATGAACTTCGTCCTGAAGGGCACGGATGTGTTTGAGACCTTTTCTCGCAGCGGCAAGGCCGGCATCAAGTTTGTCGACGCCAAGTTCCCGTTGCCGCGTATGGCCAACGGCACCGATGAGCCGTCAGACGACATGGGTTTCCTCTGTCTCGACATGCCGGATCTGCCGGGAGAGCACGACGACATCTCGCTCCTCTTTGAAAAGGAAGAGGGTAAGTTTTGCCCCAATCGTTGACTGTAGGTGTGTCAATGCTGACTGGCTCCCTACCAGAACGTGATCGTCTGACCAAGTGTCTCCCCGCGCCTGTCAAGGGCTCGAGGTCGTTGAGAGGCAGATGAGTCCAAATGGACAAAGAACAACACAAGTAATGACATTTTGAGCGGGTGGCCAACGTGCGAAAGCATTCCAAGCATGAACACAAAAAACGGACATTCAGAGCAGAGATACCCAGCAGTCGGTTTATCAACATGCTTCGCGAAAGAGAAAGACATTGCAGGGAGAGCGGGGAAATGTGATGAGGACGGAAGTGCGATAGGCTGTAAAAGCCTCCACTTATACCGAAGCTGTGTTGGCTGGCTTATTGGGGAGCGGTACGGAGCCGGAAGTCTCGGTTATCGCACAATACCGTTCCGGGAGACCACTCTTGCCGAAAGGTTTCTCCGTGCGGTCGGTCCACTGCATGCCAATGCAGGGCACCCACAGTGATGTTGGTATATGCCTGGTAGGGTAGATAACTTGTGAGTTTACAGACACTTGAACGTGCACGAGGAAGGGCATGCTAGCAGCTAGACACATCAGCTTTAGGTAGACAAGCTGAGAGGCTGCCAATTACGATCCCATTGTAATTGTATGAACGTGTAATACAGGCTACCATCCAATTATCTACTGGATGATGTGATGCGACGCTTTTCTAGACAAGCGCTTGATATTTGACCACCTGTTGCGCTGGGACGAGAAACCGTGATGAATTTCTTCGATTCTACGAGTACCACTCGTCGCTGAAAAGATGTCAAGATGAGAACGCCATGAAACACAATACGCACAGTATCAGGACTTACATAGGAGCGTCGCTATTTTCATAGTCGCCTGACGGCGGATGCAATACAATGCCCAGGGTATCATTGATGATATTCTCGGGGCTTACGACAAGGCCCCCCAGGACCCCCTCGCTTTCTGTTACGAGAGGTTCCATGGGTGAGAGGTAACTTGGCTGCGCTGAGACGACGGGCTGTTGGTCAGGTTGAGGTTCTTGGTCGAATTGAGGTTGTTGGTAGACTTGAAGCTGTTGGTCGAATTGAGGTTGTTGGTAGACTTGAAGCTGTTGGTCGAATTGAGGTTGTTGGTAGACTTGAAGCTGTTGGTCGAAT
>MASP02000443.1:0-214575 GCA_001693025.2 Colletotrichum lindemuthianum | reverse complement strand
ACATGTGACCCCGGGGGCCCCAAACCCCCCCCCCCCCCCCCCCCCCCCCCCCCCCCCCCCAGCCATACAACATCTCCGACGATCCTGATCTCCCACTCTTACGACCTCTGGTATATGGAGTCGGACGCGAGGGCCAGGGCCAACGTGCCCCGCGGAGGACCAAAGCAGAGCACCGACGGCATGGATTCATACCACCGCTACGTCGCCGAGGCGAATATGAGAGGCGACGACATCGTGGCGCGGCCGTACACAGGCCACTCGTCGTCTTTTAGCACACCACGCCCGTCGACCTGGGGAAACTCATCAGACGGCAGCCACTACGAGGATGACGACTCCATTCTGGAGCAGATGCTGGCGGTGCCCGAGATTCTCGTCACGAGCCCGAGCAAACCGTCCACGCCGGGCCCGCGTTACTCCTTCACGCCGAAGCAGACGGCCTTCCCACCGGTTGCGAGACTTGCTGTGCCACCATTGCGCGCGATTCCCCAGGGTCAACCTCTGCAACCCCTTCCGCTGAACGTCATGCCGAGGAAGCCACTTCCTCCTGCGCGGGCACAACCACAGTTTCTCGAAGACGACTCCCGGAAACGCGACGGACTGTTGGACGCTGCGTTACCGTACCGCCCATTCTACCTGCAACGCCGTGTGCTCAGCTCGTTTGCGATTCTTTTTGCAGGGCTTCTTATTACGGTGGAAGCGGTGCTGGACCTTTCCAACAAACGAGGCGGTCTCGGATCGCCAGACCACGGGTTTCGATATCTGTGGCAGTACGGTTCGGCATTCATCTTCACCTGCGTCGCCGCGTTGTGGGCTCGTCCGGAACACCAGGCCAAGGCGAACGCACCCTGGATCCGCATGGCCAAGGGACCCGCGAGCGCCGACCGCACGCTGATGCTGGACTACGTCTTCATGTTCGAGCCGTGGGCCGTGGCCAAGGCGCTGAAGAACCGGGACTGGCTCGTCGCGGCGGCGGCGTCCATCGGGCTGATTCTGAAGCTGATCATCGTCATCGCCGTGGCGCTCGTCAGCCCGACGTTCCAGATCGTCACGTCCCGCGGCGCGACTTTGAATTTGCAGAATGGGTTCGTCAACGACCCCAGCGGTCTGAGGTCGGCCGGCGCGCTGCCCTTCTTCACCATGGTCGGCATCGAGACCAAAGGACTCAACTTTCCCGATGGCACCTCCAGGGAGTTTGCGTTCCAGTCCTTCTCGTCAAACACAAAGTCCACCGCAGAGCTGCGAGCTGATGTCGAGGGTTTCACAAGCGACATCGAGTGCGAACCGGCGCGGATGAATCTCACGGGGATCCAGTTCATCCAGTCTACCGAGACGCAGCTCAACCTCACCGTCGCCGCGTCGTCGTGTCTCATCACGCAGGAGGTCCCCAAGATGGCGCTTATTGGCAATTCAGTGCCGGCCTTCTTCTTGGCCTTCCAGGCGGGGACGTGTGGGAACACGGGCAAGGATGACGATGGGCGTGTGGTGATCATGGCCGGCGCCATTGCTCTCGACTTGTCTTCGCTGCCAACGGGTGCGGACACTCTCAACGTTCCCATTGCGGGCAACATGACACGATCCTCGGCGCTGATTTGCAGGCCGAGATATGCCCTGACAAAGGTCCACGTCGAGAAGAACAACACGCAGCTGATCAAGATTGAGCGCCGCTCGTCAAAGAACCGCACCCTCGAGGCCGTCCACCCCTGGGACGTCGTGCAGGGCCACTTTGCGTCGTATCCCACCGACTCCCAGATCCTCGCCGCCATGCCTAGCGTTCGCAGTCGCTACACCGGAGTGGCCGTCGTGGCATCAGATGCGGTCATGGACTCTGCCATGGCGATGGAAGTCAAGTATCACGGCATCCCGCCGATCGAAAGTCTTTTGCAGACGGACAACCTGACGAGGATCTCGACCAACTACTGGCGTCAGTACACGGCGCTGCTGGCGAGGAGTTCGCTGATGGCAGAGGCCTCGCCGCAGCAGAAGACGACCGGCACGGCGGTGATTATCGGCGAGCGGTTGAATGTACGGCCTCTTCCGGCTCATCTTCTTTCTGTGCTCCTCGGTGTCGCGTTCGTCTTGACGCTTATTGCTGTGGTATTCGCGCCCGAGACTGGCTTCCTCCCACGCGATGCCAATACCATTATCAACATGGCAACGCTGCTCGCCCACAGCAGACAAGTCCTCCAGTGTCTCCGCGGAACAGGCGCAGCTGATACATCGACGATACGGGACAGATTAACGGGGACGAATTACTATACCGGCGTCGAGCCCTACGAGAAGGCGTCGCGAGGTCCGGGATACTTCAAGATATTCGGAGGGAACCCTCCGCCTCAGGATATCCCTCCCGAGTTCGTCCAGACGTCCAACTGGGGCCACCCTCTCCCCCTGCATCCGCTGGCACGACTGGTAGCAGTTGTGGTCATGGCCGGCATCATCATCTCTCTCGAAGTCGTCCTGCGCCTCTCCGAAGCTCGAAAGGGCATCGCGACGGTGACGGCCAACACGGACCGAAACTTCCTCTGGACGACCGGCCCTGGCATCATCTTCGGCATCGTCGCGCTGTACCTCGCTTCAGCCGACTGTGCCACTCGCTGCTTGGCACCGTACCTCAAGCTCAAGCACGGAGGGGCCTTTGAGACGACGGTCGACCTCGACTTCATGGACAGCAGCAAGCCGCGCATCGTCTACGACGCAGTCAGGTCTCGAAACGTGGCCGTCATCGTCACCACCTCGGCGCTGATCGTCTCGTCGCTGCTGGCCACCTTCTCCGGCGCCCTCTACACCACGGTCCCCATCCCGTCCACGCGACCTGTGACGCTGCAAATCACCGACGGCTTCATCAACGGGTCGACGCCCTGCGCGACGTGTACCACCGACACGCTCCTCGCCTCGCTCATCCTCGACGGCAACCTCACGTTCCCCTCCTTCACGTACGAGGACCTCAACTTCAACAGCCTCCGCCTCACGTCTCCGCTGTCCTCGACCGACAGGGACGGGACCATCCTCGTCACCGTGCCGGCACTGCGCTCACGCCTGGACTGCAGGCTCTACCCGCAGTCGGAAATCAACACCAACTTCTCCCTCCCGGACCTCCTCCCCGCGCCCAGCAGACAGCAGCTATCGCAGGAACTGCACGTCAACATTGCCGGCGAACCGTGTCTCGACCCGTCCATCCGGTCCAACGCCGTCCTCCCCGGGGGCGTCGCGTCCTCGGCCGTTTTCGGCGTGGCCACCCCGCGCTCGGCAACGTCGTCGCAGTGCTCCGACTTTACGTACGTCTGGGGCCAGCTCGCGGACACGACGCCCTCGCAGGTGGGCTTCATATCCGCCATGGGCTGTAACGAAACGCTCCAGCGCGTGTCGACGACACTCCGCCTGCGCGTCGTCGGCGGCGGCGTGTCATCATCATCATCGTCGTCGTCATCGCCGCCTCTCCACGTCGACCCGACATACCCGCCCCGCGTGGCCGAGAACACGGCCCGCGCGGTGTACCTCAACCTGCTCCCGCTGCAGTACGGGCTGCTCGCCAACCTCACGACGGGGTCGAACCAGCTCGACCCCTTCTTCAGCTCGCTCGTGGCGTCGCGCTTCGCCATCCCCGCGGGGAACCTCGGCGACCCGGGCTTGGACAAGTCGGGCCGCGTGGCGGACGCCATCGTGCGGCAGCACAGCATCGTGCGCGCGCAGAACCTCAACGTGAACTCGCGGCGGCGGCTGCCCGACCTCGAGGCGATGGAGGTCGTGGCGGGCGTGCTGGAGGACACGGCCGTGACGAGCTCGCGGCGGCTGGTGCAGGACGGGCCGTCGACGAGGATCGCGCAGGCCGTGCTGGGGTTGCTGATGGCGCTGGTGCTGGCGGCGTGGGTGCTGGGTGACGGGACGGATGACCTGTTGCCGAGGAACCCGTGCAGCATCGCGTCGCTGGCGAGTTTGCTGGCTGATGGGAACGTGTTTGGATTGCTTGGGCGCGGGGCGGAGTGGATGGCTACCGAAGAGGTTGAGCGGAGTTTTATGGATGGGAGTCACCGGATGAGGTTCCGGATGGGCTGGGAGGCGGTGAAGAGGCGACGGGAGGAGGGGGAGAGGGAGAGGGAGAGGGAGCAGAAGGAGAGGGCGTTTGGCATCAGTGTGATGAGGGGTGGTGGATGGGGTGGAGGGGAGGATGTCGGGCTGGGGATATTGGCGAGGGTGAATGGGGCGCAGAGGGGGTTTGTGAGAGGCTGGGGGAGGTATTGAGTGTGTCTGGTCTGGTTGAAGTTGTCATGGGAGGTGAAAAGGATGGCGGACCCTCGTTTGCTCTCTCGTCACCACTTTTTCAGCTTGGAGTTTGGGCACATGATGGGAATGTCTTTTGGGGAGGGTTACGGGAATAGTTATGATACCACGCGAGCTGGGAAGAACGGCACCAGGGCATCTCTTGAGTTGATCTCATGGTACATGTTAGTCTTTTCAGTATCACGGACTTGGTCTTTGACTTGACGGGTTTGGCTATGAGGTGACGCGGATGGGTGATTTGTTAATGAGTGACTAGAAGTTGAGAGTTGACTATTTGGCAAGTTCAAGCCGACATACTAGCTGAGCTTCTGATGTATGAGTTCCCGTCTGTGTTAAGAGGGTATAGATCACATTAGGAAGTGAGTTAGTTATGATGAAGGGTTGGAGAGGGAGGGACTTGGTTGAATATGGCTTCAATTTGCGCGGAAGGCTTCATGCATGTCATCAAAACCAAGAAGAGTCGTGGGTTTCGTATGTGATATGTTACTCTCACGCCACTTCTACTTGTTTAACCTAGAAACGATGTTCTCGACACCTCGAGGTTGACAAGTTGCTGTGACGTTGTCACCCCACAAGTTGCCGAACCCCAGGTCATTGATAAATCAAACATTGACCATAGAGTCCGTTGGAGTCCTGGAAACAAATACAGAGTTTGTCAACCACTACACCAGAATTTTTTAGACGGTATCAAAGTATCCACGGTCTAACTAGCCAGTGTAAGACCACCAGCGCTTACCAGAATGGTCCGGTTGTTCGTCATCGTCGAGGGAACAAGTTTGAGTCGGCGGTATACTTTTGATTCGACACAAACGTGATTGGAGACAGCCACTGCAGAGTGAGGAGGATCTACTGTCTGCTGCCTGGGAGCAGAACTCCCACGCCCGCGTTCGGAATTAGCCATCCTTGTCCAGCCGTGCCATGCGTCGAGAATCATCAAGACGTCTTCTCGAGTTCAAGACATTTGTCTTGTTGGCTGCTATGAGTAAGTTTACTCATAGCATGAGTCATGAGACATTGACAGCGAGCAAGGCATCGGTGATATCCTCCTTCGTGATATCCTCCTTCGTGATATCCTCCTTCGTGGCGAAAAGGTGTTCACAAAATGCTCCATCAGACAGTTTATCCCAGCCCGATCCCATCAAGAAGCAGTAGCCCACGTTCATAAGTCTCTTGTACAGCTGGAGTTCGATATCACATCTTCATTGATCATTCTCCCCTGCAATTCAATGATTCATGCTTATCTTCGAGCCATCATCACACTCGGCCGTCGTTTTCGTAACGGCTTCCTTTCACCAATACCTTCCAGCGCCTACGTCCGGGAGCTACGGGACGGTCAGATGGTCCGGTTACAGACAGCACGGCCGTGCTCCGCAAGTCCATCACGTCTTGGGGGGGGGGTTTCCATCTCAACTTGCTGCTGAAAAACGAGCACGAGCGGAGTCCCAAGCATCATCATCCGCGGGCGGCTTGAGCAAAAGAAAAGGTTCAGCCGGCAGCAGCTCGGATGTTCGACCGGACCAGCCGAGAGAGGACGGAGCGCGTCCAATGTTGGCAGCGACGAGACCATCAACGCTGCTGCTCGGTCCTCAGACACTGTTCGAGACCAGATCAGACTTGGAGACTGTGAAGCAGGTCAAGACTTTAGACATGACGGGCGATGGGAGTTTATTCCATGGGATAGACAAAAGTCTGTGTCGATAATCAAAGAGCTGAGCTGGCGGACCTCGACCCCGCGGCAGTGTCCCGAATCGAACCAGATGATGCCAGAGAGTCCACGCCAGCAAAAGGCACTCAGTGCTCGGGTGCGAACTCGCCATTCTGCGCTGGGCTTCGCGGATGACATACATAGTTGGACGCTCACGGCCTGCTAAATTGTATGAACGACTCGGACGGGGAAGTCTGCATTCTGTAGTAGCTTAACGCTCAGGACTTTGATCCAAGGGGTATTTCCACGACAACAGAAGACTCGCGATGCCGACTCGAGACCGCTGGGCAGCTCTCAGTAGTGAAACTTCGGCCGACTGCCCCCGAGACATTCCACATGGAGCATCCCTGGGCCGGCGGGGCGCGATCCACGTCAGCCGCCTCCGTCGCCGAGCAACTCACAAGGTTGCACGCGGTTCGGGAATGGGAATCTCACCGGGTCGGAGTATTAACGAGAAGATGAGATCCGTTTGCTGATCTGGGTTTGGTATTTCGCCTTGGTATCCCGTCTTTGGTATGTTTGAAGAGGCTTGGTACGGGTTATACTGGGAGGAACAAAAGGTCGAGCCAGACGTCATGACAAGCTATCTATTGAACGAGATCTCGCCGTTGGAGTTGAATCTGTCCGACTTTATACAAACCATTTGGGTTCTTTCATAGCTATGAATATTCACAAACCCGAGGAAAGCTCGCAGCTCGACAAGTCGATGGTTCAAGCACAAAATAGGCATGTATTGGACATCGTCGGCCTCGTCCACCGTTCCTAGACACCGCTCGAAAGGTTCCCGTTCCCTCAAACAAGTCCTTGTCCAATTTCAGTCTGTCTCGCAAACCCCATTCCCAAACGCCGCTTCATAACATGGCAAAGGAAGAAAAAAAGGCAACCTGGAAATCTCCGAGTCAGTACACGTCCCTCCCCACCCCCCAAAGCAGAAGCCTTGACTCGGGCAGTCGAGCAGACTCACCAGTGATTCATGATGGCGCTCATGCGATGCTGCAAGTGCATCCGATACGACCCTCGACGTCGACGACGGGGAACGGCACGCAGACCTTGCCGTCCGTGTCGCAGTTGACGTTGGCCTCGCCGCAGGCCGCGTCGGTGCAGTTCCCGTCGAAGCGGGCCGAGGCGACGGCGGCGAGGAAAGTGAGAACGGCGACGGCGGCGCGCATTTTGGATCTTGGGGTTTTATGGTCGAGAGAATGTGAGGCGAGGAATTTATCTGTAGAAGATGGTGGGAAGATCGGATGAGACGGTGAGAGGAACTTGGATGGGTGAGGATGGGATGGGATGGCAGTTGTAGAAAGGACGGATGGCGAGTTGCTTCTTATACAACTCGACGGTTCGTTCCTCCAGAGGTTCCGCAGAGACGAACGAGCAAAGAAGGTTCGGAAACATTGGCAGGCTGGGGGTACGGTCTGAAGAAGTGACGCAGCCGTCGACTACCAAGAGTTCATAGTTGCTGGAACCGGTTGCAAGGAGGATACTATTTCCAGGTTCCTTTTGGTTCATCTGCCCACGGGGCGCCTCCATATCGGACTGGTCACCACAAGGCTTCGTAGCGAAGTACAGGTAGCACGGCTGGGTTTGATGGGTGGCCTCGATGGGGCCGCTGCTCAGCGTCAGAGTAGCACAACTCATGCGGCTACACCCAGCGGCAGAGGAAATCTGGTTGATGGACAGGCTGGTTCGCGGGGACTTGGCGCGTAACGACGCAGTGTTTGGGGCTATTAAAAGCCATCGAGTATAGCGAGCTTGATCATGCTCTTGGCGATATGGGCGTTTCAATCTGTGCTTGGCGGGAAGGATTGTGCTGTGATGTCGTCGGGTCTGGGCTGCTCCTCTACGGGCCTTTTTCCGGGGCTGAACCGGGGAACTTGGGGGGTTTTGCGGACTTGTCCCCGTCGTTTAGTCGTAAGACGCGATTCATGTGTCGGCTGGGCTCGGGCTGGGTTGAGACTTGGTTGCGCGGTGATGAGCCTCGTTTGGGACCGGGTGGTGCTGGTTCTCATCGGTTGAACTGGGAGATTGTATAACATTTCAGCTATTGCAACAACAAGATCCAGATTAAAGCCTTTTTTCGAGTTGATGGGTCAATAATCCTACTCGTGGTAGTTTCTTCATGGTCTTTGCTGGGGAAGTGAAGTTGTTTGGAAAGGAAGACAGAATTTTGAGCTAGTCTGAACTATTTATCATTGTAAACCACTCAATTCAGTCTTCTCTCGTGAGTCATTCCAAGTTATCCAGATCGCCCGGGGGCTCCTATTCTTTTTTGCCATACGTTGACCACGATATCCAGCCTGACGACAAACTTTCACCCTCGTCGTCCAACGTCAATTAATCAAAGAGGCGGACATACAATCCGTCAACATGCCTCAGTCTAAACAAGCCTCCGCTCATCGGTCTTAAGTCTAAACTGACCCATTCTTTATCACTCAGTCTCACGTACCGGCGTATCGCATATATTACATCTTCCTGCCATATCGCAGTAGCGCCGCCAATACTCTGTAGAGACCATGGCAATCCCAGACGCTCGTTGCTATCCGATCTTGATCTAGCCGGTGATAGTGCTCGTACTTGGCAACGAGGCTTGACTACGGGCGAGGTGGAAATCGGCTCTTGGCTGTGCTGGCGGTGACGTACGACCTTTACCGTGATCTTCAACAAAGCTTCTCGACTGGCTTGGCTCGCGGCGCTGGTCTTTGGCATGGCCGCTCGAGTAGTTGTCCATCTTGGCGCGTCGTGGAAAAAGCAGACACTAACGGTACTCACTCTTGTCCCACCACCTGGTAGGATATCTCGTGAGATGGAGAGGTCCAGCGTACACCACCATCGCACGTGAGACCGTCGGGCAGTATTTCCGGCGTCCCACAACGCATGGAATCAACCAAAGTCTCTTGTTCATTACTCGCAACGCGTTCGTCTAATACTTCGAAACAACCATCTGGCCACGAGTTCAGACCGCTTTACGCCTCACTTCCCATCAAAGCGCGGATGTCCGGAGCTGTCCACCATCCATCCATCATCTCTCACCTCCGCCTTCACCGGGGTCTCCGGAAGGGATGGGCCTCCGTGTTGAGCACGTACTCGTCGAGGCTGATGAGGTCAGGGGGCGAAAAGACGAGATAATAGTACTTGAGCGTCTCCGCAAGCCAGAAACTCTATGCCACGCGTCAGTAACATCACCTTCATCTCCCCTAACCGGGCCTGTGTGTGTGGTCAGCTCACCTCCATGTAGTCCTCCTTGGGCAGCGGGTCCTGCTTGACAGTCACGTCCAGCACCGCCGCGTTGCCGTGCTCGACCAGCGTGCCGTTGCTCACGGCCTTCCACATCTCCCACGCCGCCTCCTGGAAGCCGCGGTCGCCCGTGACGCGGTACAGCACGAAGACGCTCTCGATGGCCTCCGGGCGCAGAATGTACCGCGCGTCCTTGGCCGTGGTGAAGCCCTTGGGCAGATGCTCCTTGTACTCGGGCCGCAGCGTCTTCTCCCTGGTCCAGCGCCCCTCGTCCCACTCGCAGTCGCCGCGGCGCTCGCAGGCCACCATGTTGTACCGCTCCGGCATCATGCCCGTCGGCATGGCCTGGTAGGCGTAGTAGCAGCCCAGCGTCAGCCGCGAGCCGACCGACACCCACTCCTCGTTGCCCAGGAGACGGCCCCCGAGCGCGTAGATGCCGCCGATGAAGCACGCGAGGTGCTCGCTTTCCGGGTCCAGCGTCTTCTTGCCGTTGCCGTCGACGTTGGCGTTGCCCGAGATGAGCACGTTCTCCCCGCCCGGGAGCATCGGGCGGAAGAAGAGCGACTCGTTGGCGGCCTTGAGGAAGTTCTCCGTCATGGTTTGGTATTTCGCCTCCGCCCCGCCGAGGAGCGCGTGCATCTTGGGGAGGTATTCGTACAGCGAGTCGGCGCAGCCGGCGATGGTGAACTGCGAGCCCGAGGTGACGTCGCGGTCGCGCATGGAGACGAACATGGGCCACAAGCCGGGCAGCCTGGTGTTCTGCTGGCCGGCGTAGAAGAGGTCCATGACCTTGGCGGCGGCGTCGTAGTACTTTGGGTCGCCTGTGAGCTGCGACAGACGCGTCATTTCGAGAGAGAGGGTTCCCGGCGACGCGGAGACGACGGAGCTCTCGACTTCGAGACCGGTGCCCATCTTGGCGTCGTTGAAGTTGATGAAATCCACGGGCATGCGGTTCTCGGTGTTGAAGGCGCCGTAGAGCAGGTTGCCGAGCTCGACGGCCTTGTCGAGGAGAAGCTGGCGCCCGCTGAGGTCGTAGGCGGCCATGAGCCCGCCCAGGTAGCGGATGTTGGTCTCGAAGGTGTTGACGCGGTTGGACGTGGCCTTGCCAAAGTCGATGGTGGCGACGGCCTCGACGGCGTCCTCGAACTCGTCCTTGAGGCCCATGATCCAGAGGGTGTCGAGCGAGTCGACGAGGGTGGCGGACCAGCCCGAGAACTGGTCCTTGCCGGTGGCGGAGATGGGGGCGAGGGCATCCTTCATCCAGGCGAACTTCTTGTAGCTCGCCCAGTTCATCTGGAACAGACGGCGGACCTCGGCACGACGAGCCTCGCGGACCCGGGCGGCCGAGGCCGACTCGGCGGCGAAAGGGTGTTGCACGCGCGGGAGGGCGGCGCCGCTGCCGGGACCTTTGGGCAGGGGTGTCAGAGGTTTCTGCGGAGGGTACTTGTATTCGACCGACGACCAGTCGAAGCTGGACTTGGGCGTCGGCGGTGGCGAGCGGACGTTCTGGCGGTTCATGTACTGGTCCAGCATGGCAGACTCTGAGTATGCGGCGTTGTTTGAGTAGAAGTAGTAGAGCATCGTGCCACCGAGAATCGCCGCCATGAGGAGGGTGCGAACGCGCGCCCAGCGGTAGTTTGGCTTCATCTCTGCGGTCTCGGGTGAGGTCGAGGTGGGATTGACGATGAATCGACGATGGTTCGGTGAGATTCGAAGCCGGCGATGAGCCAGGCGAAGTTTTGAATCTAAGCTCGAGTCATGAGGCTATGATGTCAGGAAGAAAAGGACAGGAACCGAAGGAACGGAAATGAGTGGCTGCTTCCTGCCCGAGAAAGAATAAAGAAAAGATGAGCTAGTTGAGGATCAATGAGAGAGCAGCAACAGTGACCAGCAATAGTGACGATGTCGGCAGTCAGCAGTCGAGCTGGCAAGGCTGTGGGTGAGTGGTTTCTTTGGTGAGTGAGGCTCCCTATGATGACAGAGACAGCCTTACTGAGTAGAGACAAAGATGGCAATGTGTCAACATGAGCTGCCAATCCAAAGTCTCATGGTAGCATTTGGTTTCTGGCCGATGGGCTCACACAGCATTTCGAGACACTGAGACATGGACCTCAAAAGTCAAAACACGCGTGCCCCAGCAGCTGAGGGCTCGGCGCTGGGGCGTTCCAGCGATCCTTGCCCATCCCTGCCAAGGCGAAGGTTTCCAAAATCAGGGAGCATCTGACGGAGAATGGGTTGTCAGTCGTTGCTCTGAGGAGGGTAATTATAGTTCACCCGATGACCATTGGGTCCTTACAATGGTCGGGTCAGATGTAGTCTCCTCGTCGTCGCTGGGAGGAGGTAGCTGGGGCGGAAATGGAAAATAGGGGGTAATTTCAATCCACCGAAATCACAAATAGACAGAGTCATGCGACGAGCAGGCTGCTGTGACGATGGCATCAATGATGCTGGTTACTCTGTTGGCATTTTGACATGACTAGCAGCTGGGAAGAAACACAACCCCTAGGTACTATAAGACAATTTCGACAGCTGCTGGGTGAGGGTTGAGGGTTGCTGAAGAATAAAAAATTCGCTATAAAAAAATGAAAAAAATGGAAGAAGAAACAGAGACACGGCTTCTCCAACACTCTAATTTTGAAGCTCTCTATAGTGGATCGTCGGACCGCAGCCCCTGATGCTGCACTACTACACGGTACATACGGAGTAGAATCGTCCTGACGATCGGGTCGGGACTCGGGAGTCGGCGGCATCAGGCCATTACTTTTTTGGCCTGCCGAGTGGTGATGATTGGATGACGGTGCTGGCGGGATGCAGGTCTGACGAGGTGTTTGGCTTGGCTTTGGTGTGAGATTCTTCTTCCCACGTTGCCACGCCAGGGTCGCGAACATGTCAAAGGATTCGAATGCTCGTTGGCTTGGCCGAGTGACATACCCGGAGCCTGACAGGTAGATAATGATAAGCCCTCTTGGAGGAATGCTTTTGCAGTTGAGGCTTCGGTTGGCCGTTTGATGTCTCGAGTCGTTTATTCATTCTTGGAAGCCAAGCCCACGATGTTCTTCTTCAGATTCCACCCACTAAACGCCGAAACCCAACCGTTAACTCCGAAACGTCCCAAACAGCGCCGTTGGCCCAAAGTCTGCCTGGATTCCAGAGCAATCTGGCGCCTACAGTAGCGTATGCTTTGAGTCACAAGAGAACGGTCGCTTCAATCTTATCTGATCATCGTACTTGAGTGTATGGATTAGCCCATGAGACGTGACGTTAGAGACACTTCGCCTCCCGTCAACCAACGGCGATGGAGACTTATTTGTCCTCTCATTTGTGCGCTTGTCGGATGGTAGCACGAAGCTAGAGAGAGTCCCACCAAACTCGGTCAACCAGCCGTATCCCACGCAGTCTGTGTACGCCATATCGATCGCCATTCCCGCCATCTCTTCCAACGCCGCACGCCATGCCAAGTGGTGGATTACTCGGGACGACATACATACTACGTAGCCAACTACTACCCAGTAAGACGTGATTCTTAGTCATCAATGGCTCGTACTCGGACTGTTCAGCAGCATGGCTCCGACTCTGGCCGTCCGACTCTCGAAACGAAAAGATTCGACTGGACCGTCTAGAAGAACAATATCCATTATCCCCACCGACAAACGGCCTATTCGCCACGTCAAAACGCTCGAGAAGCATCCCGCACCGTCAACATCACCGTCACCGTCACCGTCCATGATGCAAATGTCTCGCAGGACGCCGGAAGGCATCTGACCGCCCGCTCCCGGCCCCGAGCCCAGACGGACGCAACCACGGACTGCTACGTCTCTGACCTGGTGCCTGGCTGCCCAAGCGCCTCTCCAAGCCCAGGTCCGTCCGCCTCCGCATCACGATCCAACCTCCGACCTCGGTCCCCGTCCCGACGTGTGGGGTCCCCAGCGTCGCTAGTCGACGGCCGACCCCCGTCACCACGTCTCCAAGAGAGCTCAACAGAGTCAAGAGACGTGGACTCGAGCGGGTCTGACGGTGGGTGTCACGGCCAAAGGGCCAAAGGGCATCCACCCATCAAGGTTCGCAACTCATCCTGACAAACGATGATGCAATTTGTCCCCCCCAAACCCCTCACTTGTGTGGACAAGGCCACTGTGCGTGCTTCGTGATCGTGGGGTTTGGTCGTGGTTTTTAAGCTCGTTTCTCCCTCGCTCGATTGCCCATTCCCTCCTCATCCCATCTTTTCAAAGCATCAGTCTCTACTCTCTGCAACCATGTCTTTCGGTAACAAGGCCAAGCTTAACTCCGGCGCCGAGATCCCGTACGTATTCCACGTGAGCTGGACCTCACCGTCCGCTCACGCTCACATTCACGCTCACATTCACGCTCACATTCACGCTCACATTCACGCTCACATTCACCGCTCACGCTCACGCTCACGCTCACGCTCACGCTCACGCTCACGCTCACTCGTCTCCCCTGCCGATCGCGTTACCCCGCTTCCATTCCGAGCCTCACGACTAACCCTTCGTACCAGTACCCTGGGATACGGCACCTGGCAGTCCTCTCCCGGTGAGGTCTCCGTCGGTATCTTTGAGGCCCTCAAGGCCGGCTACCGTCACCTTGTGAGTAGCACAGTCACCAATGGCTGTCCGCTGAAGACTAATGACCCCTCGCTGGACAGGACCTGGCCAAGATCTACCAGAACCAGCCCGAGGTCGCCGAGGGCCTGAAGAAGGCTTTCGCCGAGATTCCTGGCCTCAAGCGTGAGGACATCTTCATCACCTCCAAGCTGTGGAACAAGTAAGCGCCCCTTGACAACCACGCCATCGCCCGTGCTGGTGCTAACCTTCACCAGCAACCACCGCCCTGAGAACGTCGAGGCTGCCCTCGACGAGACCCTCAAGGAGCTTGGCCTCGACTACCTCGACGTGAGTACACCCTGTCCTCATATGGTCGAACGCCCTTCATGTGTCCTCACACAAGAGGCGTTGAATTCAACTACGTGTGAACAACCCCGCTGACCATCCATCACAGCTCTACCTCATCCACTGGCCCGTTGCCTTCAAGAAGAAGGGCGACGAACTCTTCCCCAAGGCCGGCGAGAACGAGGTCGAGCTCGACCAGGAGGTTTCCCTCGTCGACACCTGGAAGGGTACGTTCTCCCTCTCAGTCCATCAAGGACCCCCCACTGACAACTCGCCCACCAGCCCTGATCGACCTCCCCAAGTCCAAGGTCAAGTCCATCGGTGTCTCCAACTTCACCGTCGAGGACCTCCAGACCATCATCGACGCCACCGGCGTCACCCCCGCCGTCGACCAGATCGAGCGCCACCCCCTGCTCCAGCAGAACGACACCCTCATCAAGTACGCCAAGGAGAAGGGCATCCACATCACCGCCTACTCGGCCTTTGGCAACAACGGCTTCGGCCTGCCCCTGCTCATCGAGAACGACGTCGTCAAGAAGATCGCCGAGCGCCTCAGCGCCACCCCGGCCCAGGTCGTCCTCGCCTGGTCCCAGGTCGGCGGCCACTCCGTCATCCCCAAGTCCGTCACCCCGAGCCGCATCCAGTCCAACTTCCAGGAGGTCAAGATCACCGACGACGACGTCCGGGCCATCAACGCCATCGGCAACGAGCCCCGCCGCTACAACATCCCCTTCACCTACAAGCCGCGCTGGAACATCAACATCTGGGACGAGAAGGAGGAGAAGGAGGCCGCCAACCGCGTCGTTCGCAAGCTTTAGATGCATGATACCACTGGACTTTAGACGATGAATGAATAAACGAGTAATAGACACTGGCGGGTGTTTGAGTGTGTGTGAGACTATGTCACGTGGGTTAACCAATTTCCGTACTCGTCCTCCCAGCCAAAAGTCTTGCAACGTCCAGCCGAGAATTGCTTTCCGCCCGTTGACTTGCGTGAGGAGTTGGTCGATACTGCGGTGCTTCCCAGTCGTGTCGTGCGCAGCGTTCATAATGGATATTTCATCAGCGGTGAGCGTGATGATTTGGATGTTGTAACTTGTCGTCGGTGTTCGAGTGCGACGAGCTCCTCGGAATGACAGTCATGCCACGCTGGACGGCCCGGGAGAGGTGTACAATGGTAACAGACCAGCCTCTTGCTCTGGCGAGCTATTCTCACACCTCGTGAGTGTAAGTGGTCGGAACACCCACCTTGCCAAGTACCCAAGCCTACGATGGTCTGTTAGACTTTCCACAGCTCATGTTGGATGAATTCAGTCACAAACCATTGTGCACGAGGTACTTCTTTTTCGCAAACTTGAGTCTTGTCGGGCATGGTCGGTAGTCTGAAATTGATTCAAGGTAGAGCAGACGATGACTTGACCAGATGTGAAGCTATCTTTGGGCATGAGAATTTACAACTTCACGGACGCGAATTTAACCGCCGTTAACCTCTGAAATTCAGTAGACTGTAGAACGTGGGTGGTCCTCGCGAGATACTTGAATCTAGCCAAGACCTCGCAAACTTTTGTGCCGGCCAAGTCTGCCTGGAAGAGCCAAAGGCCCGAAGTGTGTACGCTGCGTCAACTCCATAGAGGCAAATATTTCCACGGCTCTTCAGATAAACCTAAATTTCATGTGTCGTGTACGGCAATTGTTCCATGGCCTGAGATCAGAGCCCCGGGCAGGACATGTCAGCCTGTGGCTCAGACTCCCAACTTCTATATAATCGGTCTATTGAATCATGGACTGTTCTGCTGGGTGGGCTTAGCAGCAATGACAACTACACAGACTACTCAACTCTTGTATTTCCGGACCGTGTTACCAGTTGGTAGACGACAGGTAACGTGACGTCTAACGAAGTAACTCCAGAGTGCGATGATGGAAATTTTCCACTGTCTCAAGATGGTCAGCCAAGAAAGTGCCAAGCTAACTTATCTGCCAGCTGAAGGAGCCCATGGTCGAGTCCAATAGTTGATACAATGGAGAAGGAACTTGATTCAACCCCCAAGAGTAGTCGTTCATGCGTAGAACCTGGTAAAACCCGCATGTTGTGGCATTGTCATGTTTCTAGACGAGGTTATCCGCAAGCTCTAAGGCGTTGCGATTCGTGTAGTCACATAAAGTTAAGGGTGGTCTCGTCTACCCATCTCACGCTTCGTTCCTCGTCAGTCCGTACCTGGTAGCAGCTGACCACGATGGACGAATGGTAGTGTGAATGCCCTTCTGTGCTTTACAAGAGCACCTATGACTGGCTTGCTGGACTCTAGCGACATATCAATCTCCGAAATACGATACCGGATACGGAGTACGGTTTACGCTCCGAAAGCCTAAACCGCAGTCCCTGGCTTACCACTCCTTAAACAACAATCAATATGCGTTCATCGCAACGTCGTACATGTCAGATGCTCACCCAACGTACCCGACAGGCCACCTTGGTCACATGAACCAGCAGAACAACTTCCTGAACAAGTACGCAGAGGTGTCTATTCACGACCGAATACATGGGCCGATCCCACGGCCGATGCGGCCAGTCTGGGTGTCGGGCCGAGGCAGCCAGCACACGCGAGCATCGGCGCTCTCATCCCTGTCACTCCCATTCAGGGGTGAGATATCTCCCCGCTTCGACAGCGCGCAGTCGATAACATCACATTAAAACCAACACACATGAACGGCAGCCATGGACGAACCCAAGTGCCGTTGGCTTGAAGCCGCTTCGCCGAACCGACAAGCAACAGCCGACTTATCCGGTGATGGGCGGTGTTTTAGCCCCGACAAAGGTGCCTTTGATGGAGATGACGTTCCTCGCGTGCGAGTGTATCGCAAGGGGGCGGCCCCAGTCGTGGAGCAACCTCGCAAAACGACCTGCCAACTGAAGTTAGCGGCTCTGCAGAGGAGACAAAACGAGCTCATGCGATTGGGAACGGCGCCCACTCGACGCGCGATGGTGACATCGAGAGCCCCAGGAGCCCGGCGGCCATCTGGTTACGCGAGGTGTGGATGACGATGAGAAGACGGCCGGTCTTGATACGATAAAAGGGAGACGAGATGCTGTCTTTGGTCGAGGGTAGACAGCTCTACAGCTCGGCTCTGTGGTCAGTTGTACTCGCTCGTTGGACATTATGCGAAGCGTCTCGAAGCTCTCCGTCGCCCTTCCGGCTCTGCTGGTTGGTGTCGTCGACGTCGTTGCCGCCGCGTATGGTAACACCACGACCACCTCCGTCTCCGCGTCTCCTACCGAGGCATGTGCTGTCGTCAGCGCCGCTTGGGCATCGCAACATGCTGCCGCACCAACAGGTGTGTAGATGAACACGCGGTGACGACCCAGAGAATGTGACTAACAACCTCAGTGACGCCCACCGTCTCAGCCCAGCTGGCCTACGATTGCCTCAACTCCGTCCCTCTAGGGAAGCAGGCTGCTCTAGATCTGGTGGACTCCATCTTCCCCTACTTGGAGTGGCAGAGCGGTAAGACTCGATGTCGCAAGGCGTGGCCTAGGACACAGTAGACTGACTCGACTCGATGAAGATGCTGCTTACAAGGCGGATCCTCCTGCGGATTATGACTTCCCCGCCTATGACATATTTGGTGCTCTCGAGAACATCAGAAGCAACCTCGAGACGGACGTTTACGCCAGCGAGTACGCTTTCCAAGCCGCTCTCTACAACGAGGTCTTTGGGCCTGGCCACGACGGACACTTTGTCTACTACCCGGATCTCCTAACCGCCGTCTTCGAGTGGACTCGCCAACGTGCCTTGGTCTCCATCAGCGAAGATGGCTCGTCACTGCCCGTGATCAAGATTTACGGTAAGATGATGCTGGATTTTCTTCATCAACTGCATATAGACTAATGGCGATTCACTCACAGAAGAGGTCGTTTCGTCCCCAGAGACTGCCTCCGTGGTCAAGCTCATCAACGGCGTGGACGCGGCCCAGTTCCTGGACGAGACCATCAACAAGGCCAACTGGAACCGCGATGCCGACTCTGCCTACAACTCGGTCTTCTTTGAGCAGTCTCTGTTCGCCACCACTGGTGGAGAGGGCTATTTCAAGTCCGGCGGTCGTGTTCGGTATGCCACTCAGCCATGCTCGTAAGACCCTCAATAAAGAGAGGCTGTACTGACTCTCGCAGCTACGTATACCAGGGCGCCAACACCACCCTGACCTTTGCCAACGGCACCGAGGTGACGTTTGAGAACCGCGCAACCATCAAAAAGGCCCTCACGGGCGTCGTCGACGGCCCGTCCTTCTACACCAAGTTCTGCGACCCCGCGAACCCGGCCGTCGACGCGCCTGCGAGCACCACCCGGTCGAACAGCACCACCACGGCCCCCCTTCTCCCGGGCTACCCCTCCCCCATCATCACCACCAAGGACGGCGTCGTGTCGGGCTACTACCTCGAGGGCGAACACCTTGCAGACGTCGCCGTCATCGTGCTGACGGCCTTCCAGAGCGAAGACCCAGCCGAGTTCCAGGCCGTGACGCGCGACTTCTACGCCGCCGCCCTCGCCGCCGGCAAGACCAAGCTCGTCATCGACTTCCAGCAGAACGGCGGCGGCTACATCCTCCAGGGCTACGACTTCTTCCGCCAGCTGTTCCCCACCGAGGTCCAGGACGGCTTCTCGCGCTGGAAGGAGAACGACGGCTTCCTCGCCGCGGCCGAGGTCGTGTCCGCCGTCGTCGGCGACGTCGACGTCTCCGCCAGCGGCGACGAGTCGCTCGTCAACCTGGCCCAGACGTGGTTCAACTGGCGCTACGACTACAACCTCACAAACGGTCCCTTCGCCTCCTTCGACGACAAGTTCGCGCCGCAGCGGTTCCAGAACACGTCGTACACGAACCTCCTGCGCTGGAACCTCGACGACCCGCTGACGACGTCCAACGCCACGTTCGGCCTGGGCATCGACATCACGGGCTACGGAAACCTGACGGGCGTCGTCGCCCAGCCGTTTGAGGCGCACAACATCGTCCTCCTCTACGACGGCGTCTGCGCCTCCACCTGCACCCTCGCGTCCGAGTTCCTCCGTCGGCACGGCGGCGTGAGGTCCGTCGCACTCGGCGGCCGCCCCAGGGAGGGTCCGATCGAGGGCGTGGGCGGCATCAAGGGCTCGCAGGTTCTCGACTGGGCTTCCATTTACGGTTTCGCCGACGAGCTGCTCCCGTACGCCACGACGGACGGGCAAAAGGCCGCCTTTGCGCGCTACGAGGACCTCCCGCTGAACCGCAGCCTGGCCGCGGCCGTCAACGTCCGGGACCAGATTTTGCGCCCCAATATCGACGACGGGGTCCCCGCGCAGTTTGTCAAGGAGCTCGCCGACTGCCGGCTCTACTGGACGCTGCCCATGGTCGGGGACGTCACCGAGGTGTGGAAGGCCGCGGCCGACTCAGCCTTCAACGGCGCAAAGTGTGCGTACGGCGGCCTCGAGAAGAGGGACGTGTCTGCGGCTGCGGAAGTCAGGCGTGGGGATTACCTCGCTGCTTCGTTGCTCCAGAAGCGTGCGACTGTCAACCGTCGTGGTGGTCCCAAGACTGGAGAGCGCTACTGGCAGGACAAGTACGTTCTGAAGGCTATTGACTGAAGTGATTCGATCGTTGATGTTCAAGTCGTACGCGTGAAAGTTTGCGTGCAACGAGGTAGTTGGTTTGTCTTATCAGAGATGTTGGCACGAGTAACGCTCCTTCGGTTACGATGTATGACTAGCTAGAGTGGTAATAATGACGAGAAAGTAAAGAGTCCTTCTCTTTGTTTTATTGGTAACTATATCTTACGTGCTATCCACTCTGAAAGACCATGATACAACATCACACCAGAATTACAATAGATAACGAAACCATTTTCCGGTAATTTTTCATCAGAACTTACATCGCAATCATCACACAGAGTCCACAAGCACAACTCCTACAACACTACCGCTCATTACACTTGACAGGTGCCGTCTTTGCAAACAACTGCGATCCATAAGACAAAAAGTGCCAGTACGAATCACCAATGTTCCGGCAGGGCGGCGCCTTCTCAATGGAAAACTCCAACCTCGTCGTGTAAGAACTCCAGCACTGCTGGGTGAACGACTGGCATCCGTTGGCAGCCGCCGACGAGTTGGAGTTGAGGACCGGCAGGTTCCAGTGACACGAGTTGCCCGAGGGGTTGCTCGCTCTCACGTCCGCGTCGTATATCCGAATCTCTGGCGAATACAACTCGGGCTGCACTGACGAAGCTGAAGTACCGACCGTGGTGCCGTTCTGGCCGTCGAGCCAGGGCTTGTTGTGGTTCTCGAAGCACGCGGCCGAGCCTTGATAGATGTCTCTCCATGACAGTTGCCACTTGTCTGACTGAATGGCCGAAACCGAAAGACCTTGGTACCATTTTTGACCTATGTAGAGGTATCGGTTGTTGAGGAGGTTGAACTCGGGTTGAGAGGGAGCGTAGTAGATCCAGTTTGTTGATCCGTTGGCGGTATCAGGATAACATGCCTGACCGGTGATCTTGTTGACTGTTGCGACGCTATTGCACGAAACCTGGTCCGGGAAGCTGCTGGTGTAGATCCATATGTTCTTGGCGTTCCAGATTCCGAGAGCAGCCTTGTCCAGCAGATACTGGCGATACTTTGTCCGCAGGGTGTTGGATATCTGAGGCGCGCCGGTTTGTTGCGCGGAGAATGCACCGCCTCGGACCAGGTTGAGATAGCCGCCGTCCTCGGTCGGCGCTCCGGAAATGATTGTCTCCCAGACGGAGTCCAGGTTGGAAATCATGTGGTCCATCTGCGTAGCAAAGTCTGCCGAGAAGTTTTCCAACTTGGACCACTGATCCTCCGCGTCGTCATCGTCGGCACCGGCAGTCTTGAAGCTGTTGAAGCCGCCCTTTGCGGCTTCTCTGAGATCGGACTCGACCAGGGGCTTCCATTTACGCATGCTTTCGAGGATTATGTCACCTTCCTGAGAAACGTCGTCGTCGTCGGTCGGAGACGACTTGGCCGCGTCCTGTAGAAACGTTGCGACAACGCTGGAGAGCGGCGTGAAAGCGATGGGGGCGGAGGAAATGTCCAGCCACGTGTTGAGTCCGATGCCTTTATCGACAGGGCCTGGAGTGGGATTGAGTGCTTTTAGAAGATCATCGAGCACATCCCCGCCCCAGGTTTTGGCGTCGTCGAAATCGGTCTTCATCTGGGCATAGTAGAAGTGAACTTCACGGATAGCCGACAGAGCGTACCACTTTCGCAAATTTGTTATCGAATGATCCGAGTGGTCAGGAACTCTGGGTGGGCGATCGGGCCCAGAGAAGTCGTTGTCGGAGCTCCAAGTGCAATTGTCAACGTCGGCGCATGAAACCGTCTCGTTGAAGCCGATGAGGACCTTGCCTAGAGCAACAGGGAACTGGTACGTCTTGGGATCCGTGTAGTTATCAGGACTGACGAGCGCAGGGCAGTTCTCTTCGCTGATCAACTCGCCCAGCCATTCGTCCATGGAAAGGGCGTTCCATAACTGAGGGCCCAACTGTCCCACCAATCCGTTGTTTGGATCGACACGTCTGTGAACCTCGTCTCTGTCGAAGCCGACGTCCGTAGATGATGGGATTCGGCACTCCTTGAGATTCTCGTAGGACAGATCGGTGGTCGCCAGAGGCGTCGATGATGCCGCAGGAGACTCAAGTCCGTCTTGGCTGGGTTCCGTCGGCGTTGGCACTGGCTCGTCGGGGAGAATTGTAGTCGAGAGGTCCTCCACAGGCGTATCTGTAGTGACCATCAAAGATTCGAGAACCACATCGGCCGCGATGGTAGGGTCCGGCTCGACTGATGTTGCTGCCGGGTCAACCACAGTCGCTGGATCGTCGATAGGGATGGCTGCCACCTGCAGGGCAAGTAAGAAGACGGAGAGAAGACGAGGCATTGCTGTTTCTAGGTCCGTTACAACAGGCGCGCAGAGTCCGTTGCACCAGACGTGCAGTAGAGGCGAAGCATAATCCTATATACGAGTTACTGTCGTGTGTTCGTTTCCGTCGAGGTGAGACATGAGTAGCCGTTTACGTCCAACCTTTCCATCCTCTGCTACCGGTGGCTGCTAGTCGAGTGATGCTTTGGGAAATTCTGATCCAAAGGAATGTCCATGCTACGTTATTTTCGAATCCGCAACGGGCATGATCTGCTAGGCCTCGATTTCGACTGGGATGGCTTTACATGCGTGGCGCGACCCATGTCATATCAGGGTCCAGCTGATCTACCTAGCTTCTATGACAAGAACGGCATGGTTCAGTCAACCCAAAAGCTTGTGTTGGCTGTTGGATGACGGACCTCGCATTCGTGATGTCACAAAGAGACGGAAGCAATCCAGCGTGCCAGCCAACGATCTGCCCGTTGCCCGTTGCGGATGACCTTCTCACTCCCTCACGCACACAAAACTTCACTGCCGAGAGAAAGAATGACATCCAGAGACATTTACTTACGGTGATATTTCCAGCCACTTCCATCACTATGGTCATGGCATACAAAATCCTGGGGAATGATTGGAAAGGGTTGTCTCATTTGCCCCGGCCAGAGAACATTCGTCGAAGCATTTCATGGCAATCGTGTGTGGAGATACCAAGGGCACGAGGGGCTACAGAAATAGTTCATGTTCAAACCATGCGGCGAAACGCTTGCCTGGTCTACTCTATTTGTCCTTGCAAGGACGGGTATCTAGTCTATTCTCTTCCACCAAAGCTCTCCACGGTTCCCACCTTCTCTTTCTGATGCAATGAGTAGAACCTGATTGTTCTCAAACAGCGTGTAGTTGCGTTTGTGAACCTGTCCGACCATCGACGGAACATTGGCTACCGTCAAGGGTCCATGGAGGACCTGGCCCGTCGTTAGAGTCGCAGGAAAGGCGTCGCCCACTTGAACTTGGCCAGCGTAGCCGATGGAGTGCCTGCCGACAGCAGCCCAGTCGGCGTCTGACTGGCCTTCCCCGAAAGGAAATGTGAGGTTCGCGGGGCGATCTTCGGGGTTCGTAGATGTGATGGTGGCTGTGACGTAGCCGGACTTGCTGTATGTGAGGATACCGACGGGGTTCGAGCCATACACGCGGTCTTCAACAGGCACGCCGTTATGTGTTCTACATACGAGTGAGTTGTAGTTCAAGGTAACACGGGATGTCATGTTGTATGAGAGGAGAAAGATGCGTACGCTGATGTGTTGAGGAGTGAGTAAGTACCCGCCAGAACGGCGATGATGTCTGTTGCGTTGACCATGGTGTGGACTGAGTGAAAGAACAGTCGAGGAAGCAAACGCTAAAGGTTGATGCGAGTATACGATGCAAATAAGGTTTTGACAGTTGAGAACAGATAAACGAAAGACGATTTGAACACTCCAACTATCATAAAACCTAGATTGACCTCCCGCACTATATACATGCCATTCATTCCAAACAGATCCCCCCGTCCCGTGCTCTCCCGCGCGAGCTTACTTCCAGGGTCACGTTGAGGGCCATGTAAGATCTCTCGTAATAGGCCGTCACACCTGAAAGTGTGACATCCAAAGCACGCAGGACAGGGACACCCAAGGAAGCTTATTGGAATTGGGAACTGGCGGGAAACGTCGGCAAGGATACGACGGTGGATCGCGTCGTGTCCAACAGGTAAATGTGCAACAACCAGAACGGGACCCTGGTTAGCCACCCTCGAAATGGTCTGTCTTCCACAGCCTGGTCGTCGCGGAACACCCGCTCTCCTGGTAAGTTGTAACAGACCACTGACTCGCCCGCGAACCGAAAGCAGGCTTTTCGCCGAGATAAGTGGCGAGATGACCGTGGTCTGAGCACTCGCTGATGCTCCGAGTCTTTTTCGCTGAAGAAAATAACGCATGAAGAACGCCTTGTTTCGTCTCATCGTCGCGTTTCCTTACGCCTCTGAGGTGTTGACGATGTGTATCAATATGGGTAAAAGGGGGACGACTGGAGAACTGTCTTGGCGGTTCGCTTGGCAACTTGCTTGGCACAATGAAGTTTGCGGGGGATCCATGCGGGGTACATGAGTTTGAATCGTCACCTCACGATGTGGACTCGAGTTCGGTGATACTTCTTGAAGCCGGCCTGTCCGTCTAGGGTCACGACGGATGCCGAACGTGGCCACGTCGCCGAGTACGATCTTGGCAAGGGGGTAACGGATGAACCGGGTGGCTGCTGCCAAGTTTAAATGAGATACTGGCCCTTCGTGAGCTGGGCTGTGTTCTGCACGCTGGCCTGTAAGATTCTGGCTCTTTGTTGGAATGCTACGTTAGTAGGGGCTCTGACGGCCTAGGCCTGATGCTATGGCCGCGTCAACATCCTCAAACTTGGTCATGGGTGACGAATATGGCTCTCCATCGAGCCTTGGCACTGTGCAGTTCACGTCGAATGCCGAGCGCTAGCTGTCTGGAGCTGGCAATCGACCAAGTCAATCGATTACGGCCTTGAAACGGGAACGCAGAAAATAGGATGAGCTCGTTGAAAACTACATGCCGGATGGTTGTCGAATGTTCAGACGACACATGAGAGTACTGACTGAACAGCATTCTAGCGGTCCGTTCTTCTTCACAAAGGCTGCGATTTAACCGACTGTGGAGGCCTGCGGATTGGTTTGTGGACGGGAACTCTAATACTTACTTGATTGACTTTTTCTTGTGTTGTAACCTTTCGGTGTTACGCTCCTGTTTGATGCCAGGCTCCAAGCGTTTCAACTATTCCCCAGAGACATCGTATACATCGCATTGGATACTCAGTAATCTCTTGTAACTTCGATTTAGGATTAGAAGTCGGTTTGCATGACGCTGTTCGACAAAATGAGGGCAAGACAACAGACGAATGGAAGGAAGCTGGCTCGAACATGGAAGGGATGAGGACGAGGTTCCATCTTTGTACGGTAGCAGTAGCAACTAAAGATAGGTTGCCTGGGACCGCAAGACTACATACAAGTAACGAAATTGGAGGAATGTAACTCTGGAAGTTGCCAGGCAGATGCAGTCCGCCGCCTAGCCGCGCCCATAAATTGCTGGGTTGTGAGAACCAATGTCGCTGTAGTTCCAGACTATGATTAGGCTTACATGAAGTGACTTGGTCTAGTCAGACACTTTTAACGTTTTGCCATGCGAGACAAGAAGTTGTTCGATCATGCAGAGATACCAAGCAACTGGACTAGGCACAATGTTTTCATCACATCAGGGTAGCAATAGAAGCCAGTGGAGAAGCCAAAGACATAATATATCCGCGTCATCATGAACATTTTAGTTACGCATTCTTAAAGACGCACGATTGGCCAAGTATAGCAGGAACTCGGGTATAAACATACATGTGTGTTGAATGTCCCGCTTTCTTACCTCACAGCCGTCGTTCCAAAATAATAGACCTTAGGTAGAAGTGATCGAGCAGCGGTAGCCAGTGTCTCTAGCGTTTATCAAGTAACTCAAGTGCAGTCTCACAGTCCGTCTGAGATTGGGTGGCTAATGCGATAATTGATACAAGTAGGCAGATTCCAATACATGTCGGATTAACAATTCTTCTGTGATAGAACCGAAACCGATTTGATTAATCAAACACGAGTGTACAAAAGCCGCGCTGCCTGCCGTGAGGGAATCCCAAACGCACATGGTAAGTCGCAGTATCCGTTTACGAGGGATGTATTGTCAAGTCTTTGAGTTCATGATGGCCCTTTTAGGTCTAACACCATTTCAGCTTCCCTGGGGAAACATAAACCGTTCGAAGAGCTGTCAAATGTAGCGGAATTAAATCTACGATTCAAGTGAAATAGAGTCGGAAACATGCACTTCCTTCCTAAAACCCATCATGAACGTGTTGACTCTTCAGTCTTCGTTGACCATGTGTGTGGCAATACCTCGTCTTTGAGACCCAACATTGAACGCCAACAATCATTGAACCATGCGCTGGATGTATACAAGTCTGGGTCCCTGGGACAATATTCTCAAACCGAAAGCCTCCTCGTCCGCTACCAGCGTGATTGTTGATGCGTACTTGTCTTTGTGCTTCAGGACGGCTCTCACATGAGGGGTCTACTCGCCGTCCCGAATTTATGACAGCGGGATGGTTCGACAAAACCACAATGTCGAGAATATCAGTTCTGCCGGTAGGGGGAATCGCCGCGACTGTTTACTCGAACACACCAGGACCGCATATCGAGGTGCCTTCGTCCTCACTTCTCGTGCTTTCTGCTGCTTACATATCAAAAATACACCGGACCTATCCAATGCTTCTAATCGGTCCGCCGGCCGGTCTCCGAAGAGCCTGGCAGTGGTGGTGGTGGTAGAATTTCAGCAGGTAAATGGCAACGCGTAATGCGAACCCGGCAATGCTGACCAAAGGATCTTGGAGTGAAGCGTGTTCCGACGACATGATCTGCAGTCAGACGCTTTGCACCCTATTCCAGACTCGTTTTGATCAAAGTCTGACGAATTAGTGAGAGCAAGAACGCACACTTCACGAGTTGAACCACATTGATTCGTCAGCTTCTAGGCACCCTGACACAGCAAGCACCGATTGGGGATAAATAGCTACCTCACCGAAGTACTTGTATCTCAGAACGGGGTGAATATTAATACAAGCCGTCCTTATGGTCTTTCCTCCCATTGATAGCTCTGCTTCTTCAACTCCTGTGCCCTTTAAGCCTTCTACCACAGATTCCTCAAAATGTCTGCCTCAAAGTCCGAGATTGCGTTCCAGATCACGATCCATATAGCTCCGGAGGATGTAGACAAGTTCCTCGAGATTAGCCGATCCACATTCTAAAGGCTCGAGTCTGAGCCTGGACTGACCTTCTTTGAGATGTATCGGTCTCCTGAAGACCCCGGAGCAATTTCATGGTCGGAGAAGTGGTAAATTCATCCTGGTTCTCCTGCGGCTGCGAATGGTCAAACCTATCTCGTGGTTGGATCTGCTAACACTTTACGTCGACAAGGACCGAGTCAATCGAGTATATTCTGCAGGTATCAAACTGGGCCCTCGTGCAAGTCTGTCCAAGCGCGAAAGGCTTACCATCTCAACTGTCAGGAACACGTGAACAAGGATTACATGAAGGAAAACCTCGCAGCTACGGAGCCCATGTTTACGAAGCCTCGCGAAGTCAGATTCCTCAGCCCTATCGGCCCTCCGTTTTACTATCAAAAGGCTTGATGGGGCTTTTCCGGCATTGTGGCATGTCTGAAGACTGCGAAGGGAAGCCCGGATAGTTCGCTTTAAGTGCCTGTAAATGAGCATGTAGCGTTTACATATCGAACAAGTAAGGCACTTATAAGCGAAGTTCCACTGAACCTCTTCTCGGAATATCAAGATCAGGATGTGAGCGGAGGGCATGAGAGGGGCG
Source organism: Colletotrichum lindemuthianum (assembly GCA_001693025.2). Taxonomy (NCBI): domain Eukaryota; kingdom Fungi; phylum Ascomycota; class Sordariomycetes; order Glomerellales; family Glomerellaceae; genus Colletotrichum; species Colletotrichum lindemuthianum. The sequence goes on along the minus strand of MASP02000443.1, from coordinate 187,100 downwards.
GGGTTTTAGCAAACAACTATCTTTACTGTTTTTTACAGAAAGAATCCCTTCTTAGCGTTGTACGAGTTGCGCAGCCAGAAGCCTGGCAAGGCTTGACCCCAACATTGGAGTCATCACCAACTCGCCTAGCACAAGAGCTTCGATACTAGAAGAAGAAGGGATCATCGCTATTTCCGGATGAGACCTCTGGCTGAACTTATTGACTTCTCTTACCTCAGCAGTCCCTGTCAGTGCACACCGCTCCATCTTTTAACTTTGAAGTTCCGCATTGAATGCTTTTGTGAACCTCTCCATGTCGCGTGCCGCGTGTCCCTGATTGTAAAAAGAAGACGACGGAAGGTGCGGCATATACAAATAATTCGCTCATACGTCCCCTAGTGTCACCGTAGGTAAACTTAGAAGTCAGCACCAGAGGCCCGGAAGGTACCAAGGGCTTGCGATGCCTCGGAAAAAAAAAAAACCTCCCGTTGGAGCATGCAGAGTTTGGTATTGCAATAAGCATACGAACCCTACGATATGAAAGAGCACAAATCTGACGAGTTCGTCTCCAGAACAACCATCACGATGGCTTCATCGCCCGCTGTAGGGCTGCGTGTCACGTGACAACACAGACAGCGTTGCTTTACGTAAGCATGCTATCTACGGATAGGAGCCTGCCCATTAAATGCGGCATAACCTCCTATGCTGCGGCCGGCAACAGACCTGGAGCCGCACGCCGAATCAGCTTGCCCTAGCCCCACGAGTGGGCTCAATCTTACGCAGTACGCGTAGTATCCGTACCCATGGCCAAGATTGGCGAGATGCGGTGTACGCAGCACTGGCATTTCCTGTGGCTCTTACTCGGACAGATTCATGGGTCAGAACTTCTTAAGCCAACCCTGGTGTGCACAGTACAGACACAAGTGGCAGCTCCTCTCACAAAGGACACATTACTCTCGACTTGACACGCGTTCTAGGTAGGTAGCCGAGGGGATGTGTGAATGTGATGGGTGAAATTTTCAGTGTGCTTGGCCACACATGTTGTGGCGGCTTCGCGTGCCACAGCCCCCTCCCCTGCCTACCTAGGTACGTGCCTAGCAAGGTATCGAGGTACCTGCACCTAGGGATTTTTACCCTTCCATTGCCGCTTGAGGCTCTCTCCACTTGGCGAAAACTGCACTTGCCCGTCCCACAGCCAACGCTGGAGACCATTCACCGCATCTGGTGAACCTCACAGGACCACCTTTCCGGCAACCAAGCCATCACAGCGGTGTGATTGGCTGCATTCTGCGTCGTACGATTTCCCCGGGCGATACTCAACTGCCGAACCCCGAGAATTCTGGGAACTAGTGTACGTCGGAAGAAGGCCCCGACAACGAGAGACCCGACGTGAAAGGTGCAGGTGCCATGGCCGACCTCGACGAGACGATACCAATCGTCTTCAACTTGGCATGCACATCTGTCTTCGCAGGAACATGCGTTGTGAACCAGTCGTGAGTCGTGACACGCGAGGGTGCATGAATTTTATGAGTGGAATGGTTTGAGATTACGCTTCGCTAGCCCGAGTACCGAAATAGACGACCGAACAAAAGTCGGAAGCCTCCTCCGACACCGTCATCGAAATTCCAGCTTCTCGTATGTCGAGAGACCGAGGATCGTGATGGTTGTAAGCAAGAGTTGAAACAAGACCAGCAGCTAATTACTGGCTGCTACTGCTCAATGCCGAGAGAATGTCGTGTGTCGTGTGCCCTCGACAGCTTCCATGCTTATTGTACGGACGCTGAGGCCAGCTGTTGACCTGGAGCCATCTATATCCATGGGGTGCATGTGGTTTCCCCAGATTCTCGTCGTCTATTCACTCCACACCACAGTCCGTCGGAAGTTGCTCAGGTGAGCAAGGCAATTACGTTTGGTTGTTTTGTGAAGTAATGAGAACCACATATTTCCCCACGAACGTATCTACATCATTCTGGGGAAGGTTTCTCGTGACGGGTTCTTCGTCGTTCCATTAATGTCTGACAAATGGCATCTGGGGCATTATACTTGGCGAAAGCGAATCTAGCGCGTCGAATTGACTTCGCCTCGGCGGGAAGGCCCTCAAAGCTTGGCCTTTCACACTGCCTTGATGATCCGCCCGGCTGGTGTTTGCTTGTAGTCGCAAAGTGCTTCGCTGATCTCGTCCCGCGTTCACCACGCAAAGGCTCAACTCTAGGCGTTGGGTGTTGGTGGACCAGAGAGGAGCGAACCTTGCTTATTGAGAAGATCGAACCTTGCTTATTGAGAAGATCGAACCTTGCTTATTGAGAAGATCAAACCTTGCTTATTGAGAAGAGCGAACCTTGCTTGTTCATAGCTAGCCATTCGGCTAACTTACTGTGTAGGAGTCCTGAGGCAAGCTAGGTAACTCCGAATACACAGTAATAAATATGCTCCTATACAGACAGATGAGGCACTTTGTATAAATTCCCTCAACGAAACAAACTTTGAACAGAACTTTGAACAAAACTTTGTGAAGGAAATCTCTTACGAAACTTGTTTGCAGACAGATATAACCATGATTTCCAACCTCAATTTACTCTTATCAGTCGACACTCTCGAGAGACGGCACCAGAGAGGACTATGGAGTCTCCGCGCGATAACTCGAGGGCGCACAATTGGAATCGGGTGAAACAGGCACCCACTCAGGGGGGGACATGTCGAGTCGCGTTGCCTGCAACTACAACGCGTTTGTCGATCAGTTGCGTCTGCTGGATGGCGTCCTCTCCGCAATGCTGTGGATTTCTCATGACTTGTCTTCCCTCACGGCCAGTTGAATTTGGCCAAAAATTACTCCGCAATGCGCCAGGATGGGTTTTTTTACTCCATCCTCTCCGCTAGGGCTCCAGGATACAAACTGGGGTAAAGGTCATTTCGGTAATGCCGTTAGATTAAGTAGCGACGACTAATACAAGAAACCAAAACTTATTACTTGATGGAAACCACTCTTTTTACGGGGTTGACGATGGGTTCCAGGAATCTTTTGCCAAGAATTTCCTTGTCCGGAACGTCCGTAGGGTTATCAGCATCGTGTCGTGTCTCCCCGCGAACTCCGTCGAGCATGGCGTGGAGCAGATGCATTTAAGTCGGGCAAAGTCGTTCGCAACTGCACAAAGAGCCTGAATCCCTTCTCTATCCAAGTGGTCAAACACTCGTCTCAACCAACTCTTCTGCCCAGCCATCCCCGGAACCTTTGCCCTCTTGCAAATTTTGTCTCAGTCTCTCTCTCTCTCTCCCTCATCCCAACGATACCCGCTTGTCTCAACAGACGGGCCGATTCCTGGGCACCCAATGGCGGACTACAAAGTATCCGAGAAGAAGGAGACTCACCGAGTCGACTCGGGCACCGACGGCGAGGATCACCACAAGATCGCCAGCGAGCCCGTCGACGTCTTCACCAACGAAGATGGCGACGTCAACTTCCGCGGCGTCTCCTGGCCCGCCGCCGCCGTCCTCGTCGCAAAGTTCCAGCTGGGCCTCGGCGTGCTGAGTCTGCCCAAGACGTTCCACACCCTCGGCTTCTTCCCCGGGATCCTCTGCTTCGTCATCCTCTCCACCATGACGACCGCCTCGGGCTACGTCTCGGGCAACGCGAGGCTCTACTACCCGCAAATCTACAGCGTCGCCGACGTGGCCGAGATGCTGTTCGGCAAGAAGTCGAGGGAGTTCGTCGGCGTCCTCTTCTACATCTACCTCGCCCTGACCGCCGCGGCCGGCATGCTCGCCTCCTCCGTCGCCTTCAACGCCCTCTCGGACCACGGCGCCTGCACCATGGCCTTCGTCGCCGTCGCCGCCGCCATCGCCTTCCTCATCGGCGGCGGCTTCCGGAGCCTGGACAAGATCGCCTGGGTCAGCTGGGCCGGTTTCGGTTGCATCTTCGTCGCCATCTGGACCACGGCCATCGCCTGTCTCGTGCAGGACAGGCCCGCCGCGGGCCCCAAGACGGGCCCCGTCGACCTCGACATCCGCGTTTTCCCCGTCACGACCTTCTCGCACGCCATGTCGGCCATCGGGAACCAGCTCTTCGCCGTCGGTGCCTCTGGCGTCTGCTTCTCCATCGCCGCCGAGATGAAGGAGCCCAGGCACTTTGGCCGCGCGCTGCTCTGGGGCCAGGGTATCGTCGTCATCACCTGCATCACGATCGCCTCCATCGTCTACACCCAGGTCGGCCAGTACCTCGCCAGCCCCGCCCTCGGTTCCGCCGGTCCCCTGATCAAGAAGATCGCCTACGGCATCGGGCTGCCGGGTCTCCTCGTCACCGCCATCCTCTACGGCCACACTGCCGGCAAGTACTGGTTCGTTCGCATCCTCCGCGGCACACGCCATCTCCAGACCAGCACCGTCAAGCACTGGCTCGTGTGGGGAGGTTCCATGTTGGTCACCGTCATCTTCGGTTTCATCGTCGTCGGAGTTGTCCCCTTCTTCAGCGACTTCCTCAGTCTTGTCGGCTCCCTCATCAACCCGGCCTTCACCCACATCATTCCCGGCTTCATGGTCTTGTACTACATCGCCAAGAAGCCTACCATGGTTGGCGAAGACGGCGCCCACGCACCCCCGAACTCCGCCTTCTCGGAGAAGCACTGGATCACCGAGGCTCACGAGTCGGCAAAGACCAGCAGGAAGGACATGGTGTTGGTAGTCTTGTGCTGGATCATGATTATCGTCGGTGCCTTCATCACCATTGGCGGCACGTACGCAACTGTTTTGAACATCAAGGAGAATTACGACAACGGTTCCATCGGCGGTGTGTTTTCGTGTGCGGACAACTCTTCTGGTTAAATGTCCGAACTAGACCATATATACTAGGCCGTAGTAGTGTTAATCCTATTGAGAAGTATTCCAAAGTCACGTTACCCCAACTCGGAGTTACGAAGCCTGTGAACTGTGACGAGACTGCACTGGGCTCCGCTTGACGACTTGCTGTGACTAATAAGAGTCGGACAGTCTTTCCGACGTGTGTCGGGAACACCACCCCTCCAAGTCCTCCGGTCCTGGCGTCACATGATGGGAGAAAACTGGGATGTTCAGCGCCATTCGCTGTCCTCGATGCGGCTTACGTAGCTAGTCGTCGTGTATCCATTTTCTGGATTTACCATTGCACCCGTCTGGGTTTGACATGTTTCTTCCTGGCTTAACTTGGTTTTCAGAGCGAATTGCACCCAGGTTTGCAATTGCTTAATGTGGATACCAATGATGAAGATTTCTGACGGAAAACCGCTCCGAGCCTTGCCCTCGAGCTGATAAGAACCAGGTGCTCTGATCGGCCCGAATTCTTTCTGTACGTGTTATGTCCAATTAGGAGTGTTGAACGTAGAGCCTCGAAAGCTTATCCCATTCGTTGATGACTTTAATTTACCAAATGCTTGTACAAAAACTCTTGTCACCACGAAACTTTGAACAGATGGTGATAGATTAACCATGACCCCTGTTGTACCAGTTCCAGGTACAGATCAGGTACAAGTAGACTAATCTCCAAAAGGCTTCACGTGTACAAGTAAGGAATGGAATGCTACCCAACACCACCACAATTCTAGACATCTTCTTCCTGCAAGCCAGCGCAAAATAAGAACCTATACAGCCGTCGCCCTCTTCCTTATACTTCTGGTAACAAGTCGGCAACATCATTTATCAGTCTTTGACGTGGCGAGAAGCTACAGTCATCGACCAAACTCCAAGCTTTGTTTGCCTACCTGCCCTGGTCAGACGGCTTGAGTTGCCGCTGTGGTTATTCAGAGAGGCTCACAGCTTTTGCCGTCGCTGCAAGAGACTCAGAATGGAGGGTATTTTGACGCACACACCCTGAAGCCCAGCAAGTGACGCAGATCAGATACTGGCACATTCGCGTTCCATCTCTGGAGACTGTCAATATTCGAATTCAGCAAATGCCGCTGATGGTGGCTGGTTTTTGAGCGCTTAGTGTGAACACGAACAGCTGCAGAAAAGAAAAGATTCTTATGCTCTGCTTGAATATCTCAGCCCCGTCTCATTGACGCAGACCATCGTATACGACAGTTGACGATTCATGGCCTGCCTAGCTTAATCTCTTCGATAGGCGGTTATTGGGATGATGCACCGATCACTCGCACTGAAGCTTGCAGTACGTTGAACGGCGGCGTCGGAGCTCACATTGTCCGGAACGATTCTTGCGCTGTAGATGAAGTCGTCTGCTTCACGTCCACTGCACGCTTGTGTCTCTATATTGGCTCAAATCACACCGCCAGTGGGCTTGCGGGGTGTCGCTCCAACGGCTCTGGTAAACCTGCAATCCGCGTGGAATCAATCTCCCCAAGAAGAGGTGACAGAGCACCGCTTCTGCAACTGCTTGACATGGACAAAGACTGCAGGTTTGGGTGTACTGAAGAGGCCGCCTTCGTCTTACATGTCATCACACAACCCCTCGCCAGCACGCGTTTCTGATTCGGCAGCGCCCGACTTCATCAAGATCTGAAAAAGATATTTAATGAAATCAGCCGTGGAAAGCCAATAAATGGTAGCGAAGACGCAAATTAATCTGCCTCCAAATCATCCTCCTGATCCAATCTCAAGACCATACCCAGTGAGCCGGTCCGAAAGTGCCACTGCAACTCAACCACGTTTCCTCCCTCCCAAGGGCGGAAAAACCGACAGACAAAACACCACGAATTAGAGTAGGCCAGTTGATGAAAGCCCAGAGGCTTGGGTCACCCCAGGCGGGAACGTCGGTAGAGGTGCCGTCCAATATCACTATATTAGCCGGACCATGACCTTCCGCAACTCCACCCGCAACCGTCACGGGCGATCTTCCCGCCTCCGTCGACCGCGGCCTGATTCGCCCAGACGTCGCACCGTACCAAACAATGCGAAGCGAGGCTGCCAAAATGTCGAGATTGCGGCCGGCCAGACGCCGTCGTGGCGGTCTTGGCTTTGTCTGGTCACCTGGTCTCGAACCGCCACATGACGGGCGAAGCCTCCCGAGGGCACAATGCAGCAAGACGAGACGAGTTGCTTTCGTTGTAGGTCCTGATGGGAGAATATCAAGACATATATGTATATATACGCCGTTGAAGCAGGCCAACAGAAGACCATTCCACACCCTCCATCAACGCTAACTCAAGAGCGCATTTGAGCACATATTCACTCTTTCAAACCACCCACTCACGGCCTCGCAATCCCCCCCTTTTCCAAACAGCAACCATGAAGCTCCTCCTGCCCATCCTCTCGGCCACCCTGGCCTCGGCGCACACAATCTTCTCCTCCCTCGAGGTCGGCGGCGTCAACCAGGGCGTCGGCCAGGGCGTGCGCGTGCCCTCGTACAACGGCCCCATCGAGGACGTCACGTCCAACTCCATCGCCTGCAACGGGCCCCCCAACCCCACGACGCCCACGTCAAAGGTCATCACCGTGCAGGCCGGCTCCAACGTCACGGCGCTCTGGCGCTACATGCTCTCGACCACCGGCTCCGCGCCCGCCGACGTCATGGACAGCTCGCACAAGGGCCCGACCATCGCCTACCTCAAAAAGGTCGCCGACGCCGCCTCGGACGCGGGCGTCGGCGGCGGCTGGTTCAAGATCCAGCAGGACGGGTTCGACGGCAAGACGTGGGGCACCGAGAGGGTCATCAACGGCCAGGGCAAGCACGCCGTCAGGATCCCGGAGTGCATCGCCCCCGGGCAGTACCTCCTCCGCGCCGAGATGATTGCCCTGCACGGCGCCGGCAGCTACCCCGGCGCCCAGTTCTACGCCGAGTGCGCGCAGATTAATGTTGTCGGCGGCACGGGGACCAAGACGCCGTCCAACACGGTCAGCTTCCCTGGTGCTTACAAGGTGAGTTGCCCGTGACGCAGACTAGATGACGGAGTTGGGGTGAGGGCTAAACAGAGTCTTTAGGGAACCGACAAGGGAGTCACCATCAACATCTGTGAGTCAACCCATGCTTGGGGAATGAGGAAACCTGCTGACGCAACTGATAGACTGGCCCCCCGTCACCTCGTACGAGATCCCCGGACCTGCTCTGTTCACCTGCTAGATGCTAGACGACCTGATCGAGAGGGGGTGAAAAGGACATCTTCGACATTCGCTTGGCAACCAGTCTGTCATTATATGCACTCAAACCGGACCGAAATATGTCGGACTGGCAGACACTAGTATGCATTTGATTCTTGTACATAGTTACCATCACTGTCAATACACTTACTAGGTTATGAACTAGAGAGATAGCCCTCGGGCCCAGAAGCAGTCAACTGTCTGGTAGACTTGTAGTGACAGAGCACAGCAAAAACAGGAGGTTCGACATTCTCCTTGTCGTCCTTGTCACATACTCCATCTCTACATGGACAGAGTCTGTCGCGAGGGTTTCACAGACGAGCGCCCAAAGGTGCTCAGCATTGTCTGGCCGGTTGGCCCAATGGCAAGGCGTCTGACTACGATACACCGTGGAATCAGGAGATTGTGGGTTCGACCCCCATGCTGGTCAAATTCTTTTGTTTTTCCTACTACATAGGCGTGGTAACCCTCAAGAGCTTTGCGGTTTCTCTTCCAGAAGGCTACTAGCTCTTTCTATGTTTTTTCTCATCTTATTTAATCAAGATTTACATCGAGCCTAACTTGAATACCTTGACATGAGTCTCGTTAGACTAGTTACCTTAAGACCTTTTATAAACAGTCTAGATAGATGTCGATAATCAATCAGGGATACGCCTTTGCTTTCTTTTTATTCCATCGAACAAAGACAAGATTTTCGTATTTCGTATGGAGTAGCCAATGACGCAGGCTCAATTACATCTTTTAATCATCATTTGGGGTTGGGCAAAAGTGATGGAAATCGGCTTCTGCCGGGGAACACTCCGCTGAACGTCACAGAACAGAAATGACGCAGACCATCCGTAGCGTATACCCGGAAGCCCCTCCCGATGTCGGGGCTCTCCTGGCAAGCGTGTGTTAGCGCCGGGCTTATGCCCTCGTCCTCGGCCCCGCAAATGTGACTCCTCCGCGATGGTGAGTGACAGTGGCCTCGTCTCAACTAAACTGTCGGCGAGATGGTGATTGTACGCTGGATGATGTCGCGTGACCAGCAGGTGGATCCACATCAGCAAAGCGGCAAGTTGAGTTGAAAGTGTATGTCTTCTATTGTCACACCCCCTATGTCGAATTCATCCACTCTCTGTCGCTAGACCGCGTCATTTTCATGTCATTCTTACACAAGAATTACGCTTGGATTCGCCAATACAAGTGCCCCGCTCAGTATCCGCGGAAGACGAGGTCCTCTCTCTTGGGACCGGTGCCGATCCAGACAACCTTGACGCCAACGAACTCCTCAATGAACTCAATGTACTGGCGGGCGTTCTTGGGCAAGTCGTAGTATGTCTTGGCTCCAGTAGTAGGCGTGTTCCAGCCCTCAAACTCCTTGTAGACAACCTCGACGTGGTCCAGCGTCTTGAGGTCGGCGGGGAAGGAAGCAAGTTCCTGACCGGTGCGCTTGTCCTTGTAAGCAGTGGCGACCTTGATCGTGGGGAAGGTGTCGAGGATATCGAGCTTGGTGAGGTTGATGGCGGTGTAGTGGTTCAGCTGAGTCGAGTACTTGACGACGACGAGATCGAGCCAGCCGCAGCGGCGGGAGCGGCCAGTGGAGACACCAATCTCGTGGCCGATCTTCTGGAGCTTCTCGCCAGTCTCATCGGTCAGTTCTGTAGGGAAGCCACCGCCACCGACACGGGTGGTGTATGACTTGACGACACCGACGATGTGGTTGACCTTGCGGGGGTTGATTCCGAGCTGGCACGCGTTAGCTTAAAGTCTAGTCGAGCCTCCAGAGAAAACGTACACCGGTGAAGACACCACCGAGACCAGTGTTTGATGATGTCACGAAGGGGTATGTTCCAAAGTCTACCATCGTCAGCATATGGGCTTGCGAAATGCCGCAAAGGTCACGTACTCAGGTCGAGCATGACGGCCTGGGCACCCTCGACGAGGATCTTGGTGTTGGTGGCTTGCGCATCGGCAATGATGGGGACGGCGTCGACAACGAATGTCTGGTACTCGAGTCAGCATCTTGTTAGACTATCTGGCAAGGTGCACCATACGCGGAGGTCCTCTCTGTACTGCTTGAAGCGCTTGATCTCGTCCTCGACGTCGTAGACCAGCAGGTCGCCAAAGCGCTTCTTGAAGCCAGTGGCGAGCTGGCGTAGCTTGCGCTCGAAAACCTCCTCGTCGAACATCTCGCTGATGGTGATGCCGTTGCGGGCAGCCATGGTGCTGTAGGTCGGGCCGATACCGCGCTTCGTGGTGCCAATGCTGTTACCGCCCAGCTCCTGCTCCTCAAGACCATCAACCTGGATGTGGCAGTCGGTGATGATGTGGCATCGATCGGAGACGAGGAGGCGATCACGGATGTTCTTGAGACCCTTGGCCTCGAGGTCGGCCATCTCCTTGAAGAAGGTGGGGACGTGGACGACGGCGCCGGAGCCGATGAGGCTTATGCACTTGGAGTGAAGGAGACCGGAGGGGAGGAGGTCTGAATCGCGACGAGTTAGCACAAAAACAAGAAAGGCAGTGCGTAATGGGAACAGCGACTGTTACTCACGAAAGTCGTAGCTAACACCGTCGACGATGACAGTGTGGCCAGCTGGAAGGAATCGCGTTAGAATACCCTCTTACGCTGGCTCTCAGGAGTTGGAGTGACTCCTACCATTGTGTCCGCCCTAGGGCCATCAGCATGCCATTGATTATCCAAAAGGTACCATTGTCCCAACCTGAGCTCTGGCGCAAATCTGCGCGTCGCGTCCGAGGCTGTTGATGTCGCGTTAGGGGTCGCAGGCGACTATACGAAGGCAGCGAGGAGAGCGCTTACACGTCGACCAGCTTTCCCTTGCCCTCGTCACTGCGGGTAACGTCATGTTAGTCGGGTCGCTGACGCAATTGGCGCATCAAGCCGTGGGCAGTATCCCACAACCGCGATCTCGAGAATGGGTTGTACAAGAAGCAGCCGGCTGATGTGGTGTTCATGGCCGTAGAGGATCGAGCAGGATTTCTCTCCCAACACTCTCGCTCTACTGGCCAGGGATGATGTGATGGTCTAGCATTGCAAATGGGAAGACAGAGGAAAATGGTATAGCAACAGGAGGTAGGCAGTGGTTGATGGCGGTGGAATGGCAGGATCGCTTGCTTACCCCCACTGGGCGCCGAGAACAATATCAACCGTCGCCATGGCGTTAGATGTGGTGTGGAGTGCAAATCGAGAAGTGAATCTGTTCCCACGTGAAGTAGCGAGCAACGCACTGCAATGTCTTGTCAGGTGAAGTAAGGGTTGCTGCGATCGCAACGTCGGTCTGCGATAGTCTCAAAAAACAATCAGAAGGGAGAAAGACGCGGGGTTAAAAAATCCCATGGAGGGGCAGGTTTTGCTCTGGCGGGGTTCCCGATTCTGCGCTCCACTTCCTTGCGCGATCGGATGTCGCAGATACGTACCGCGGCAATTACGTACCTACCAATCGCCGGCCGCCTGGATGGAAGGGAACGGAACCGCCCGGAGTGGAAGAATCGGGCAGCGCCGGCGACTGCGCTAGGTGGCCACATGTCCCTAGCCACATGAGCATCAGCCACAGATTCCTTCCGGGCGACAATCTCGGCAGCTTGAGCAGCCAGCTTCACTATGTCTCTCGACGCACTCTCCCCGACTTATCATTGGGATCGTTAAAACGGAACACGCCTGTCGTCGCTAGTGGAATAAGCGCCACTGGCGCGCCGACCTCGTGCGAATTTCGAGACATGAGGGGTGAACGTTGCCCGTGAGATGGAAGTTCTCGCTGGGCTGATGAGCGAATAACAACACAGATTCATGAGTGGGCGGGATGCATCCCCAAAGAAATTACCATAGGGGCAAGTCAAAAGCTTGCTGCGGTGTTTGAAGGCACACAGCGTTTCATCTTAACATCCTGGGCAGCAATCGTAGAGAGACAAGGGGGAAGGTTCATTCTCGTGAACGTCAAAATCTTTCCTTTGCGCTACAACAGGTTCGGTGGCTGTGGAACGTCATTCTCGGCGCCCATTTACAGTACACTCAGCGGTCAAGGGTGGGAAAGGAGGTCTGCCTTATCGCACCCGCATTCCAGGCCGCTATCAACATGGGGAAAGAATATCGGAACTACGTCGGCTGGGATCCCCATGGACGAGGGAAGTCGTTGAAGGAAGGGAACAACTTCGTCGAGCGCCTCAGCGCGGTGCCGACAGTATCATGCTAAACACAGCGAATCCGCACAGAAGGCCAAAAGCGATGAGCCTAAACGGCCGGAAAACGACATCGAAAGCGATGCAGTCCAATGAACAGTTGTGCATGTTCAAATCATCTTGTTTCCCGGCCACATTTAATCATCCATCAGCCACGATTGGATGGCCTGTCCAGTAATTACCAGGGGGCCTGGGATTGAAGCTCCAGCCACGAAAAAGCAAGCAACCAACGCGGCCACGCGTGACCTGCGCGTCAATTTCCCATGCATTGAGCGATGTGTCGTCACGTCAATTGTCCCTTGACCCATACCTACATACGCACATCTCCCCTCCTTACGTCGTCAGGTTGCGAAGTGACAAGCATTCAGCGTCACGATGGGTAAACGTCCCTATTCTGGCACGCCTTACGAATACGGGCCGTCCAAACGCTCAGCCTACGCCCCGTCCTCCTCTCACGGTGATTCGGCAGCACAAATGCAAGACCCGGCTCAATGGGTCGAGACGAAGCTCGAGGAGTGGTCGGTAGGCATCGACAGGAACCTGCATGGTAGTAAAAGAAGGAAGAAGAAGGTGTACTGGGTCGTTTTCCGAGGCCGGAGGACAGGTATCTTCACCGACGGATACGACGAAAGCCGCTTAGGGAGAAATGCCATACGTGGGTTTCTATCCTTCCAGATGCCACTATTTCCGGACGGTCACCGACAAGCTATTGATCCTCGTAGACGGGTCCGCACACGATTGGGAGGAACTCGTGAGAGAAACATGACTTCAGACTGGCGAACACTCAGCTCACATATTTCAGGTCGACCTTTTTCACAGTCGCCTGACTCGTATAGCAAGGGAAGAAATCAGGAAGCAGCGACCACAACAGCCTCAACAGCAGGTGCAAGCGCCTTCTGCCTCTTGGACACCACGAGCGACACCGCCGCCAGTCCCTGAAAGTTCAAAGACTGTCTACGAGACAAACTCATCTCACGGAGATAGATCCCCCCAGGACTATGGTTCGGTCAAGCAGGAGGATTCTGGCCATGGATCAATGGCTGGCTACGAGCCTGTCCGTCAATCTGCCCACCAACCAGCCCACCAGCCAGCCCATCAATCTGCAGACCACTTTGAACCCGGGCATGGCGACGAACCTGATGCTGCCGTCCAAGATAGGCGCATCGACGCTATCAAAGAGGAAATGATTGAAGAGGAAATCAAGCTGGAAGGCCCTGAGGCGGAATACGTGCTTTGTGAGGAGCAAAAGGAAGCTCTGGATCTTGCCTTGAAGGGGAACAATCTCTTCATTACCGGGTAAGTCTCCGCCTATGCTGAACGCGGACCGTAATCCAATACTTCACTACCAAACGTCACCGTGCTGCTGACTCTGACATCTCAACAGATCCGGTGGATGTGGCAAATCAGTTCTTGTCAAGGCCCTTCTCAAAGGCCTTCGTGCTCAAGACAAGCCCGGCGTCTCTGGTGGTGGCCCCAACCAGGATGAGCAGGGTGAAATGGCTGCTGGTCCAAGAGGAGGCAGAAAGAAGAACGTTCACCTCATGGCACCTACCGGCCAGGCTGCTCTCAACATTGACGGTACAACCACATGGACCTTCGCCGGCTGGAAGCCCGATGACATCAAGCTGCCCGTCGCCGCAAATGGCAACACAGCATCCTCCACGAGAAGCCACAGGCTATCGATTGTCGACAAGACAAAAGCAAGAAGAGACACCTGGCTAAGATTGGTGAGGGCGGACGTTCTCATCATCGACGAGATCAGCATGGTCGAGAACAAGTTCTTCACCCGACTGAGCGAAGTCATCACTAACATCCGACACGATGCCGCGAAAAACAACAAGTACGAGTACCTGAACCTCGACGTCGAAGCAACCAATGGCGCGTTCGGAGGCCTCCAGGTGATAGTAGTCGGTGACTTTTGCCAGCTGCCTCCGATTATGCCTTTCCTCCACTGCGACGTTTGTGGTCAAAACACGGTGACATCATTCACCAAAAACGTGCAGCCGAAGCGATGTCAGAGAGGCCCTTGGGAATGTCCCGAAAAGGGCCATGACGTAAAATACCACGACCGGGACAAATGGGCTTTCAAATCCGCCGAGTGGGAAAAGTGCAACTTCAAATACGTACACCTCACCCAGATTCACCGTCAGTCGGATCAGCAATTCATCGAAATCTTGCAGAAAGGCCGCATGGGCCTGGGTCTTGAAGACAAGGATGCTCAACTGCTTCTGAATCACGAAACCAGCGTCGAGAATGGGGTCAAGTTGTTCGGCAGGAAAGGCGACGTCGAGAGCTGTAACAAAGAGGAGTTCGATAAGTTGCAAACCGGTCGCGTGCATCAATATCTCTCCCTGGATAAGTTCAAGAAGGCAGAGCCATGCGATCTCAGTCACTCAGTCATCGCTGAATATGAGGCAAGTTCTTTCGACACGTCAACGGCCTGCACAGTGGCCCAAGTCCACGCGGGCTTCCCAGTCGGCAGTATACTAATCTGTTGAAGCAGGTTCATCCGTGGCACACCAAGCACCTAAAGTCACGAAGGCCACTGAACGTTCTCCAAGAGCACCGATATCAGGCGACTCTTGAGCTCAAGGACGGCATGCCCGTGGTCCTGATTGCCAATGTAAGACTGATTGACACGTTTACGCATTTTCCATCACACAAACAAGCAATGCGTTATTGGCGTGTACTAACTGATACCGATAAAGATCGATATCGAAGCAGGACTTTGCAACGGTAGTCAAGGAATCGTTTGCGGCTTTGTCGATGCTTCCGAGGTTGAGCAACCTAAGGAACCAGTTCGTCAAAACTACAAAAAAGACAAGCCTGGGTTCGACCTTGCCATGGAGAGATATGAACGTATCACCGAGTTCTTGTCAGCTGACGAGCAGAAAACTAAATCATCCGTCCAGTGTAAGTAACCGATCCACCAGACTTCCACCACCGCGCGGGCTTTAGCCCAGCCAGCCAGTCCTCCATGCTCATATTCTGTAGTTCCCAGAGTCGTATTTCCAAATTCCAAGGGCGGAAGTTACATCATCGGGCCCCATTGCACCATCAGCGAGATAGGCGGAGGGTACCCTTACAACCTCCTCTCACGTACGCAGGTGCCGCTCGTCCCTGGCTGGGCCATGACCATCCACAAGAGCCAAAGCTTGTCAATGGATCGCGTCATTGTGGACTTGTCCCATGTATGGGAGAGTGGACAAGCCTACGTTGCCCTGAGTCGTGCCAAGTCTCTCCAGGGCCTCGCAATCAGAGGCGCTGATAAGTATAAACTGAAGAAAATGTTCACTGTGGACCCTACGGTAAAGGAGTTCATGCAAGCCTCGGGTCTGTTCGACAAGGTGAAGCAGCGAATTGGATTGCAAGACGAATAAAGGGGTCATTTTTTATATAAGGCACGTAACTGGACAGCCATCCTCGGGAGACATTCGCCCTCCCCGTAATACCTCTCGCCTACTTAGATAGAAGTCGTGGGATATTTGGACGGCTACATGGAGGGTATTAGCAAAGCAAGCCTTGGATCTGTTTTCTCAACTCAAGGTCAATAGTTTCACAAAGTCCTTCACTCGGCATGCCATCATAAAAGTCAGAGCTAAACAGTACGATTTCGCATCATCATGTTCCTCCCTAATAGTAAGCTCACTTGCTTTGGACGTGTTTATACGTCGTCTACTCTGAACCGAGTCACCTCAACCTCGAAGTCCTCATTCTCGACTCCGTCAGAATGAGCAAAAACCCCATAGACCGGCCCCGTAAAGTCTCGAGCGTCCAACTCTATAACCTTGACAACCTCGATGGGCGTCCAATTCTCTTCGGGGCCACCCAAAGTCTCGAGTTTTGCGAAGAAGGTCCATTTCGTGGGCGATGATTCGATCTTCATCGAAACCGCCACGGCTCCTTCGGTAACAGAGAGGAACACGGCAGACACCCTGTCTAAACCGGTGACAGAGTTGACAGCTCTGCAGACGACAGCCTTTCTCCCAGAATCGTAGACAATCGACACGTGACGAATGTGGTCCCTGTAAAGAGCCAATCCAGCTCGCAGCCCCTTGGATGATGTCAAGCTCGGCGTCAGCAAGAGACGCGCCGTGGCGGCATCATGTAGCGATCTCTGCCTGAGTCCAACAAACGTCGACGCTCCCAACGGCGTCGAAAGATCTTCGCGGCTTGGTTTAAGGACAACAGCCCCCGTGTCGGTGGTCGAGTATCGATAGTTGGAGAGAACTGGGTCTCGGATGTAAACGTCCGCTACTCTGCCCGAATGTCTCGACTTCTCGCCGCCCTTTGGGTTCGCGAAGCTTCTTTCAAACTTCATCCGTGGCTGCATAATCTTTGGCCATCCGCCCTGGGGCCACTCAACCGGTGTCAGGAAACTTTCCCTCCCCAAGGCCGCGCAACCCTCGTCGCTTCTGACACCCAACACCGCAGCCCACCATTGACCTTCCACGTCCTCAAAAAGCTCACCGTGGCCGATGTTCTGGATGTACTCGTTCTTTCCGTCGGCAGTCATGACGGGGTTGCGTTCATAACTCTCGTACGGGCCCCAGATGTCCTTGGATCTGGCGACGGAGAGAAGATGGTGCTCAAAAGTGCCGCCCTCCGCAACGAGCAAATAGTACCAAGCGTCTTTCTTGTAGATGTGCGGACCTTCGGTATCGTACTTTGCGAACCCGCCCCAGATTTTCCTCTGCTCCGTCAGCTGTTTCCCAGTGTCGACGTCAACCTCGAACTGCTTGATCGTGCAACTGGGCTGTTTCGATCGGTCGATGACGTAGCAGCCCTGGAAGTACACCTTCCCGTCGTCGTCGAAGAACAAACTGGGATCAATGCCGCCAAAGTCGACGGGAACGGGAACACTCCAGCTATCCCTCCAAATGTCCGACGTCTGGATGATGAAGTTTTGAGTGTCGGTAGACCCGCCCTCCGTGGACCCGTTGGATGAGGGGCAGTTTGTGCAGACAATGTAGAACTTCCCTTTGTGATGTCTGATTGTCGCGGCAAAGAGGCCGGCGGTGGCGATCATGGTGTTGCCGGTGTCCAGGGCGATGGCCCTTGTGCGCGCGTTGGCGAGGGACAGCTGAGAGGGGCGGTTGATGGCATTTCCTGAAGGGGGTTTGTCAAGTCAGAAAGCATGAAGCCTTGCGGCGGTATGTTGTGAGAAGATACCGATGTGGTCCCAGTTCTGCAAGTCCCTTGACGCGTAGATGGGCAGTCCGGGGAAGACGTGGAAGGATGATGTGACGAGGTAAAAGACGCCATCGACGAGCACCACGGAAGGGTCCGGAGCGAAGCCGGGGATGATTGGGTTTCGAAATTCCTTGAGCTGAGACATGTAGGTGCCGGTTCTGAGTCTCTGACTTAACTTGGCTTGTGCGAAGACGTGAGACTCAGACTGGCGAGTTCTGATGATGGACAACCTGGAATCTTGTACGCTGTCAAGGGGAGACTCGTGGGCCGGCGGGATCCCCGCATCGGACCTCGGAGTCCCAGGGATGGTAATTCGCCGCGGGGGATTGTGAGCCGATCACGACGTCGACCAGATGTCGACCCACACTAGGAGACTGTGGGAAATCCTCTGAGCTGGATCACCGCTCTCGATGACGTTGAGCAATTCTCGCATCGCCAAGTTTGTCATCTGCGATCCAGGAGCTTGACTCTCACAGGAACGCTGTGCTTGAAATCTTGTATTCACCAGGCCTTTGCCGAGTTCAAGAGTGACAATCAATGTCAAGCATGAGTATCCGTACATGAGCGTGAAGCCAGCCAGTAGTTCTGCCATATTGAGGATTAAATAGAAAACAGTAACTGTGCGTTTTCGTTGATATTGTCTATGGTTCCCTTTTGTCTCCCTCATTACACCGGCAGTATTAAGCAGAGCGGCCAACTTGATATGAAGACTCCCATATCTATTTCACACATCATTTGCCTCAACACCAAAACCATGCTGCTCGCACAGGCTTAGGCCATTACGCGATACACAGGATACTCGTCCCCCACGCTCACGGGCAGAACGTTGAAAGCGGCATACGAGTCGATACCCTCCGGCTCCAGAGTAACGAAAGCATGCGCGGCGTTCTTCTGCCTGGTGCTGACCCAGAACCCCCCGGCAGGAATACGAATCTCCCTCTTCACCGTAGCAGTCTCTACCCTAGTCCGTGCGATACCCTCGTACTTTGAGGCAGAGACCGCAGCGCTCGTGACGTTCAGCGCCTCCGCCTCTCCCTTAAAGTCGAACTCCAGCTCGTCCACCTCAACGCCCGTGACGCGGAGGCGTTCGGCAACGTCGGCCCACGCTCTCGAGAAGACGTACGCCTCCGGCCTGGCGCGGGTCAAGTTCGCGACAACAGGGGTCGTGTTGAGGAACTGCACGGGGACGTCTACGAGCTGTCCGGTGGAAGCCTCGATGAACTGCCATGAAACGTTCGTCGGCCGGGTGAGCTCGGTGATGATGATGTCGTCGGTGCTGGCGATGAACTTTGCCCGCGCCTCTTCGACGGTCCGGTACACTTCTCCGGCGCGGTCGGCGGCAGTTTGGACAATGGTCTCGATCATTGTCAACCCGGTTGCCACTCTTCTTTGGAAGTGCTGGTCGGCTAGACCGATGCCTCGCGTCTCGGCGAGGAACATGATGGCCTGGGTCAGCGCGACGGCGCTATCGCCGATTTTGGCGTCGCCGGTGGTCTCTTCCAGCGTAATCTCGTCAGAACCGGTGTTGCCGGTCACATACGGGCCCCAGCGGAGGCCACGATGCTCCATTGCCGCCGCAATGGCGTTTGCGAAAACAGACTCGGACATGTGGCGGATATCAGCGTGGATATTGGCATTCTTCATGGCCGAAAACCGGCCGTCCTGAGCATCGATCCATTGCTGCTTGGAGCCAAAAGGCTGGGTAGGGCTGTACTCGTGGCAGTCCACGCCGACGTGAGGCGCGAAGCTCACCATGAGCTTCTTGATGTCGCGGGTCTGCTGCCTCGCGAGTTTCGTATGGTCGCGGTTCGGGTCAAAGTTCGTGGCGAGGTACCGCTGGAAGTAGGCCACGCCATCTGGGTTGTAGCGAGGTAGCATCATGATGTCCACCTTGTCGAGTATCGAGGCCGCCCATGTTGTATTCGCATCGAATCGGCCCAGCAGCGATAGAAGAGCTTGGTCGCCGGCGGGCTCGTTGCCGTGAACGCCGCCTTGCATCCAAATGCGGACCTTGCCGGGTGCGCTGGAGTTGGCGTAGGTATCAAGAGATGGCCGATGAATGCGCTGGGATATTGATAGGTAGACGTATGGAATCGAGCGGCCTTCTTCGGACTTGAAGTCGGGGATGTGGTAGGTCATCCATTCATGGCGCGATGCCAGAATTTGGAGATAGTAGTCTGCGACCAAGTTATTTAGAGCCGAAAGCGATGCCATCGCGACTAGACTCACCCAACGTCGCCTGGTCAGTTGGTCCGCTCGTCCCGTTTGCAAAGGTGCTGGGTACACTGTCCTGACTGGCAAAAGCTGGTGACAGCAACTCAACATCTGCGACTTTGGGGAAGTTGGCAGCAACGGCCTCGCTATCCTTGATGACGCTGACTTGGTTACTGGCGTAAGTCAGGGCCGTGGCCAGACCTGCGTGAAGCAGGCCTGCCGTTGCGATTTGCTGGCAGCGCATGTTTGTCGAGATCGTCACCGGACGTTTACTCCGGCTTCTCGGTCAATGCTTGACGGTAGCTGAGAAAGACGGTGGGCCGATTGAAGGGCGTCGGAAGACGAACTGGCCCATCTTTGTAGAGAACTTTTGTCGGCCGGTCATCCGGCAAGTTAAACCGCAACGCCAAGTCATCGCCGAGTCTATCCCGGCTTTCGTCAACGTCATGTCGACTCCCTTCAGTACCACCGTAACGGTAACGGTACTTGCATTGGAACTATGCGGGAATAGGAATGTGTATATCGACATTGCGGAGGATGTCCCTCAAAGTGTGTGGTGGAAAAGTCTTGGAGAGTCATTCAAAATTTCGTCAACTTCCACTCGTATCTAGCGATATCGCTCGCCAAGATTTGTTATCTCGCCAAGACGCAGCTTTCTTCCACGCCGTCGGGCAATACCCGACAGATTGGATTCCGCGTGTCATGTCGATTGCCAATTGGTGGTTTTGTTGCGCTTTGCTGGCTTATCTGTATGACTGAAGGAGAGTTTCAGACTCGTAAGCTTAGGTTAAACCCCTCATAATCTCTGTAGTTTATGATGCGGGGTTTCCTATCGCCGCTTTCTGTCACCGTCGCTTTCAGTCATCGTCACTTTTAGTCATCTTTGTCTTAGAAAACGACTCACGAAAACTTCACATAACGAACGAGACAAGACCAGCTGGGGAACAGTGTGTTCAGAGGCTTCCACAGCTAGACCCTGTGAGCGGTCCGTAGCAGATAAACAATAACTTGACCAATCTTGCCTTGCTGCCAATGTATTCCTTAAGCAATCTCTGCCCGAGTTCGATTTCAACCAAGAACGAGGTGGACACAGCAACTTCAAGCTGCACAGATTGTCTAAATTCAACCATACTGCCCCGATAATGTCATGCCAGCCGGGGTTTAAGGGAGCCAACATAGCGTTGGATTCCCTCTTCGAAGTTTCCCCTTTCAGCAGCGTCGACAACACACCATTGGGTATGGCCCACTGAGCATCTGTGTGTAGCTTCTAGACATTTGAATGTTTTAAATAGTTGAAGAAATAGGTGTCGGCCGGCCTGTCGGCTTGCACTTGACAGCCGGTCTTCTCTCTCAAGGGGTTTGCAATGTCTCATCATCTTGGAAACTTGGCAGCGATACCCGGCGAAACCGGTGCCGGAAGACACCCGAGTGGACTACATTGTGAAACCCGGTAGATGGGCTCGGACGATGGAGCAGGTGGTGAGAGGCTGAGCGGTGTCGCGTTCCACAGCAACAAGCTTGCGGAGGATCTCTCTGGCAACTAGGTTCAAAAAACTTGGCTCGGATTGACCCTGCCAGAGTGATTTAACCCACCTCGTGGGCTGAGCGACTCCGGCGTATGGATGGAGAGCATTGGGCTGTAATCTCAATCTCGCTTCGGGCGTATATGCTCCAACATGATCTCCCACATGTCGTGAAGCACGGCTGACCCCGAGAACACCCCTCTTCGGCGGGGCGACGATCCCCGATCCGGACCCGGTAGCAGCTCCGCAAACTGTATGGAAAGGGGACTCACCTGAGACCTCCGTCTCTGTCTAGCCGAACCGGGCTTCAAGTCATTGACAGCACCAAACATAGCTCCTGTAACTAGGCCATGCCAGAGCCGACAACATTACTGTGTTTGTGAGGCGGGTTCCAACATCTAAGGCTTGAAGCGTGGATTCATATTATATGGAGATGAGCAGACTACCGGACCCCATGGTTTCCCCACATCTCTACTGTGTATAGCATCGATCAGCTGCAAGGGTCAAGCTTCAAGACCTGTGGGCCAGCCGTCTCCACGACCCGAGCAGGTATGGGCTGACACTTAGTTACGCATAACATCGCGACAACTAAGCATAGACTAGCTCCCGCGCCGGGACTTGTGGGAGACGTGCAGCAGAGCCACCTTTCGAGAAGAACGCCTGGGTGTGGGGTTGGCGACCTGCCTGTTGGGAATCTCTGGTCATTCAAATGCCTCAGTTTACCGAACGCAGATTTCCGTAAAAGGGGTCATCCGGGCTTCGTCAGCAGATGGCGGAGCAGTTTCCGTCACGGCGGGACTGTGGATGATGATACAGGAGATAGAACCGTAGGCGCTTCACTTAGCCGTAGCAGCATGTACTGATGAAAGAGGTTAAATAGAGCATCTTTGCCCTCAAAGTACCAACGTTGCTATTCTCATCACCATCCACTCACTCATAGTCGTTCTTTACTCATTTACTACCACACTCGCTTTACTATCATCACCGCCTCGTCAGGTACTATACAAACAAATCTTTTCAGAATGCAGTTCTCTACCATCCTCGTTGCCTCTCTTGCCTGCGCCACTGGGTAAGCCATTATATCTCCAGGTCCATACCGAGTCTTCAACCGCTTCTGACACAATGTAGCGCCTTTGCCAACTTGCACTCCGCTGCTTGGTGTATTTCTCAGGGTCTCCAAGACTCTGACCCCAAGGTACACAACTTCTCTCTCGTCTTGTTTCAGACACGACGCCATCTCCGCTATGAACGTCTTCTTAGGCACAAGGCTCACACATTTCCACAGAACATTGAGGCCACCCAGGCTGCTTGCGGTGTCTACAAGGAGCGTCACACCGGCAACGACCAGTGGGATTCCTGCCCCGACTGCTTCACGGTAAGTCGAAACCATCTCTACAGGATTATCCAAGACAAGCTTCGGCTGCTGACCATGCCTCTTCTCTTCCTTCAGGGTGTCAAGGACGACGACCCCAACGTCGCTACCTGCAACTCTCCTGCCGCGCACATTGGCGGAGACGAGTGGGAGGAGTACTGCATCCAGTTCGGCGCCGTCAACGGTGCTGCCAACTAGATTGCGCGGGATTCATGGACCTGGGAGCCGCCGGGGACGCATTCCTCTTTCTGATCGAGAGGGGAAGTAAAGCGCTTGCTTTTTTTCGTCCAATACCGAAGTGACTTGCATCATTACACATTTATTTATAAGAAAGACCTATCTCGCAGCAAAAGTTACTCTCGATGCTTATTTAGTCTTTCCTCCCCGTATACGGTATACGGCAGACAAGCTTCGTCGATACGTTTATACTCTGCATAACGCGTGTGCCGTTTAAAGACACTCTCATCCACCATTCTCGTCAACTGCGGGCTCCTCAGGGAGGAAGAAGCTAGTCAAGATCGGCGTGGCTCCGTCCAGTAACTGCCTGTCGCCCACGCTCGTCCTGAGTAGCTTATCGAGACCTCGCAAACTCTGCCCGGCCTTCTTGCACGCCGCTTCTTCTCCATGGAGCACGTCTCCCAACTTGGTGTCGAGTCCCGACGAGTCCCGCCTCTCGCGCGCGTGTCGAAAGTTCCCCTGCGAGCGCGGCGAGAGAATCCGGATCTCGCGGGGCACCAGGGACTTTTTTCGTGAGCGGTCCGGCGATGGGACGCAACCGGATTTTGATGGCAGCCAAGCTACTGAACTGAATAGGCCGTCACATTCACGATCTTTGGGTGAAGGTGAGCCTGGTTTGAGTGGCTATCAGATACAACCCAGAGTCAATGAGTAGGGTCTAGTGTTCGTAACAAGAACGAATGGTGTATTCGCACAACAAAACTGTAAGAATTATTCGCGCCCAAGTGTCATCAAGTGAGCTTGGATTACGAAAAGATATATGAAGTGGCTCATACCTTCACAGCTTCTTTGGCTCTTACATAGAATGCAGCAATTCTGTCTGAAGGGAGCAACCCGTTGTTCGGCATCTTCCACAGCGAAGAAGGTGTTTGGGATGAGGAGGACATTGCCACGGCCGACACCTGGGCTTCACTCACGATGCCCATAGAAAGTGACTTGCATGTTCCAAGAGGATCTTGTATCATCGGTCATCAAAACTGACAAGTATGGTGCTGACCACGGCTTCTTACGAAAGCTTATATTCGTTCGGAAAGTACGGCAGCTCCAGCCGGAACACGTTCCGAACGGAGCTCCACAGAGTCAGCAGCAAGGGTCACGATGCTTCCAGCGATACCGAACCAGCCGCATGACGTCCTTGGGCAGAGTCCTTGTCGCCCGAAAATTCCGCAAAAGAATCACCCGAAGTTGAGCTTATGCATCCCACAGTAGCGTGCGGGACTTTTACATGGGCATTCTGCGTACGGAGTCAGGAAGCCACACGATGAAGTAGACGCGCGAGTAGCCAAGGCTCGGAAACCGCACACGCGTCTCCTTCGCCCCGTGACTGTCCAAGGCCACGGGAACGACCAAGGTTAAGGTTGCGAGTCACGGCCAGTACGGATGTGAGCAGAGCTTGCAAAATATCCCGAGGCTCAAGAACTAGTGGCCTCACCAGGCACACTGGTAGCCTTCTCGGGAAGTCATGGTGTCATGGTGATACCCGATCTCGGTAGCCTCGCTTTCCACGAGCCATGCGTGTTCCATTCTTGGCGATGCGATCGTCAACCTCATGATGTGATTTTCTTTGCGTCTCCCGTCTTCCGCAGGAGCCGGGGGGTATCTCAGAACATCCATCCCCTTGAAGAGACCATCCGAAGAAGCTTGCCTCAGTTCTCACGGTGTAATTTCGAACTCCCATCATCTCATCGACCCCTCCCCCTCGCTACTTCAAACCCGCCGTATCTAGCTTACGGAGATATTGTTCTCAAGTCGTGATGTCGGAAAAGTTCGGTGCGATCGACACTATCCGCCCGCACTAACCAGGACCAGCTTTCTCCTCTGAAGCTCTCATCCCGGTTCATCACCTGCCGTTGGCGTGGTTGTTTGCCATGGGAGACAAGAAGCCATCATCGAGCGTCTAGCAGCACCCAGTCGTTAGTCTTTGGACACGGATAAGTACTGGAAGTACTGAAGAGATCATGGCATCATCTTCGAAATGTGACTCGTAACAAAGCATTTGCTGAACAGACTCATAAGACTCGTGCCTCGCAGCCTCTCACGAACCCGCGCGCAGGTACCAGAAACTTACCCACGATGCGTCCTACCACATGCCGCCATACAGGGAAAAGCAATGAACTACTATGGTTTGACTTCGGCCACGCTGATATGATCTGCAGAGGTTGCCCCCCTCCACACATGTTCCCCGCCCGAGCAAGGCGAACTCCTGTCGAGATGCCGACTATACTGCATCGAAATGTCATCGACGAACGACATGGCATTTGAAACACCCTAGTTCTTCTCAAACATCATGTAGCGAGAGGGGTAATCGCAAGCGTATGCAAACACGCGAGTTAGCGCCTTTAAACCGTCCGTACTATTTGCGCTTGTTTCTGCATGCCATGTTCTCCGGGTGATTCCTGAGTCCTGAAGCGAATCAAGAGGCTCACAGCCAGTCTCCTCCGCCACCGTCCGAAGACGACGAGAATGCCGAGTTTCTGGGACCATGTGAGTGACTGTGATATCGAGTTGTGACTGGCTGACACCTCTTACACGACGCTACAAAACAAACACGTAATCTAGGTAGCGTCTTTTAAGCTTCGCACTACTAGATATGCGAATACAGGGTGAGAATCTGGGCATCTCCAGGAATAGTATCAATATTTAACTTCTACTGAACCACCGATTTCAACAAAGTCCCCGACCGGAGCAATCTTCCATGCCAAGTAAGCTTGTTGTTACTATGCGCAGCAGCCAGAGACGGATGATTTGCAGTAGACGA
The DNA here is from genome assembly GCA_001693025.2 of Colletotrichum lindemuthianum. Classification (NCBI taxonomy): domain Eukaryota; kingdom Fungi; phylum Ascomycota; class Sordariomycetes; order Glomerellales; family Glomerellaceae; genus Colletotrichum; species Colletotrichum lindemuthianum. Next base: position 161,587 of record MASP02000443.1, on the reverse strand, counting down.
TTGCGTACGCACAAAGCTTGTCCCGTACCAAAGGCCAAGTTTTGCTGCTGGATCCCCCTTAGTCTAGACCACATACAGACCAAAATCGAGTACAGCCGCGATCAAATGCCTCGCCATCGCGATTTCGGATGGTATCTCTTCCCTCGTCTGGTGCTACCGCCTGTTGCTCTTAGTCGAACCTAGGGCAACTAGCTCAAGTCAAGCTTCAAGCCCAAAGCTTTCCAGCTGTTGAGTGACGATTACGATGAGTGCTCTAAGCAGACAGTCTGCCGATGCCGAAGATCCCGGGTAGTCGAGATAAGGGTGTGGTTCGGCGAGGAGTGAGCTCGAAGGACTTGCCCCCCCTTACTGGCAGCGTTGGCCGAAACTACAGAATCTCCCAGTTGGAATATGTAAGGTGGTCGAGTCCTGTATAAGACAAACCCTCGTCTTCTTCTCAGACCCGATATCATCGTCAAGTCCACTGGTCAAACGCCAAGTTCTTAGCCCATCGTCATCACTTGATTTCATTCCGTCACGCAATTTGATCCCGCAAGCTGAGCCCATCTCCTGATCAGCAGTCAACATGCGCGTTTTAACTACCGCTCTCCTGGCTGCGTTCACTGTGAGCGTATCAGCGCTTCCTTCTTCGCCGCCTCACAGCTTCCTACGCCCACCTGTTTATGCCTTCAAGAACGGTGCGGTGGATGTGACCACCGATGTTGAGCCCAAAACCCAGATCAATAACGAGTCCCCTTCTGATGACTTGGAGTTTTTTCCACATATCAAGTCGAGGGACGAAGCACTCGTGGATGACTCTGAAGCCCAGCCCCATGTTCAAGCCCGGAGTGAGCAAGATCTTGACAATCAAATCGACGTTGAGATCGAGGCCAGGCAAGAAGACCTCCAGGACCCGAGAATTCCCATCCTTGAAGCCAGATCCGAGGGAGTTCAGCTCAATTCAGAGTTGAACACCAGAGCCGAGCCCCTTCAGGAGGATGGCGTCCTTCCCAACACACAATCCAGGTTCCTTGAATTGCCCGAAACGGGCTCACAGGAACCTCAGATCCAGGCCAGAAGGGCGCCACACTCGCCCATCAAAACCAGGAGGGATGCCCACAACGATGTCGACAACCACTGGACAGCTACGGGCATAAGCTCGGAAGACGAGCAAAACTACAAAGACAACCTCGCCAAGCTCGCAGCCGGCAACTGCGGCCAGGGCTGCCACAACTCCATCAACTCCTTTCAGTCACGAAAATCCAGGGCCAACGACGAGTACCCCCCCGTCATAACCGCCGCAGACGAGCAGAAGCACAAAGACAACCTAGCCAAGCTCGCGGCCGGTGATTGTGGCCAAGGTTGCCACGACTCGATCGACTCCTTTCAATCGCGCGAATCCAAAGTGAAGAACGGATACTACGACAACCACGACGTGAACAACAACAAATACGACTTCCACACCGTGTCCAAATCAGCTCTGCACGACCCGGTCTACACCAACGACCGCCACGGCTCAGACCAATCGCGCGCCGAACGAGGCGAGCGCAACACCGTCTTTGACGACCAAAAGTACCAGGAGAACCTGGCCAAGAAACGCAAAAATGCCTGCGGGCAAGATTGTCTAGACTCCATGAACTCGTACCAGTCCGTGGCGTCTTTGCAGTCCAAGCAGCGCAAGCTCGACGAGGTCAACAACAAGGACTACCGCGACCGCCAGCGCCAGTACAACAAGGAAGGGGTCGGGTACACCACGCTCTCCGACGGGAGGAGGATCGTTCACAATACGCCCGAGGACGACTTGAAGCACGAAATCAACCACGTGAAGGAAGACTTCAACAATTGCGGCCAGGGTTGCATGGACTCACAGAACCACTACCACCACGTTGCTCACGAGGACCACGTCCGCCACGAACAGTCGGTCAATTCCAAGAAGTCCAAGGCCAACTCCAAGAACTCTCACTGAGTCTGCATGGGGGCTGGCGGACTTTTCCTTCTGTTTGACACATTGGGAAACGATGGTTTGTGGGCGTTTTGGGGCGCGCGTTTTGGACAGGATCCAATAGTGTTATACAATAGCCACAAGTTATGGGAGAGAGACTCACTCGTCACATACTGCCTTTTCAGTCTCCGGAATGGTCCATGTTGCCTTTTTGACCAATCAGAGCTAGCAGGCTTCAAGTCATAGGACGCAAAGTTACGCCTTATATGTGATGAGGGCTTCACTTCACGTACACTTACTCGGAGTGAATTCCTATTTCCTGGCTCTTTTCAGTGACTGTTACACATATCTTTACACATATATGCTATTGTTGCTCGAGTAGTTGTAGTCTGACCGCGACTAATGGGAGACATTCAGACGAAGCTCTACACAAGACTTGAAACTGTTTGCAACCCATGTCAATGGCGAGCACCCTCCGGGAGTCCGGAGGTATTGGGCAAGACATTGCTGGCAACCGTCCGATCAAAGTAGCAGGTACCTAGGTCCTTTTCGCATAGAGAATCAGGGCCATGTTACACAGACTAGCCCTGGCATCCGGCATCTCTACCCGATTTGTAGCCCTTCAGGCCTCCAGCTCATCCTCTCGAGCCATCTAGTTCTTGTACGGATATCCATATATCGTTCGTAGAAAAACCCTTTTGCGCTACAGAAAGCCCCCGTGAACAAGTCAAGGAACTCTAATGCCTTTCGATCGCAGAGCTATTGTCGCTGTAGAGCCTGACGAGCCTGACGAGCCTGACGAGCCTGACGTATAACTAAATCTGAAACGGCAAAGATGGGAGTGGTTGGTGATGGTCCAATGCTAGCATGCTCAGTAGCAAAATTAGATTCGTGAGAAACGTGCGGCAATTTGTGTCGAAGCGTCTACTGTGTGATCCTTGGTTGTAATGCTCAGATCCTTTGACTGGGAAGGACGACAATGGAGCCATCCGCAGCTTTCGGGGCCGTAGTCCATTCCATGCAACCCGGACACTCACATCCTCCCCTTCTCGTCAACGAAGCATTCGATTGACAACTCTGCATGTGTCTCTTCGATTGAATGTCAGCAACGACATTACCCAGGTCTTTGGCAGAGGAAACAGATGTATGTGAGGTTTTCGAGTTCTCTGTGACCTTACAAACATTGAGTGCTTGGCTCCAGCTGATGATAGTTTATCATTGATTAGCTGGGTATAAGAGATAGCCCAAGTACATTGTCTTCTGTCACTTTTAATGAGGGTAGCGGCTTCATCAGAGTTATCCTCGATGACTATCTCATTATGATAGCCTTGAGAATTCTCGAGCAGCTCATTGCAAGTCGAACCTACACAATGTTGTTGATCTTTTGATCATATATGTTCCATGATGGAAGGACAAGCCTATCTTTCTATCCCTACAGATAGTAAGGAAACAGATGCAGATGCTCAAATCACATATACTCACCCGAGAAGTCTGCTTTATTCGCTGGGCGCAGACCGTCATGTGCGCCTTCTCCACACGTCGAGCTGGAAGATGAAGACCGCCAGCGAACGGACTACTCCGGATGTGCATTCACTGACACCGAGTAAAACTCAGGATATTTGCTCTTCAGTGTACTTATAGCTTCGAGCCAGTGACCTCCCTTACATGTCACAATGTTTCTCACGTGAGTCCTGCAAATCGGAAGACGTCTTCCGATAATGGAGCATAGTTATATGAATGGTGCTGATGCTCGCAGATGATATCCATTCTCTCAAGTTTCTCCACTTCATGCTTCATTCTCTTACACAGTACTCGACCTTTTACAACACTTCCATAATGCAATTGAGTAGCGTTCTCTCGACCCTTTTGCCCCTGTCCCTTGTGACTCTGGCAGTTGCGCAAAAGTGATACTGCAGGGCGTTCGTCGACAATCAAGATGTGAGCGAAAACAGCCCCGTTCCAGGATTAGACCGTGGAGGAAGTTTCTGACATTCTACCGAGTTCTCGAATGCCGCTTGCCGCACCATGCAGAATGCTTGTATAACTGCTTGTCCGCGAGAGGTGATTTCAAGAACTTCGTTGCTGATAATGTCTTCAGTGTCAACATTGAGGAACGAAAGTGTGGGTGCTTCTGCACCAAGACTTAAAGAGTCATCATAAACGTCACCGGTAGAGCTTGAAATGGGAAACAGGTAGCTTTCTAGTCCCGTGGTGCTTGCTCCAAACAAACAGGCTGCATTATCGTGATACCTCCTTCACACCTCTTGCTTACAGCGACGCCTTCTGCTCCCACGGCGCGCTAACATCGACAAGTATCTTGACCTGGTTGTCTTTATCCGTAATCAGCGCCTTGATTCCCTTTTCTAGCACTTCGTCCAACTGGATCTTTCTCGTAATCATTGAAGCCGGTCTCAGTGCTCCTGTTACTCGTGTAAGTGACGCCCCTGGAACCAGTTTGTGAGGCTTTACCTGTTCTCAGATTCTCAATGACGGCCTGGTAGTCGGCTTTCTGGTACCCGAGCACCGACTTGTACGAACTCTCCCTCCAGGTGATCCAGTTAGGGTTGAAGGGAATCTCTTTCTCCCATATCGCCACATTCACCACAGTTCCTCTCGTCTTGACCGCGAGACACGCCGCCTTGACGCTATTCCATGGTCAGCACTCCATCCAAATCCGACGTCGATGGGCGAATCCATACCTAGCAGGAACGCCTGCGCAGTCGAATACCACGTCCGCACCGATCCCGCCAGTCAGCGCAAACACCTCCTTGACCACGTCCTGCTCCTTGGGGTTGATGATATCCGTCGCGCCAAACTCCGCGGCGAACCTCTGTCTCGCCGTCGCAATCTCCGCCACGATGATCTTCTTCACCCCCTTGGCGACGAGGCAGAGCACCGCAGCCAGCCCGATCGGCCCGCCGCCCATGACCAGCGCAGTCGTATCGGACGTGACGTTCCCAGCAGCCGACACGGCATGCCACGACACGGACAGCGGTTCCACGAGCGCGCCCAGGTCGAGCGGTACCCCCTCGGGTAGGGGGAACACCTGGTCGGCGGGAACCGAGACGGCGTCGCTCAGTCCGCCGCCGCCGCCGCTGAGCCCGATGAAACCGCCCGTGTGGCAGGCGTTCTCGGCGCCGGCCTCGCAGGCGGCGCACTTGCCGCAGTACACCGTCGGTTGGACGGCGCAGGGCTGGCCGACCTTGATGTTGCTGCCCTCGGTCTTGACGTTGGACCCGATTTCCTTGATGACGCCCGAGAACTCGTGGCCGAGGGTGACGGGGAGGATGTCGTTCGTCACGGGGTGTCTGGAGGCGGGGCAGAAGTTGGGTCCGCCGAGGTATTCGTGGAGATCTGTTCCGCAGATGCCGACAAAGGCCGGGGCGATCTGGGGGTGGGTGTGATGCAGTTAGTCGATGGACGGGGTAGATACTCCAGCGAGAGTGTTACTCTGCGAGCGGACTGGGTGGCCCCGCGCGGGGGTTGATATGGAGAGATGGGAGTGCGGTTCTTTGCACGAACGCAGCATTGAAGATGGGATTGTGAGCAACGTACCTTGATCTGGTTAGGGCCGCAGGGAGGCTCGGGAATCTCCTCGATGCGGATGTCCTCTTTGCCGTAATACCTGGCAGCTTTCATGTTGTTTCTCTGTGCGATATGTGAGGTCAGGATTCGATGGTACAGGGTGTGGTGACTATGAACCGAATGTTGGACTTGGAGATTCCTCTAGATCGAACGGAAGCAGGGTGAACTTGTACTTATGTTTCCCCCCAGATGGCCAGGTGGCGCAACTTTCGTCGTCCAATGTTTGCCGGGAGCCGGAAGGCTGTCCGGCGGCATCCCGGAAATAGTTATCAGGCGTGCCATCGTATGATCACCAGTCTGGCTGGACGCCCCGCAGTGTCAGCCCACGTGCTTGGCGGGGAGGATCAGGAAATCGTCCCGTGTTGTTGGGACAGGGCGGCGAGTGACGGCATGGTCAAGCATGGGCTTTGCATTTCACATTCGTTGGTTGTACGTGGGGGACTCGTCGATGGCACAAGGCGAACACTCAGCCAAGAGGCACAAACGTGGGACGACAGCTGACACTGGGTGGCCGGCTTCTCGAGTTGTGTATGAACGTATGAAACGGGTATTTAGAAGCACATGGACGAATCCTCCGACACCACTGAAGTCATTCGACAAGGACTTGGCTTAATATTTGATGAATCCCATGCTCGTCATGTTGTTGCGCTGGAGGGCCAGCCTGGATGCGTGTTTATCTGCGGCAGAAATTAGTTGACGGCACATCGAAGAGCGGCCAGTAACTGGGAACTCACAGTCTGTCCAGGACATTGGTTCTTTGGTTTTGACAAATGACTGCCTCCACAGTCTGGCCATCCAACTGGCGACCAACAGATCTAGCTCCTTATCTTCCATGGCTTTCTTAATCCGCAGTTGAGGGAACCCAAGCAGGACGTTTTGTTCGTCGCGCTTAGCTACTGTTTCGACGGCCACCACATCGCCGTCCAAGTTCTTCCAATGGATCTCGTTTGCATGCTTCATGGTGTGGATGACGCTTTGACCTGCTCTAAAATGGCCTTCCACTTTCCACGAAGCAAAAGAAGGGAGGAGGTACGTCAGTTTATACGTGCGCTTCGACTTCATCCTGCCCCTGATGGCCACGACGTCTTTCAATCTACCCTTGCTGAATCCGGTAACAGGGTCGAGCTCAAAGTCGTAGATGTGGTCGAGCCGTGTCCTGGTAGTGTCGCCGCCGGCCGTGTTGACAACTCGGTACGCAACCTTTTGCAGGGCGTACAGGAGGGATTTCGCTTCGCACACATTGCTGCTCAGTTCGTACAAGGCGCGCGGTGGATCTGTGTTGGCGAATATTGTTGTACGGTCAAGAAATAATGTCGACATTTCGCTGCAGCTGAGTTGTCTGGATTCGTTGACAGTCTCGTCGTAGGTAGGCGGATATACGTCGACGTCCAGCATGGACGACGACATGTTGAGAAATGCTCAGGTCTCACTTTCTTTGGCTGGTGTACTGTTGATGACGTCTGACAACCCTTTTCTTCAATAAAACTACCCAAGGTGAATAATGTCCATGAAGGGGAAACTGGCGTAACTCGAGGTGCAGCTGAGGCAGAGAGGCAGCATGAGCCATTTGTACTTGTCAATATCGCATTCTCAGACTCACAGTGACCAGTGACCAGTGACCAATTCGCGATCGCTCCCTTGGTGCCTTCTATTGCACTCCACAGCCAAGCAAAAGAAAGGCTCGTAGGGCGACTCTGCAGCGATGACAAGCTGGAACACTGCCATCCGGCGCCTTCAAACGGGGCGACACTAATGGCTCGGGCGATGTCATTGGGCTTCTTCTGGTGAGGATCAACGCACCCCTGCTGTCCCTGCTTCTTGATGGACATGGTGAGTAAGGCACCATGACAGTGAGTGCCACGCTCGCCTTTGCTGCGCCCAGCAAGGTCAGCGGCGATGACGCTGCCGAGTACTTGAGCTCTGGCAAAAGCCGAGGGGAGACGTCGAAGCTATGATTTTCATTCGCAGCAAAAAGATACAGCAAACGGTAGGCATCAACTGAGATATATCGATTTGGAATGAGTTGAGAAGTGAGCCGATCACGCCAATGCTTTCGGTAGCTTGATAATGACTGGCAGCTGGCATACTAGTCTCGTGAATGAGTGAGTGAACGAATTATAAAACTCCGACTTGATTTCAGATGCTTGACTTGCATTCGAGACGTCGTCTCATCTCATCACATCCCATAGACAACTCACCTCTCACGAAGTGAGCAGGCGTGGTGACTTCATTATGAGAACCTCTCGGGCACTGACCATCGCCCGCCAGTGACGAACGATGACGCACAGCGCTACGGAACAACCTGACAAGATTCACTCACTTACTGTACCTTCACTTCCACCGCAAAAGCACGACGAAGAAAGCGACTACTCAAACATCTCTTGGCCTGCCAAAGCTTTCAAACTACAATATGAGACATACACTTTCCAAAAGCATACTCTCTACGCGGGCGCTCTCAGCACAGCGCTCACGCGTCGCGTCACAAACGTCAGCTGTCGCGCTCGCTTCAGCCCACTTCTCCACCAAATCGTCACCGTCGAACAGCGAAAGCGCCCCAAGCTCGGCCCAGCCATCGCAGAACGAAGCGAAAGATTCAGGCGTAACGAAATCAAAGAAAAAGACGATGGCAGAGTTGGACGAGGAGCTGCGATCGAAGTTGGAAGCCATGTCGGGAGATGGCGGCGCCTCTGGCGTCGAGTATGAGAATGGAAGGGCTGAAGGGTTGAAGAGAGGCGTCAAGTCGAACATGTTCCGGGTCATTTGAGAATCTGGATTACTGGAGGTCGCGGAAGGGCAGCCAAGAGGTCCATGTCGCCGCTCCTGTTTCCAAGGTTGTCCAGAGCGAGATGCGGCATGAGAGACGCGTCACGCATCTACTCATACGTCATATGTCGTGAATAACGAACATCGTTTGCGAAGGGAAAACGCAAACCCATCTCTTGTTACAGAGACTACAGAGATTGCGGCCCAGGACGTATTCGGACTACTTTGAGCCTTCCATTTCATCCATAGCAGGGATTTGGTCTTGTTCGCTGGCTGGCACATGCAGGAAATGGGTAACATGCCATTGTTTTTCTTCCCACGCTGCTACGATATAAATATCAGGCGACTCTGCAAGTCTTGGTACTTGTTGGAAGACAACTCTACCTTTCTTGGGATTTGCTGCAGGCGGTCTTCAGCTGCTTAACTGCTTGAGGCTAAACAGACGTCTCGATCGGCTTCTGTGGGCCGCCAGAAGCGTAACACGAGAAGGATTGCATGACGGCCCCACCGACGAGCTGGTGAACCAGTCTTTCTCACTGGACGCTGCTCGTATTTGGCCGAGGCCTGCTATGCGGTCGGGCTGCCTAGCATCTGTCGTTCGGCCTGTGCCGTCTTGCTAGCGGTGATGAAGTGCAGGTCTCACTGTTGAGCATCGTGTTTATTGATTGCTGAAGTTGATGAACTGCCTGTCTCTGACCTCAAATTTGAAATACACACTGAACTCTGTAAAAGATCTCACAAGCTTGAAGGTTCAAAGGTCTTACGGCTTCTTTGACGTCGTCAATAAGCTCGTCTCTAGATCCGAAGGCTCGTCCGACATGAGAGTGCCACCTCGTCTGGCAATCAATCATGGTCGTCAAAACAGCAGGGATTCATACTATGTACCTAGGCTTCCATTCAGAAGGGGGCCTCTCGGACTCAGTTCGCTTTCAACTGACGCTAGAGTCCAATCTAGAAGCCTGCAGCTGCAGGGGAGGGGATCGAGAAGTCCTACGACGCCCAACCTATCAATATCTACTTAAAGAACAGCCGACTTCTATCCCTCGACTTACAACTCCGACTTCACTCACTCCCATCTCCTAGACCCTGACTCTGATATCTCAAGCCAGCCACCAAAAATGCAGTTCTCAAACCTCATCAAAGCCTCGCTGCTGGCCCTCGCCACAGCCCAAAACATCTCCTACTCCCCCCTGAGCCTGGGCTACTTCTCCTACCCCCACGGCAACGCCTTCATCGCCTGGTCGCCCTTTGTGCCCACAAAGACGTCCGACATACAGGAAATCTGCGACACGGCCGGCGCCATCAAGGGCACCGCCACGTGGACCGCGGTGCGCTTCTACAACACCTACGCCGTCGACCCCATCTGCCGCAAGCCCTTCAACTACACCTCGGACGAGACGGGCGAGAAGTTCTACAACGTCGAGCTGGCGTGCGTCGACGACGACATTGAGTATACGCGGCGCCCCGAGGTCACCGCCGTCGTCGAGGTGGCCACCAACAAGACGATCCAGACGTGCGTCCCGGTCGTCTTCCCCGAGGGCGAGCTCAACTACTCCGGCTGCTCTCCGTTCTCCGCACAGGGTGTATCGTACAACTTTGCCTGCAATCCTGTTTAGTGGGAAAGATGGCGACGACGTCAAGGAGTGTTTTAGGGCATATTGGCAAAGGCCTGCTGTACATGGCTTCGATACCAACTCAAGAGTAGAGACGAGCTAGCTGCAACCGCATTATATATCTCTAGAGACATATATATATAAATATCTCCATCAAGGCTCGACTTCCTCTCAACTTCACAGGGCTCTCCTGTACTGGCAGTTGTTTTTTAACGTGACAATTGGTACGGGTGGAAACTACATATAATCAAGAATGAGTTCAGGCATAGATGAGATCTTCGAAATGAAGCCATAGAGAAAGCAGAAGTGAAGACGATGAGAAATAACCTCGAGTCTAAATATATACACCGGAACAAAACCTCGTGAGCCCATTTCTCCTATTTGCCTACGGGGAAGCTGCACTTGGCCTTTGGCGTAAAAGCGGTTATAAAATCGCCGTGAACACACCGCAGCTCATCGTTTTCCTGCGGACTCGGTTCACAGTCAAACTGTGGTACCCCGTCGCACGCAAACTTGCCAGAAGACGCAGTCTCGAAACCGCCCGTGTACTTGCACGCCTTCTTTCCGAATATCTCCTCTGTTGCCGTCATAGTCGGAGGCAACCCGGGCGATCGGGGGTTGAACCTTGGAGGAAGAGGAGCTGTCCCGGCAGGTCGCTCCAGCGCCGTTCGGCACACAATTTTTCCTTTCTTGTCCAAATCTCTAGAGTCGAGTCAGCTCGTGTCTAAAAACTCGTCTTCAAGGGGTTCTTACACCCCCAGCATGATCCATTTGCCGCCTGGACTAGTATCACCAAAGGGCCCCTCCTTCCAGCTCCATTGCAGGTAAAGCTGTACCACCATTGATGGCATCGGTTTGGGAGGTGGCGACGGCGCCTTCTTCGTCGTTGTTGTCTTGGTGCTCGTTGTGGAAGTTTTTGAGCTCGTGAGGACCTTCATTACTGTTGTTACCGCCTTTGATGGTTCCACGAAAACGGTAGAAGTGAGCTTTTTGTACTCGGTCGTCACCGGGGCCGGCGAGGGATCGACGAATACGGTGGCAGTGAGTTCTTTGTACTCCGTCTGCACCGGGGCCAGCGATGGATCGACGTAAACGGTGGCAGTGAATTCTTGGTACTCCGTCTGCACCGGGGCCGGCGATGGATCCACGAGTACGGTGTGAGTCGCCTCCTTGAACTCGGTACCAACTTGTCTCTTCAGCGGAGGACGTGTACGGTATAGGTACGAGGTGGGAATGATGAGTTTCCTTTTGCGGACTACCGATAACGTCGTTGGCCCTGGTGGAAACGCGTCTCCTCCTTTGGATTGCTGCGCTACATCTCGAAGCTGTACTGATATCGGGATTCTATCCGAGTGCAAGACTGGCGTTCGCTCGGGGGGGCTGCTCGTGGGAGGGCTAATGGTTGTTGAAGTGGTTGTTGACGTGGTCGTCGTGGACGTGGTCGTCGTGGACGTGGTCGTCGTGGAGCTACTCGTGGAGGAGATGCTCGGTCCCTTATTCTTGACGAACTTTGGCGTTACGGTTGATGTGGGAGAGCTGCTCGGCACCGGGACTGTAGTTTTAGCAGTCTCATCGACGGTTGATGCGGGAGAACTGCTCGGCGCCGGGACTGTAGTTTTAACAGTCTCATCGACGGTTGTCTGTGTTAGGACGGTTGATATGGGTGAGCTGCTCGGCGCCGGGACTGTAGTTTTAACAGTCACATCGACGGTTATCTGTGCCGAGCTGTTGAATACCTGGTCTTGCTCCGGCGGCCAGATGTCATTCCGGCGCCCAACCTGCATCCGGTCAATCCAAAGACGCCACGCAGCTCTGCCCGTTGGCTCCCTGGCTGGTTGGTACTGAAGCAGAACTTTCCCACGCGGAGACTTGTAGTCCTTGTCTGAGAGCAAGCTGCCGGCCTCCTCGTCCGATATCTTTCCCTCGTTGAACTTCTTCCAGTCTTCCAAGCCCAGCTGCCTTGGATGGTAGTCCACCACTTCAATGGGGACATCGTCCCCGAAAAGACCGCGTATTTCATCCTCAAGCTTACGCACCTTTTCCGGGAACAAGAGAGTGCCAAGGTTGACGTTCGGATCCTCCATGATCTTATCGAGGATGGGGCGGCCGCTGGGATCTACGTGCGAAAGACGTGTACGGGGTGTAACGATGAAGGCCTTCATGCCGAGGTCCACCGCACTCTTCAAGTGGTCGCCGAACATGACACCCGGCGGACCAACGGCGCCGTTGTTTCTGAGCTCAACCAGGCCGAACTCCATGTATTCCAACAGCTGTGCTTTGGCATCGTCGTCCAGTCCCCAGTGCGGCTCGGCGAGGGCCCTAGTCGCAAACTTGACGTCGCTCCAGAAATTCGATTCCCAGATGTGGTTCGCGTAGGCTCCTCGTCGCGAGACCAGCACGATGGACGTGCAGCCGTGCAGCCCTTCGACGGCGAGCTCCTCGACTTTGTCATTGAAGGTGACCAAGCTGGAGCTCGTCATCGCGGCGTCGTCTCCGAAGCTCTCGAGTGGTATCCTGACCGCCCGGGGCTTGAAACCATTCCGTGCTTCGTTGTTCATGATCTTGCGTATCTCCTCTTGCAAGAACGTATCGGGTTGTCGAAGATCGCCTGGTTCGGGCCACGCCCCGTCTTGCGTGTCCCATCGTTTCTTACGCTTCATGGATACCGTGTTGGAAGATGGCTCGGCACGCTTCTTGCATGCAGGACCGCACGATTTGGGCTCACAGATTGGATCGTATCGCTTCGTGGCGTCAACAGGTGATGATGACGCTGGAGGTGCTGCTTGAGACGAGAATATCTTAGCGGATGTAGTCTTTTCGAGCATCTTCAAGCATGCCTGGTCAAGTTGAGCAGCTACTGAGAGACGTTACTTACCGACAGTGGTCGTCGGGGTTTGCGACGGAGATGGCGAGGAGGGTGCTATAGACACTGGTGTAGTGATAATCAGTTAGATGGCTCACTTTGGAGAAAGCAGAAGCAACGAACCTGGACTGGTCGCTGCAGTGCTGGAAGCTTGCGAAGCAGGCTGGCTTGCCTGAGGACTATCAGTAACCTGGAAAGAAGAACGAACTGATGATGAGCCGGCTTACGGTAGGCACTCCTCCATCAACTCCAAGTGAAATGGATATGGCTGTTCTGAGGTAGTCTCGGAGACCCGTATCTTGCGCTGAAGTCGAACATATCTCTGCCACGAAAATAAGAGCCAACGAAAGCAAGACAACTACTTGGACTGGGGATAGCATGATGGCTTCTGACGATGGCACATTGGTCTGCAGAACTAACACTCGCAGGATAATGCGTCCTGGCTTGCGCCGATTCTCAAAGGTGAGAGGTATTGATATGCTTATAACATGCCAAGCGATGCTCGGTGACTAACAAACCGTACGTGCTGGATGACGAGTCCATGATATGATGATGGCTCCTTCTAGCAGATTCGTAGCACATGTTTGCGGGATCCTGGGACCATGGACCACCAGATTTCATTCATGAAGTAGAAATCTAGGGTAATACTTGAACTTCCACTGGTTGCGTGGTTGCTAAATCCGTCAAGATAGTCGAACGGACAAAACAGGTACAATCGACAGCCCATTGTGCAAAGTCCAGCACATGTCTTTCTGGTCATCCCTGCTCCAAAGGGATATGTTTCGTAGTCAAAAGTCGACGAAGACGTCTCTCAATGTGTAATGACCAGTCTGTGGCTTTACCTGCAAAACACAATGGTTACGCCAGTCTTACTGCCTTACCTGTCCTCGTGTGACCGATCATCCCTACGTGCTGCAAGGGTTGGCTTGTAGTCTTTGAATTTCCATCAACGATGCATTAATTTGAACTCAATCCCCTCCCTCGCTCAGGTCGCTTATTAGAGCGAGATGTAGAGCGTGGCGTGCTCAAGAACACGATTAGAATAGCCTCAGGTTACCGGTCGTATCAAAGCCCCTGCAGTTGAACGGCCGAAACACATGATCCTCGCAAAGCTGCTCGCCCCTACGTGCTCCCACATTTCCTTCGCGACTTTCTTGGATGGTACCGATGGTCTTTTGAAGAACTGAAGGCTTAAATAATGGCAATAACGAGTTGCGCTGATGACCATCATCATTTCTGCTCGGCCCGGGACAGTCACGCATCAATTTCTGAATTTTCCAATTTCTCGGACTCTCCACAATGCCATCTTCAGTAGTCCGTGAACGAGGGAACTGGAAACTCGATCCTGCGACAAACAAACTGAAGGCGGTATGAGGTTCAATTTTTGTTTAAAAAGACCAGATAGATGTCGACATGTATGTTACATGTGTCTCAACCTAGATCTTGACTGCTCAAACTCGTGGGACTGCTCCGCCAGGAGAAGCGAGGTTGTCGTAAGGTGATACCGTGGCCTCCTCACGCAGTATGTTGCAACCCCAAGCAGAAAGCTTTCTTGTCGCAGCTGTCACTGCTATCAAACGTTTTGCACTGACTTCACTGCACGTGAGCCGAGGTTTGATATCATCAGACGGACCCTAAACCAACACGAGCTCCGCACCGCTGGTTCGCATGAAGCTCATTTTAAGTCGTTTGGTGCTTTGTCTGCGCACTAGTAGGTCCAAAACATCATCTGTATAGGAGCAGAATGAATGATGGATGCAGGCGAGCTACGAAAAAGATCAGTGTCACGACTTGCGGCTATCCAGAGTCAACTTGATACAACCCCAACATCCGCTGGCAACGCAAACATGTCAAACGAGCTACAACATCCCGACAAAGATGGCTATCCCGCCAAGGTCCCCATCACCTACTATCCCCTCGAAACCCAGAAAGCCTTTCGCCACAACGAGAACCGCATGAGAGACAAACCCTACGCCAAGTACTGCAACCGCGAGCTCTTCCTCTACGCCGACATCCCGCAGCACATCCGCGGACCCATGCCGGAAGAGGGCGTCCTCCCCATCACCGACGCCCACCGCCTCCTCGAACCGGGTCACCACCGCTGCGAGAACGGCTGGCGCGCGCTGGCCGACGGCACGGCGTACGTGACGTCGCGCACGCGGTTCCCCGGCGCGACGGGCGACATGGTGCGCTGGTGGTTCTGGTGGCACAGCGTCGAGCCCGAGCGGTACGCCCTCTGGTTCCCTCACGACCACCTCTCGGCGCGCTCGACCTTCGCCGACCGCCTCCACCGCGCCGACCTCTCGCACACGCAGAAGTGGCTCGGTTCCACGCACCGCGTCACCGAGTTCATCGGCGCCGCCAAGATGACGGTCCACATCCACTTCGTCGACCCCGCGTGCTACGGCCTGCCGTGGGCGGAGCTCAAGGAGGCAGGGTACGAGGCCGCCGTGTGCGCCGAGCTGCGCGACGGGCTGCTTCCCAACCTCAAGATTGGGGATTTCCTGCACCTGTGGCGCAAGACCGAGGACGGGCTGGAGCTGCGCAGTCGGTACTGGCTCGGGGCCGGTGTTCATTACAAGCTGTTCGGGATGAAGATTGGCATCGACTATCTGGCGGGCGTGCTGGGGTTCAAGCACCGCATGGCTGGCGAGAATGTGGCATACGAGCACTTTATCCACGATCAGACCGAGTTTACCAACCTGGCCTCGTTTCTGCCTAGTCTGTACGCGGATTACCTGGCTGGGGAGGTATAACGCTGGAACTCTGTCAACGAACAGTCCGCTTGGTAGAAGTGTAACGGGGTGGCCAAGGGCTTGTGGTTACTATGAGGTTGATGTGAATACAACCCGACGATTCTCTACTTGACCAGAAGAACGTACTGAGAATATTCAAATACGGACATTATTTGTAAAGTGATGAATTTTAGCTTCCAAGTATCTGGATATGCCAGTGAGGTTCTATGATGGGCTTCAGGATCAAAGTGTTCCCATTGCCGTGAGTGAAGCCCAAAAACGTTCGGTCAACTGCGGCCAACATGCGGTCCAGTCAACTTCCCATCTTAGCACTATCGTAATCAGAGCCGCGAAACATCAAATGCAAGCCCATCAACTTTCACCCAAGACTAACGAGTTGGAGCGAGCTTTACGCCAGCCTACTTAGAGGTCAAGCCTTGGATAAGGTATTTCCTGTTACACATGCGTAAAGACTTTCTTAGTGGAGGTGAATACCCAGTTCAGCCGTGATAATGTTTACATCCAGACCCTGAATTACGATTCAAAGTCCTGAATTACGACTTGGAGTGCCATCGACCTTGGCATATGACGATCACGCTGCCATGTTGACGACCTGACTCTTACCATCCCCCCACCACCCTGAAGCCTGCGTGTTGCGGCTTCGCGATGTTTCGACATGTAGGGTCCCAGTCTCGAGCCAATGAAATGTCCGCAACCTCAATTTTGGGCCAGATGCCCGATCATCAACAACTCTCCACAGACAGCTCGGTGGGCTTCGTGGAAATGTGGGAGATGGAGCAGAACGGCGCGGCGGTGGGTGTTGTGTCGCGCACCTTGAATTGAAGGACGGGGGATGTTGTGGTAATGCCGTGTGGCTCACGTAGGTAAAATGTTTACGCGGACGATATCCATCATATCGGTGATTATAATTATCAATCAATGGACGCTGCTATAATCGTACGAGGAGCATCTTCTCGACACACATCTTCATAACGCTGACCCCGCAACGAAATCACTCGCCCTTGACCCATCCCTCCTTTTCGTTCTGCTCCTTACTCCTCCTACTCCACGCCGGCGCCTCGTCGATGCCCTCCTCTTCTTCCCTGTCACCCTCCTCCTTCGTCTTGTGGACGGTCGTGGGCTTATGCTCGGCCGGCGAGTACACCGTGTACAGAATCAGCGGCGTCGGCCCCTTGTTGAGGAACTGGTGCTTCGTGCCCGCCGGCACAATCACCATGTCGCCGGCCTTGACCTCCTGCTCCTTTCCGCCGACTTGGGCAAGGCCCCTGCCCGAGGTAAAGGTCAGAATCTGGTCGACGGTGTGGACCTAAGTACAGTTAGTCGGGTGCATGGATTCGTCAATTAGGCAGATACGAACCTCCTCGCCAATATCTCCGTCAACGGGGATGGTCATGAGGACGACCTGCGAATAGAGACCCGTCCAGAGCACGCGTCGGAACTCCCCCGACTCGGACGGCAAGGCCGTCGTCATGTCTGGGAAGTGTTGCATTTCATGCTTGGGTGGGTCGCTCGAAGGGGTGGGAAAGTTTGCCATCTTTGCGGTGCCGAAGAGTCTCTGTGGGTGAAGGGGTCTGAGGGATCGTGGTCGGAAGATACAGGATCGTGAAGCTGTCGTAGCAGCTCTGAGCACTTTTGTAGAAGACATGGGATATGCGTCGCCAGATATTTTACAGCAACGTATGAGATCATACTAGACATACAGACAAGATTGCATTGCTTATAAACATCCAGAGGTGGGTGTACAATGATGCTGTGATTCCCAGCCATGAGATACGTCATCGATTCATCAGACCCCGTCACATTCACAAATCCCGTTAGACCACACATCGATATTCGGTCCAAAGACCGAACTTGAAATCTACTGGGTTGATTAAACACGAACCTATCTCTTGGCCGATCGCTTACTTCTAAACATTCCGCCTCGAGTGTTCGGAGGAGTCGTCTGAAGTGCCGGACATGCCGAGTTACCACCGATGAACACCTCCACATCTCCGGTCCACCCGGAGGATCTTCGGAGCCGGCACTGTGGCAGAAGCCCGGCAAGGCAGGTAAATGATGAAGAGACTATGAGAGTTGCTCAATTCAGTCTTAGTCTAGCAAGGGGCAATGCCTGAAATGGTATCGATGAATAAGTGCTGAACTGCTTCGTGCCTGGCGTGACGAAGCAAACTCGAAGAGAAGAAAGTGGAAGTGTCCTCTTCCGAGGAGACGATGAACACAGTCATCGAAGCAATTCAAGACAAGCTTAGCGAAACGCAACAAATGTCGGCGATCCACAGAGAATCCCGAGATCACCATTTACCATGCAGAGGCAACATCCAGCACCTTGCGGCAGTGACACTCCTCACCGAGCGCCACGGCACGACATGCTCGCAGCTCGCTCACGCGATGCCCTTGCCGAGCAAGACCAGGTTCGCCACATTCATCACCGCCATGATGACCCAGACCAGAACGGCAACGGCAGCAGTCCACCAAGAGTTTGTCATTTTCACGTCGTCATCGCCGGCGGTGACGCCGTCTTCCGTCTCGAAACTGGTCTGGTATCTGGCTCCGCCGGCCCGGATGGTCATGAACTTGTCGCGGCAGGTGAAGTAGATCAAGGGCGCCGTCACAAAGGGGAGAACGACGCTGAGAACGACCTGGGAGGCATTGAGAGCGGCGCTGATACCCTCGCGTCCGATGGCGCCGGCGATCACGCAGCTGGGGACGATGCTGATACTCCGCGTCACCAGGCGTCGCAGCCAAGGCCGCATCTTCCAGTTCAGAGACCCCTCGCTGACCATCTGGCCGGCAATGGTGCACACGACGCCGGCCGAGATGCCCGAGAGCAGCAGGGCGAGTGCAAACACGGTACCCGCGCCCGGGGAGATGGACTCGGAAAGCAGCTGGTGGATGCCGAAGATGTCCGCGTCGGGCGCCTCTGGGTTGTTGTGCAGCGCCACGCCCGCCACGATGAGGATTGCCGAGTTGACGAACAGCGCAAAGGTGAACAGCGACAGGCTCAGTTCGATGATGGACACCTTGAGAGAGTGGTTGATCGCTCTAGTCGAGGGGATGTAGTAGCCCTTATCGACGCTCTCGCCGACCATGTCCGAGTCTCTGAATTCCGGGGGAAGCAGGTTGTGCTTCGCATCGTACTCTCGTAGACGGGGTTGGACGATGCCCGAGCCAAGATAAAGGCTATGGGGCATGACAGTCGCGCCCAGGATTCCGCAGGCTTGGTACAAGCTTGAAGAGGTCAGTCGATGAGGTTGGAGTAGAGGGCAATAGTGGTACGTTACCCTTTGGATTCCACGACAGCATGCGAGGGCAAGAAACCTCGGAATACCTCGCCGACAGGCGTTTCCTTGACCAGCGACAGCTGAATGCAGAAGCAGACCACCACCGCAAGGACCAGGCCGATGATGAAGTACTCGAATAGCCGGAGACCCTTCATCGAGCCGTGCGGCCGATAGAAGAGGAGTATCACCATGACGTCCAGAATTGAGATGGCACATCCTGCGACCAAGGGTACGGCAGGAATCAAAAGGTTCAGTCCTATGGCAAATCCAATGACCTACGGCAGGTTAGCGAACCATTCCAGTAGCTAGCACCACACACCCAGCGATTGAACGCATGATGCGCGCGATGGGGCTGACAAACCTCAGCAATGTCGGTCGCGATAATGGCGATCTCTGCGAAAGCGTACAGAAGATAGTTCAACCATGGCGGCAGGAATGCTCGACAGGCCTCGGCCAGGTTCAGGCCGGTGACGGTACCAAGCTTGATGCAGAGGCTCTGGAGGAAGATGGCGAACAAGTTGGCGAGCAAGACGATGAACAGCAATTGGAAGCGATAGGTGGCGCCTGCAGCCACATCGGTGGCGTAGTTTCCCGGGTCGACTGGTGAGCCCAACGGTCAGTCCTGTTCCATTGCGACGACGATGGCCGCAGCACTGGATTGCGAGGCACGACAGGGGTGTCTGGCCGTCATTTCATGGGATACTCACTGTAGGCCACGGCAATCATGAAACCCGGTCCGACAAAGGAGCCAAACTTGACCAGGGCCTGCTTGACGCGGTCGACCCTCGATCGGTCAAAGGTGCCATAGCTGGCGTTGGCGATGGCGACACCACCACCGCCGGGCGCTCGGGAAGATTGCGGGCGAGCGAGAGGGAGACGAGCCGACGAGGCCGTCTCCCCCGGGTGTCGGCCAAGACTCTTGAATGTCTTGACCGACGCGGCAGTCAGCCCCGCGAATCCATTCTTGTCCCGTTCCGTCTGCGACATGTCGGCGTCGTCCGGGGTGGGTTCGCCAAAGTCTTGGCCAGATATCTCTTCTCGGCTGTTGACCCGTCCATTGAGATCCTGGTTGGTCGTCAGGTCGTTGGAGAGGGCGTTGGGACTCTGATTGTAGCCTTCTCCCTCGTAAGGTTCGTCGGTTCGAGAAGGGCGGTTCATTGTTCCTCGGAATTGAAATTGAGACTCACAGTGTTGGTTCTCTTTGTTCTGGCGGTGATGATGCAAGAGGAAAGCCTGACGAGTCACGAGGCGCCATCGTCAATGTGTTCTTATCGTCCACGTCTACCCGACATCCACGTCCGCCAGCGCTTCCCTTCCGATTTACCCGACCTCGCACCGCCCCCATTGCATTACCGTATTGGTTTCGTCTCACTGAATCGTCTGTCCATAGCACCGTCTGAGGCCTGAGTCAGCAGACTGGCGAATGACCCATGACGTAATCTCAGATGAATGCGCCAATCTTCAGTGAAGTCGGCCTGCGCTGTGACCTTTACTGGCCTTTACTGAACTTTACACTGAACTTCACTGAGCTTATGCTCACGTCCAAAACTCATACAGGCATCTCACTCTCTGTCGCATACTCATGAATCTGAATCGAGTCTTACATCTTCAGACACACCATTCAGTGGTTCCCGGATGTATCACGTTGCTCCAGCACCACTTCCCTTTTCCAGCCCCTTATCATCATGGCCTGCCTTACTATTGGCTAGCATGAAGCCATGCGCCCCTATTGCGCATTATCTCGACCCTGTGATCCGTATTTCTCAGTACTGAAGATGCCGATTGCCGGTCGTCAGCAACCGAGACCACCAAGACAAACAATCCGCCGCGAGGCGGGGACGAGATGTTTTCCCATCATTTGGAGATTCTCGTCCCTCGCGTCACTTGGCCCGACTTCTTACGATTGAGTACACCATCTTCAGCTGGGCAACATGACTGAAGCTCTCAAGACCTACCAGGGCAACTGCCACTGTGGAGCGAATCGCTTTGAAGTCCGACTCCCCGATCTTCCACCACTCGTTGTATGCGACTGTGCCTTGTGCGCGAAGAAAGGCCACGCGTGGATTTACGATACGGAAGGCCGTCTAAAGATCACGAGAGGCTGCACTGAAGAGACCCTGACCACATACACTTCTTCGTCTGGCGCATCTTTGCAACACCAAGTGAGTCTCTCCATCTAATCCAACGCACAACTAAGAGTGCGATTCTAAGCCACCTTCGCCACAAGTTTTGCTCAACCTGTGGAACGGGAATATTGGGAACCCATCAATCTGGGGTGCTGGCCGGTAAGAGAGGCATCAACCTGCGGCCACTTGTTTCTGGCATGACGGGCGTCTTCCTCAAAGGCAAAGAGATCATTACGCTCGACGTCGATGGAAACATTCAGCCGTATGCTGGAACATTGAGGTTGGGAGAATGGCCCATATGCTGTGACTCTTTACTGACTTGCAACTCAGCTTTGCGGAATCTGCGGCGACATCAGCCGTGACCAAACATGAATTTCCAGGCCAACTCCCAGACTTAACCGAAGAGCAACCCGCATTGTACACCGGGGCTTGCGATTGCGGCGCCGTCCAGGTCGCGGTGAGGAGTAAACCTCTCAGCGATGTCGAGATCAAAGAGGATAACTGTAGCATCTGTATCCGGGTATGTGTCGTGATTCCGAGTCTTTTCTCTGCCGTCCGGTGCTAAGACCCTTTGTTTGCAGAATGGAACCGTCGGACTTTACCCTCACCAGTCCCAAGTAACCATTGCCGGTAGAGAGAATACTCGAGATTATGCCTTTGGCCGTAAATTCAACGGTGCGCCCTTTTGCCAGACATGCGGAGTCCATTGCTTCGGCAATCTCTACGGCCCACCCAAGGAGATCGTGACCAGGCTGCCAAAGGCCAAGCAGGAGTTCGTGAGGAAGCAGTTGGAGGTGCAGCCGCTCAATGTGAGGGTCTTGGACAACGTCGACTGGGCCGAAATGGACATCAAATGGATCAACGAAGGTACAGAGGGGTATCAGCTGAAGGATTGACGGCCTCAAGTCAGTGCTTGTGATGCATAGCAACACTTAGGTAGGACTCATGAGGCAAAGACGTTGCTCTATTGATAATTGGATTCCCTGAGCACCGCGAAGCACGGACTACTGTCTTCCTCTGGCCCATGTCCAACTCGAAGCTTCCATCCAGACACTTCCGGATGGAGAGGTACTCACTCTTATGCAACCTCTTCGGCGTGCAGCAAGTCGAAGCTATAGGTCCAATAACCTCCACTCAGTATAACAGGAGCGGTGGTCTAGTTGGCTATGGCGCTCTGCCTTGTATCGTTATCCGTATACCTAGAACCTATAACCTCTACCTAAAGACAGAGAGGTCGGTGGTTCGAGTCCATCCCGCTCCATGCACCTTTTTTTTTTTTTTGGCACGTTCAATACTTTGCATGTTTTGTTTTCCCACTTTTGCGTCCAAAGATACCCTGGGCCTTGTACGAAAGATTCAGTGCAGCAAAATAGTCTGCCCAACCTTGGTAGCTTCTAATCACTTTGACGTGATTATCGACTTATCTACCAGGCTTCGCTCTCTACTTTGCGTCTTCTGGTTTTGTTCCGATTTAGAAACATTGGTGAAATTTTCAGACAGTCGAGGCGGGAATCAAGTGAGCGTCGAAGTTCTGTTCTCTTATTTCTTGCCCAGTTGTCCATTAAAAGAACTTGAAATGTTTAGACAATCGGAAGGAGTCCTAGTCGGTCACCATGATATGCTTCCGCATACAATGCGACCTCTCTCTGCTTGTTTTCTTGCCTTCGCCCTTGTCACATCTACAACTCAGGTCTCGTTTCTTTCTAGCCAGACACTCAATGTTGAAGGCGGAAGCCAAACGACGGTATTTTCAGTCGACTCGGGACGCTGTCGTATCTGCGGACTCCATACTCGAAAGGTCTAGACGCACTTCCACCCGTCAGGCTTCCAAGGATCACCATCTCCCGTGAATACGTTCCGCGCCGGATACTTGCAGTGTCTCCTCTGCAGGTCCACCTCCCCAGATGCCGTCAGACGAGTGCCGAGAATGTAGTCCGGTGCAATACCTTGCTCTACCCACCGCACGATAGCAGCCAATACATTCGCGTCGGCGTCGTAGGACGCAAACGTCTCCGGGTTACCGCCGATCATGCTCGCCCCGGTACCCCCTCGGCAGTGCGCCATGCCAGAGATCTTGAAGTAGCGATAAAACTCATCCAATTCCGAGGAGGCTAGGCCCATGGTGCGGGATACGTGATCGTAGTATCTCTCCGAGTTGTCGCTGCTGATGGCATTATCCTGGAGCCCGTGGTAGTGCAGAATCTTGACCCCTCGCTCGCGCGCCGCAGACAGGTCCCCTTGCCAAGTTGACACATTCCACGGGTCTTGCTTCGAGGCGATGTCGTAGTCGGCCGGGTTGAAGTCCGAAAGACCCCAGTCGGTGTCGTTGTACACCACGTACCGCCACCAGTCGAGGGGATACTGATGAGGCTGCCCGCTCAGCAGTCGATCCGTCGCGTTCGATCCAGGTTGCAACCGAGGGTAGACATACTGGCCGTCAGACCCATATACCGGCGAGAACACGGCCCGAACGGTGGCAGCCTGCTCTCCGCTCAAACACGATGCTGACGACGCGCCGTCAGAGCAGATGAGCCCTTCAGGTCGGTACTGACACAAACTCGGGTCCTCCAGAATCCCATCTTCGAGGCCGTCTAGCCCATCGCACTGCCGCAGGATATCGGCGTACACCAGCTCCCACTCGGCGGGAGCAAGAAACCTCGACGTCTCGTTCGTCCCCGTTTTTACAAACAGCTGGCCCGTCCAGTACATGAGCGCAATGAGGTCGAACGCCGGCGCGCCCGCAACGATGCCGTCAAAGTCCTCCGGAAACGACTGGGCTTCTTTGAAACCCTGCCTGCCGCCCGTGGAGCAGCCGAGGTAGTACGACTTGGTGTGCTTCCTCCCGTAGAACTGCTCGGCAATCCGCTTGCCGAGGTCCGCTTCGAGGTGCACGGCGCGGTAGACGTAGTCCTGTACCACACCAGGGTTATCGAGAAACGGCGCCCCGGACGTCCCATTGTGCCCGTTGTTCGTCCCGATGGTGGCGAAGCCCTGCGACGCGCCGTAGTTGAGGTCGCCGTACTTGATGCAGCCGTTCATGCCGCCGTTGCCTGTTCCCAGGAACCGGCCGCTCCAGTCTAGAGGTAGCCAGGCTTCGAGGGATACGCTGCTCGTCGGTCCGGTTGTTGTGAGAAAGGCCACGCGGCAGACGTCCACGTCGGACACTTGGTGTGGTATGGCGCATGATGGGTGGTTGTCGGGGAGGGAGATGTTGGTGCCCGCGGGGACGAAACTTGTCTGGTGGATGGTCGAGTTGGGGATGTCAAGACGGGCAGCCAAGGACTCGCATTGCTCTATCGTTGACCCCTGGACGGATCCAAGGGCTAGGGAAATCTGCAGAAGAGAGGAATAAGAAGCTCTCATCTTTGTCATCGTTGTCTGGCATGAGAGGGAGTTTGCGCGGGCCTTCCGAAGACCCAACGACCTTGATACTCGGTCCATCTGCATTTATCGCCGTTCACGACCTCCAACGTTCCATCTCGTAACCACCAACTACCGTGAACCGTTACCGCGCTCATCCTCTGCTCTGGGCCAAGTCCGCCATCATGCCTGCAGCTCGGGTCTTGGTATCAAGACTCAGCCACCGGATTTCCGTCTGGTTGGTCCCCTTTCCCCGGGCCTCGCTGTCTGATGCTCTAGTAATGAGACCTGGCCTTGAATATGTGCCGGGGAACGATGCAACAGAGTTAACCACCTGCCAATTTGGGATCAACAGAGTCCGGGGCAAGTATGCGGGGATCGTTGCGTCTTCGGAGGGGGCGGTTATCACCACATGCGTGTAACGCGGGGTCAATATCGACTCAGTCGTTGATAGTTATCTACATGTCTGGTTGAGTTGGTCGTGTAGTACCCGACTTGAATGTATCGCAAGAACCTCGGGCATCATCTCACTGGATCTGCCGGCCTGTTGGCAGTGCTGTTCACCTGGTTTACGCATGACCTACGGAAAAGGCTTCCCGGAAGATGGGAATGAGGTGGAGACAACCCCGGCCAATGTTGAGGAGAAGTTCAGGTGTCTTGATTCGGTGTATAATTAAGCAGAACTTGAGGCCGAAGGGGAGACGGACGTCTCCGGTTCTTCGGTGCCTCGCCATCCTCAGAAATAGGGCCTGAAGTTCAAGCCACTCGAGACGTTGATGAGAAGCAAGCAAAAGACGCTCTTTTCAACAATCGGTCACCAAGTTGTTGGTGAATGTAATTGGAAGGCTGAGCTATCTGACTACAGAGTGACGGTTTGTTGAGGCATTCCATCGCGGTCAATACTGCTTGATCAAGGCCCAGACGCCTTCTTTGGGCCATCATTGCCGTCAATATCCACTGGTGTACCCTCGAGAGGCCCATCTACCCTCTTGGGCCTCTCAAACGGCGCCATGCCCTTATTGACGGCCACGTCCTCTTCAAAGGTTCCGTAAACGTCAAAGTCATCTTGCAACCCCAGCCTCTTTGGCTTGAACGCAAAAGTCAGCGCCGCGTAGAGAGCACTGGCCTCGAGGAAGCCAAAAATGTAGTTGCCCAAGTAGTACTTGTACAGCCCGTCGTTGATCTCGACGTGGGGGTTGGCGGCCGCAACCATGCCGGGCATCGCCGGAACGAAGCACACGACCCAGGCGACGAAGGCGCGCCAGTTGAAGCCCCCAGAGTACCAGTACGCTCCCTCCTTGGACCCCGTGTAGAGCTGGCTCATCTCGATGCGCTGACGTCGGACGACGAAGTAGTCCGTCATCATGATCCCCGTCAACGGACCCATAAAGACGGAGAAGCTGGCCGCCACAGACACGAAAACGCTGGCCGTGTTGTAAAACTCCCACGGCTGTACGACCCACGACAGCGCGGCGGCCAGCAGCGCGCCGCGCCTGATGGTGATCCAGGTCGGGAGCAGCCCGGCCAGGTCCATGCCCGCCGCGTAGCCGTTGCCGAGGATGTTCTCGGCGACCTGGCCGAGGACGAAACCCAGGCTGCAGAAGAAGGCGCCGGCGCGGGCCTTTGCGCTGTAGTCGTCCATCATCCACTGCGTGATGACGGTCAGCGGGTTCCACATGGGTTTCCTCGAGGTTCCAGATGGCCATGGAGGCCGATGCGGTGAGGATGGCGAAGATGGGGACGATCATGCCCGGGACGAAGAGCGAGAAGACGATGCCGGGGACTTGGACACCCTGTCGGCGGGCGAAACGGGTGAAGTCGCTCTGGTTGAGCACGCCGGCGGAGATGTTGCCGACGGAGGCGATGATGCCGTAGACCCAGGCCCACTCCTTGGTGAGGGTTGAGGCTTGCTTTGCTCCGGGCTCGAAGAGAGGTCCGGTTCCGCCGGTTTTGCAGGCCCAGATGGTGATTCCCATCATGGTGACCAAGACGATGAGGTTGGCTGTGATGACGGGAACCTTGGCTCTCTCAACCCGAATAAGCTGCGAGAGTCAGTCGTGATGTTTGTGACAAGTTGGGAAGAAGTTACACGTACCAGGAAGGGAACGGAAATGAGGTGGAAGATAACAAAGCCGGTGAGATCGCGAGTAACCATATGAGCACTTTCGGGGAGCGTGTTGGTCATGGTGAGAAAGTTGTAGCTCCAACTGCTCAGCATGGCCGACACGCAGAGTCCACCGAGCCAGGCCTGCGATCCATACCATACGATAGACAGCATGATTCGAATCAGCTGACCAATGTATGCACCGTTCATGCCGAGAATGATTCTGGTCGTGTCAAGTCAACATGTCCCCCAGACGACCGCAGCGCGTGCGTGGACCTACCTTTGAGATACGGTGAAGCCGATATGCCATTCGGCGCCCATCCATCCGTTGCCGATGACCAGCAGGCAAATGAGCACACGAGCAAGGATCATGAGGCCCATTGTCTGCGGGATCGTCAGTCCTAGGGACAGCAACGACGCTGCTCCGGTCCATGCTGAGATGCAGAGACTGCGGTTGTCAGCCGAATGCTCCCGATTCTGTTTCCCTTGAGAGCCCTACTTGGAGATGGAACCGAAACCGAGAAAGGCCCACACGCCCCAGGTTCTCCGGTTTGGCGGCAGAGGCGCGATGTCGGGATTAATCCATTTCGTCGTCTCGTAGCCGTGCTCCTTGTCGTCCTTGACCCGAAATCTGTTGATGAAGCCCATGCTGTCCACTTCGGGATGGATTGTTTCCCAACAAAGGTGTCGTCTCTTTTATCAACCCAAAAGGATCTTGGTCGAGGTCGAGGCCTCGAGTCCTGATGACCCTATTGACGTGGGCTGCCTAGCACTCGATGAAGGGCCTAGAGGCAGTACGCGATGAATCAAACAGATATCGAACGGACTGGAAACTTACCAGCACGATTCACGTAAGAGGAGCGGGAAGCGGTTCTTTATGTCGGCAATGAAGTTAAAAACCACGCACTTCCTTCACCCCCCACACGGGATGATGGATCACCGCGCCAGTGACCACCCCAGACGACACTGCCGAGGCACGACGGGCCAAGCGGCTTATCAGATCGCATAGGACGACTTGCATCAAGAACCTGGACCCCTTATCAGATCCATACACCCTCGGGACGCGCCCCGGGGCACCCATGATCAGCGAGCGAATCAACCTCCCACCCAGGGCAATGTGCCGATTCTCGCCCGAGGTCTCATCAGACCCCGCTCGAGCTGGATGCCAGCTATCCGCGAGATGGAAGAATGGTCAGAATTGTGAGCATTACCGAAGAAGAGCAGATGAAAATATGACATCCGCTCGTGACGCGCGTAGTGGTCTTTGTGATGAAGTTTGAACCTGGACCAACCCGCGTAGAGAGATATTCAGGAACGCGAGCTTGGTGGACGCCCGCTCACTACTCGTCGAGCTGCCCATCGTTGGCCAGACGAGAGTTCGTTCCGGGTTATCGAGATAGCATGGCGTGATAGCGTAGATAGCTTCAGACTGTGCCGCAGAGTTGATACATCCCCTTGGCGAATCCGTGACAATGGAAACGAATCGACTGAGCCGCGGGGCGTATCCATACCCAGCACGCACGCAGAAACCAGAATTTGAAGCCTAATTCAACGTCACAAGAATCTTCTGTAGCTTTGACATTACCCGGTGAGTTAATATACTCCCACATAAACCCCTTTACACCGCGTCCCCTGGTGGCCCGCATCACCAAGCCCAGCTTATATGGGTAGACATTCCCCCGGATACCTCTGCGCCAGCACCATCCAGTTCTACTCCGACCGCTCTTCCCTGGATTTCCACACCCTTACCGCGATGAAGCGCCTCGTCCGCTCGACAGTCACCGTCTTCCTATGCGCGCCGATGGAATCCAACACATCCTAAACGGCCGCCCTGTCCTCTCCGTCGCCTCCGGTAGAAACGTGGTGACTTATGAGAGATGCGACGTTTGAGAGGACGGTTGGTATAGTGGCATGTTGACCAGGCTGTGACAGGGTGACGAGCTTGCGTTATCATTAGCATCCCAAGCCACCGCTGCGTAGCCTGTGATGGGTGCCGAGGAAGACTCACCTCCATTGCACAGAGTCCGAGGAGCAGGAAGAGCGCCTCTTCAAAGTAGTGGCTCGAGGGCTTCCTATTCCGCAAGTTGGCTAGTATTCTTGCCCTCCGATTCAGTACCGGAAGCAGAGAACCAGCCGAGTCGCCAACAAGATACATCATACGAGTACCCGATGGCCGAGATGGCATCGGCCACCGTCCCCGGATCTTGCTGGAGCATCATCAACACGTTGGCGTTCATCTCGCTCACGAACTCGTTCCCGATGAGCTGTCGGCGTCTTGTACCCCTGGCAGACGAGCCGGCGTCGTGCACAGGTGCCGCACGAGGGCCGTATCTCGTCGCACTTGACCTTGGCGCGGCGGCAGTCGATGCAGCCGTTGCGTGAGCGTCGCGTGGGAGGAACCACAGGTGGCATGTTCTGCATCGTATGTCTGCGATTGATAAGATGAGTGAAGATCCTTGGCGGAAGAGGGGTCGAGTGACTTGCTCTTGGTGTTGTCTAGGTGGTGCGGACTGCCTTCGTCTCCCGTCTGCGAGGTATTTTCTCACTCCCACTCTGTCTCTTCAGCGGCGATAGTGCCTTGATAGGGCCAGAACAAGGGTCTAATTGTATGTGTCTGCAGACTTGGGATGCCACATGGCGATCCATTCTCTACTAATAATCTTCTCAGATCATCTCGGACTTGGAACGGCCCCGCGCGAACAGGGGTTCGGCCGATGCTCGTGAGAGGGGCAGGGCCGCTTCCGAAGACACATCGGAGGTGTTTGGGGAACGAGCTGTCTGACCGGCCCTGATTCGTCTGTGGTCAAAAGGTTTAAGAGCTTGTCCCGGCAGTTGAGCGTACGTTAAACGTTTTACCTTGAAGAATATTCGGGCCATGCATAGTTGCGATCGCCCCGGGCTGTGGGCGAAAGGGCGTGGGTTTTGAGTCGCTATACAGGTCCGATTGAGAAGTCCCCTAGTGTCTTTTGTTTCACGAGATTCAAACGCTCAAATAGTTTTCTTTCTTGTTCGAGATGTGAGAATGAGTTCGTCAAGTGAGATTTGAATGAGAATCTGTGAGCCTGAACATGAGCGAGCTTACTCGCATATGACGTCATCCCTTCACCCACTGAGAGTTCCTCACCACTCATACTAGGCGCTGAGCCAGCTTCTCCACGCGGGGCAATTAACCGAAAGCTTCTGGTGTTTTTACTCTGGCTGTAAATGAGGCGACTCACTCACAGCAATAGTAGTCCAATCGTTCTCTGCCTCACCGTGTCTCATATCGCTGAGGCAATGAGTTAGTGACACCAGTCCCTCTCATCGACCGTCAACGTCAACTGTAGAGTAGGGGCTAAGTCACTCAAAACGAACGTTGTCTCTCTTGCCGGGCGATATGATCGTCAGAGATGACACTGGTGAAATCACGAATCCTCCGATATTCAGGGTCCTACACAAGCGAGAGAGCAACGGCCTGCAGTAAATGCCCAGCCTCCGACGCAGGGCCCAAGGGTCCAATCCGAGCCCTTATTCCAGTCTGATCATCGTCTCTGAACCACAATAGCCCTCCCTCTTTTCCTGCTTTCCACGCTTCAAGACCACCACCTTCTTCATCTTTTTCCAGACGTTTCTCCTATTCGCCAGCGAGACAGTCCGGCCTCTACCCCGCGCCCTCGAGGTAACGCTCGGTCGGTTGGTCGCCGTCGCTAAAGCCCAGTCCGGGCGTGGCTGATCTCACCACTGCCCCTTGGCAGTGAGACTGATGACATCACGGGTCGATCCCGCTGGCTCTCGGCACGCGCGACTCCACACGGCAGCCCGGATGGACCATAGAAGGTCAGCCAACGGGAGGGAAACGGCCGGACAGCCACTCGTACTGCCTGATGGGGCTAGGCGGGTGCTGCGCTGTCTGCTGCTGTGCCACAAACGATGTCATTTAGCGGCAGGCTTTCTAGGTCTTGGTAGGCGAGGCGGCGATGCCATGACCACTGGTGTGATCATCGTGCTTTCGATGTGTGGCTTGATCTGGTGGATATGACGTTTCCACATGGTGCTATACACCAGGTCGAGATGGAGGATAAAGCTCTGGAAGGACCGAGCCTGTATCCTCGCTTTCCTAGGACCTCGATTCTCACAACGACTTACCAAACCAGTGCCATATCTTATACACTCTCGATCAAAAACCAAGTGTTAAACACCAACCACAACTCAATATACAAGCCACACAATACTTCAAAATGCCCTCCCTTCCAGTCGACGTCGCCAACACGGCCCGCGACCTCGCCTTCACCCTCATCGCCCGACAGACCAGTAACAGAGGAAGCAACGGCGTCGTCCGAACCAACCGTGGCCGCAGGCGTGGTCTCACCGGAGGCATCATCGCCGCCATCGTCGTGGCAATCGTCGCCGGCCTCGCACTCATGCTCCTCGCATTCTGCCTGTTCCGCCGCTTCAAGAGACAGCGCGTCAGGCGCGAGCAGGAGACGCAGAAGTACTACGGCGACAACCGCTCCAGCATGGGCACCAGCGACTACCCCACGGCCAACGCGAACAACACCAACATGAACCAGACGGGCGGCTACAACTACGGCCAGGGCTACGGATACGCCCACACTGGTCCTACCGGCCCGGCACCCGGTCAGGCTCCTCCGCAATATGGCTACGGCGCGCCGACCGATGGTGGTGTTGCCGGGATGCCACCGGCTCATACTGCCGGACACGTCCAGTCTACGCATCACTGAGAGCAGCTTGGTGTGAGATTACGAGGCGGTTGACGGACTTGTGGAAATGTAAAGCATTGTAACAACAGGTCAACAACGACTGAGCGTTGATTTTCCATCTGTACACATTTTTATATTATGAATAGTTACGATACCCGATATACGCATTAAATATTCAGTTTTGTCAGTATCTGTGACTGCTACCTTGTCTCTACCACCGTGGGACATGTGGTTGATGTTTGCTGGAAAGCAGTCAATAGTGAATTGCTCATTGCGTATACAAGCCACCTGCAGAAAGTCATAGGTATACAGTGGATGGCTGATGTCATGTAGCAGACCTCAAGAAATAAGGGGTCGGAAAATCCGGATCGAAGCGCGTATCTTGGCTACTGTCATGGTTAGGTCAAGGCACATGAGAAGCCAAGATCTTGGCGACGAAACTAGACCATGAGAAGTCGGCAGATCCATCACACCACGCGGACATCGTCTTGAAGTCAGCGGGACAGAGAGATGTTGCGAAGGCTTTGAACTGATATGCTTCGAACACCGTCACAGGATGTTGGGGATGAGTCCTCTTGAAGTATAGAGGCTGAGATCTGGTCTTCCTGAATCATGACAACCACAGTCAGTTACAGCCATCTCGGACCAGATCGTCGACATCAACAGTAGAAGCAGCGAAGCAGCGAGGTAAGTCTACAACACGAACCCCATAGAGGCGCTCTGTTACGCTCCAGAAGTCTTGTCATAATATCATGTGACGCTATTGCGCTTGCATTTCGCTGTAAACAGACGACTACCTAAACATGCTCTCCTTGGAAGGGTCCAGTTCTGGACTCAACCACCCAATCTTTTGCTTGCCCTTGTCATCCCACTCCGAGACACCAAACGACATCCACGCCCATATACAAACGGCGCTCGCCAGCACAACCACCGTCAGGATACCCGCCCCGGCCCTGTCGCCCGTCGTGAGCGGCGCAAACTCCCTGTACGGATGCGAATCCATGCCGGCGTTGGGATCCCCCCTCGAAGTGCCGCCCGTCGAGTTCGTCACCGGCGGCAGAGGCGGCTCCATGACACTCAGCACGGCGCCCAGGACGTTCATCGCCTCGCCGGCGCCGGACGTCTTGTCCACGGCCGGACTCACGAACTGGCCGCTCGTCCAGTAGAAGCCGCACACGCGCCCCGAGGTGCCCCCCGTGCACTGCCGGATGGCGGCCTGCGTCGAGTTGCGCAGGACCGGCTGGATGACGTCGCGCGTGGACGGCACGAGCTGCGCGACGACGGCCATCCAGCGGTGCAGGTAGCCCTTGAAGCTGAGCATGTCTTGGGAGCAGCGGCCGTGCTCGAACTCGCAGGGGATCTCGTAGGCGGCGCCGTTTTCGAAAAAGTCGACGATGGCGCGGTTGACGAGCTGTTGGGTGCGGTCAACCCACTTTTGCTCTCCAGTCTGTCAGGTCTCGTCAGCAGATTGTCCACGATGGTCTAGTTCACCCCCTCCCGCTGTCTTCGAATCGCGGAGGATGGTGTTGATGGTTGACGTACGTGGTTGGCCATGAAGGCGCAGCCCTGCATCACGACGGCAATGTTGTAGGAAAAGGTCGCCTTGAAGACGTTTGTGCAGTTGTACGGCACATGCCCGCCGTCGTACACGCGCCAGTTCTCGTGGTCAATGAAGTTCACATGCCACAACCAGTCCCACGTCTCCTCTGCGAAGCGCGCGTACGTGTCGTTGCCCGTGTACCGCGCCAGCCGCGCGCCCATGTTGAAGAAGATGCCGTTGGATATCGTGTTCTTGTAGTCGTAGCCCGTGTTGGTCGGCGGGACCTGCCACCGCAGGCCGCCGCCGCACGTCTCGTCGTGCCGGTCCGGGTGCGCCTGGGTCGTCCAGACGGCCTGCGCGAGCGCCAGCCACTGCGGCTGGTCCTCGGGGGGGTCCGGGAACTTGTTCTCGGCCGCGAGCATCGCCGACATGCCCCAGAAGCCCTGGTCGTCGTTGCCGAGCGAGGCGGTGTGGTTGGGCGGCATGTAGTCGCGCCCCGGGCCGACCTGGTGCAGCATGCCTTGCGTGACGACCTTGTTGTAGCTCTCGTCGCCCGTGTAGAACCAGTAGTCGATGTACGTGCCCATCATGGCGCCGCCCTGCCACCAGTAGTAGTCTCCCTTGCCGTCGTCGGGGGGTCCCGGGAGGATTCCTGGAATCATGCCTGTTTTGTTTCCGTCGTAGAAGAGCATGAGGTCGTATGCCAGCGTGGCCGCGGTGTTGATGCTTTGGTCTGGAGTGACGGTTAGAATCCGTGGCATACAAGTGACGTTGTCGTCGTCGTCGGTTACCTCTTGTCTCGATGGAGTATGCCGCATGGGCAGCGCCTACGAGCAGGGCTGCCGCGGAAGATAATATTGATAGCATGTCGAACGAATGTGAAGTGTGGCACGTTCAAGCCGTTTCCAGGCTTTTCTTGTGAGGAGCAAAGCGAGCGACTACTTGATCGGAGATGCGAATGCGCGATCAGTGCATGTCGGCGTGACTGACGCTGGTGATGTCGAGATCGAAGCTGGCGATGCGATGCTGATGAATCGGACGTTGTGCTCAGGAAAGACCAGACCGGAGTGAATGTACTCTGGCACCAGCGAGCAATATCGAATCTGTAGCTAACCGTCTCGTAGCCAGGGAGATGTATGTTGTTGATTTGCAGCTCGACCGTAATGATGACTTGGACGTTGAGCTTTGGTGCCGCTATAGTCTCGTTGGTGGCGTGGTCAAGAGGACAAGTCGTGATCCAGGTATTCAAGGTATACAACGAAGGCACTACTTCGTCTCCAGGTAAAAGAAAACGACGATTTGAAGAAACGACAGATGTAACTGAATATTTAGACAACCAGCCGGAAGATACGGAAACAGGGAAAATCTGGGGAAAAGCAGGCCGGTAGCATCGGCCGGCATCGATGACACTTTAGTCTCTTGCTCTCCTCCATGTGCCTCCTGGCGCCAACCACTTGGCGCACCGGTGGCAGGATTGCGAGGGATTTCCGGTACACGACAGCCTCTGGGCATGGGCATGGACATGGACATGGGGCGAGCGAATGCTAAAAAAATGAGAGCCGCTGCGGGCATCTGATCTGGCTTCTTGACTCTGACATGCGAGACTACCAGGGGGTATCCCAAGACCTGCAAAGTATGGATACATACAGGAGGAGACTGAGGTAGGTAAGCTCCCGAAGAGTCTGGCGATGACGCGTTGCAGAGTAGTAGCAGCAGCAATAGCAGCAGCAGTAGTAACAGCATTAGCAACAGCAATAGCAATGGGGGTGGGAAAACACCAAGACCGCGCTGGCTTTTGGCTGGGCATCGGGGCGGTGCAGAGACAAGACATTCGTTGCTAACTGCCATCCAATCTAAAGAAGTTCAGAACGGCCGGGGAATGCCCACCGAGAGCGTTTGAACGAGCGGGCAAGCTGTTAGTGTCTGATTCCGCCAAGAGAAAGTATACGAAATAGACCAAGCAAAGGGGAATGTGGCCATCAGGGATAGGGATGGACGGTCTGGGCAAAACATCTATTGGAGTTTGGCGAGCCTGGGCGCGACCACCGTCCATGTGAGATCATCAGCCGGAACCCGTCGGCTCAGGGGGCATTCTTGGGGCTTCTGCTGCGTGTTCCTTGGACCTTGGGAACGTCTTGTGATGGTTTGATCGTGCTGCCAGCCCGGCAAGATATCTTGGCTTTGCGACAACGTGTCGTGTGCAGGTCAGTCCCATAGGACGAACCACGATTCGCGACGATCCTACCGCGTGTGTTGTGACACGGATCGGGGTTCAGGTGGTTTCGGTAACCCAGTCAGCAATTAACTACAGTATTACTCCGTACGGATACTGCGTTGTCGATACACACCCCAGTCGCTTCCGGAGATCCAGCCGGCTTCAGATCGGGACGAACATGATGGGGTCGACATTAACTCACGGCTATACTACGAGATGAAGGAGGCTGGGGCAAGCGAGGGCATGACAACTCATCTCACCGTTTGTGTGATATCGGCAGTGTGGAAGATGACGTGTGCTAATTAATTACCTGCAAACGAATGCAGCCCCAACCTTGTCCGCGAACACCCTGGAACCCTCACAAGTACTCGATTTGACGGACCGACGTGAGATCCAGTTCCAAGGGCTTGGTCGGACTGAGCGCCACTGTTCCCTAGCTGAATCCGAGGCTTTTGGCGGCTCAGATTGACGCGAGCTGGCTCCTCACCTAGGAGACAATCTGAGGCAGTGGCTGTGCCGTCCTTTGAGTCCTGAGTGAGAGGAAGGGAACCGCTGCCCCTGTCGCTCATCATTTGACCGCATTGCTTGGGACATCCTCAAGTGAATCGTTGCCAAGACGTGTTGAATACTCGTACAATGCTCACGTTTCTCGCATATGAGGATGAGCACTGGCGAGGAATTCAAAAGGCGAAATGCAGCCGGCGCGTCCTGGCCGTTTCGGTGTAATCGCTGCATTCTCTGCCATCTTGGCATACCTGAACTGCTTGGAGCTTCATCTCGGATCTCAGAACATCTTGGCGGTGGGCTGTGCGGTGATTTAGAGTTCATGTTGGCCATTAGGGCTTCCGTCTTGTCTTTCTACCCCTTTCAGCACCTGTTATGGTTAGTGAGTCTATCCAAAACCATCTGTTCGGACATGAACCCTGATGGTCGCCCATGACCATTCAGATTTAATCGTAATCTCTGCCTCTCAAGATGAGAACCCAATGCCCCCAAACGTTTCGCGACTCTTTATATGAATGAAGACGCGTCCAAGAAATGAGTATACATGTGGTGCGCGTCACACTCTCAATCGCCGGCTCTCTGTCCATCTCACAACGCCTTCATCAACTCTCACTCTCAACTCAGCTGACGACAGGCCAACCAAAGGCTGTGATTCCGCTTTATGTGTATTTGCGAATGGTGCCTCATCACGGTCGCTCTGCCCACTGCCTGCAGTGTGTTGGTCACTTTTATCACAGAGGCTTGCGGATGGTCAATTTCAGTTTCATTATACCACGTACTGGGAAAGTGAAGCTAATTCTCTGCTCCGGCTGCAGAGAATGAGACGGCACCTTACGATGCAGGGTTGTCGCATCAATCGACAGGCCTCAGCTCACCGTACTATTTAAGCTCACACACCACTGAAGCAGTTCGGGACAGAAAAGGTCTGTGGGCAGCGAGATTTGCGGATTAGCCCTGGGATGTTGTGAGAATGCCCTCAGCAACCGATCTAATGAGTGTGAGCGCAAAAGTCAGGAATAGTAGTGGCAAGTCAATTCGGTCAACAGCGATGAAAAGGGCACAATAGGATGTAAACCCTTCGCGACGCCAGAGATCGGTCCAAGCCGCCA
This sequence comes from Colletotrichum lindemuthianum, assembly GCA_001693025.2. Lineage (NCBI taxonomy): Eukaryota > Fungi > Ascomycota > Sordariomycetes > Glomerellales > Glomerellaceae > Colletotrichum > Colletotrichum lindemuthianum. Next base: position 125,147 of record MASP02000443.1, on the reverse strand, counting down.
ACACCCATTTGACCCTTCTCTCACCTCACGTAGGATGAGTTTCTCGCCTATCCCCTAAAACCCGATACCGATGATCCCAACTTTCAGTGATTCACAAGTCGCCGGACGAGGTTGCGATGCAGACTAACCCCTCACGCAACTTTACTAGATAAAGCACAGCCAATGACGCCCGTGAAGCTATCTAGGCTTTCCAGCTTCCACGATTCTTACACATGGGATTTTCTCATCGTTTTCGAGGCACGGCTGATTCGCCCCAGGGTTCACATGCACCCGAACTCACCGTATGTGCCGCGTCCACAGAGACATGCGCGTTGAAACTCACTCGCCAGCTGCACCTGAACCTCGGCATCGCAGCTTTCGTGTTTCAAAACTTTGGTTCCGAAGACCACGCACGGCCCGCTGGCCATCGATGCGAGGCAATTCGGCAAGTCAAAACCAGGTCGATGCCCCTAATCTCTATCGGTCTTGTGTGGACAAACCTCTGCTGTTGCTCGACGTCTCGCGACCATGGACCCCGTCACCATCATCACCGGCGCCGCCTCGCTGGCCGGCGTCGTGCTCACGGCCTCTCTCAAGATCAAAGACGTGCTCGACCATCTCGAAAACGCGCCCCAGAACGTCTCCGACATTGCCGAAGAGATCTACGCCGTGCAGTACGCGCTGAGCCAGGTCGAGGACGTGGTGCGCCGGGACCCCAACGTCATCGATCGGCTCTCGCTCGAGGACGTCTTCGCCTTGGCCGTCAAGGGGTGCCACGCGACGCTGCTGTGCATCCACAAGGAGTACGAGCAGCTGTTTGAGAAGAAGGACTGGAAGACCAAGATTCTGGTCCTGTGGAAGGATGGCGAGATGACGAGGTTGCTCGGGAGACTTGACAGGAAGAAGGCGACGCTGACTCTGCTCACGCAGACGCTGAACTTGTACGTCGCAAATGCGGACTGTGGTTTCTTGTGGTTGGGGGCTGACTTTGCTTCGTGTGCAGACGATCAACGCAGGATATCAAGGAGCTCTTGGTCAAGAACCAGTCGACACTGGCGGCTGCGAAGCAAGATTCGACCGAGTCCCTGCCCGTTTACGCCCCACGAGCAACGAAAACCAAAGAGATGATGGAGAATGATATCGTTAACGGTGTATACGGAGACAACGAGTCGGTGTTGAGCACCACCGAGTTCTCTTTCGACCATGACCTGATCAACACCCGCACGTACAGGATGGCGCTGGCAAGGGCGCAGGCAGCAAGCAGGAGGCCGCAGGCTTCTGCCGTCAACGTCGACAAGCCTCTCCCTGAACCTGCTGAACCAACCTCGCCTGCTTCTCTGGCGCCTTTGCAGGAGGAACAGCTTTCACCAGTCCGAGAAGTCGTAGACTTGTCTGGAGACACCCTGGACCATGAGACTTCGCTGAGTCGTGCGACTACGTTACTGCCGGAAACAGCGAGCAACCAACACAGCGGCAGCAGCTGGACTCACGCTCTAAGCGTGCGTAAGGCCCCGTCACACACGAACGAGAAGCCCAGAGACGCGAAACCCTTCTTCATACCAACTGTCGTTTCTATGATGTCCGCGGAACCAGAGCAAGAAAGCAACACCGAGCACGCTGTCCAACAGAAGCTCGACAAGTACAAACTGCGGTCCCAACAGACCAAAGAGAAGAAGGAGAGATTACCTCCTCACCGGCGGCGAACGCGTGAGAAGGACGTCCAGCAGGAACTGTCCGCCACCGCTCCATCACGAAACGGGTCGTCGCAGTCGCTACCTGGCTACGAAGAGAACGCTGCGGAGCTCGAGAGGGGGTCATCGACAGCCTCGGAGGAAGCCACGGGAACGGGGAAATATGAGAAGCCAAGGCACAGACACAGATGCGGACGGCGGCCTGATCCAAGAAACAGACATCCCATACTGAGCCAGCTCGGTAAAGACGGAGAGGGCGGTGAGATTTGCGACCTGCTGCCGCGACCTGGGAGAGCGAAGCATGGGAAGGGCATCCCCACGCCTGCCGAGGCGTTGGCGGACGCTGTTCGTCAACTGAACTTGTCGGAACCGCCTTCTCTGAGGAGGGGTCGGGGTCCGCGGAAGCAAGAGGTGTGAGGTGACGGCTGGGTGGCTGATACGAGGTCATGATACTTCTTCTAGAGTTGGTAGAAATAATCGACAGCTTTTTTCTTCGCTGACGTCGAGTACCCGACTGTCCGCGGATCATGCTGAACAGTCTGTCAATCACCCAGTACGTATAGTTTGAGTAGTAAGTGCTAGATGAGAAATTTGTTGCCTGTAGCTCCCGGATGCACAATAATCAGACCTGACAGTGCTGAGGATGTGAAGAGACATCACTGGAGGTCAGAAGCAGGAGGGAGAAAATGGCAGTTATGATACTACGTGGAGAACGAGACGTCGTTATTCGCCTCAGTTCTCAACAGGGAGCAAGACTCAAAACGGGGATTATGATATGGCCGAAAAGCGAATAATGGCTGGGTGGCAGACCAGTGACTCACGCGGTTACGCGATCAACTATCAAAGGTGGAACACCGAACCGAGCTGTCCGATGCAGTGACATGACATGGGAATCAGGTGGTGATAAACATTGCTCTATGGAGGTTATGGTGGCTCACGTGAGGGAAAGAAACTCATGTTAAGAAGCGATGAGCAACACCAGAGTACTGGCTCCCTCTAATCCATTTCCATCTTACCATCGTACTGGTCGCAATCATTGGACAGGTAATGCAGTCCTGAGCATCCCAGTTGCTGACACGGCGTGATGAATCACATATGTCAAAGCAGAATCACACTCAACTGTAGCCTACCGAGACCCGACAGCCGGACTCAACGCGCAGCGCGAGGTCGGCGGCAACAAGTCGCCACACCATCCAAGGCGGTCTTGGCGAGATTCAAAGGTTCCAGACGATGACAGCAACCAGGATCAGAACCTAGGGAGGCGGGGTGGGCCTGCCGGCCGATAGGCGATGCCGTTCTGGGTGACAATGTCCGGGGCTGGAGCGACGAGCTGGCTCCTTTCTCTACGGATACGGGCCAGGCTGAACGGACTGCTGCGCTAGTGCCGCTGGTAGTCAGACGCGGAGATGTGAGATGGCCCATTTGTCAAAAAGAAGCGGCGATACTGGATAACTTCCCCGTCACGTCGAGTCTGTCCTGGGTCGGGTGATGGGGTTTGGGGTGCATGGCATGCGCCGCCGGCGTTAAAGTTGCGGGATGGCGGGCCCTGGGGTTGCTTTGCAGCGAAGAAGGGATCGTGTTCTTAACGGCACGGCGTCATGGATGGGATACGTCGGTGTGTTCGGGTCGCGGGAGGATGAGGTTATTGCAAGCTTCTTCTTCTTTGGTAATAGTTGAGAGCCCAAGATTCCGGGAGAAGCGTGTCTCAGAACCTGGCGTCTGGAGCAAGACTCACTGTCCATGACAGACGGATCGATGAGATGTTCACAAAGGGCGCGCCCAAGTCGACGATGTGGAAATGGGCTGGGGGGCGCTGGATCTGGGGTAAGAGAGCGCGGGGCCGACAAGCTTTGGATGGTTCTTGGCCCGGCTTGGGAATCGAACATGTGCTCGCGCTGGGCTGGGCTGGACCGAGTTCTTGGGACCGATATCGGCTGGGTTCACACGACGTCTGTATCCAAAGAGTCTATCAAGCCTTCCAGAAGCCTCACCGGCTCGGATACAAACTGGCTGCAGAACAATGTCTGACATTTCCGCGTCTGCTTGAGGCGGTGCGTGGACGTCTGTCTACGGTAGCTGTCGACTGTGTATTCCAAGGTCTTGACATCTACGGACCGCGAACAGTGACTGACTGCAGGGTTTGGGAAGCAGGGTCTTTGCTAGGAACTTGCAAGTATAGACGCAGATTCAAAAGGACCGACTGGGGTACTCTGAGGTGCCAGTACCGATGGGAGCAGGCTCTTTTGTATCGCTTCCTTCACAGGCATCAGTCGTCTCCATGGTACATCGAAAAGACCAAAGAACGCACTGCTGTGTATGTTCCTGTGTAGTGCTCTCAGCTTATCTGAGGCAACTGATTAGCTGTTGTTGGTTATGAGTGATGGAAATGGCTGGTAGTCATGCGTCGTCTGGCAATGACCATCGAAAACACCACAGATTCCGCCCATTTTCGCCTGCTCGGGATCTTGGCGTCTCCGCCTTTGAGTGGTTGACGGCTAAGCACTCGGGGAACGATCCTCAAAAGGCATCTGGATGATCCAGCCACGGTCCTTCTGTCCTAGCAACTAGCAGGCCGGGAATGACACACGAAAACGACAAGAAAGTGTTGGTTACAGAGCCACGAGAGCATCCACACGTATGCTAGGTGCTATTACTATACGGAGTCTGTGCGAAGTAGCAGCGTATCGGGGCTTTGGCCGACTGTAACGTCGTGTTGTGGCGCAGAAGAAGAGCCATCATCTTCGTACTCGGTGTCGGCCGTCATGGAGCGAGCGGTGGGTATCCGTATTCCTTGAGAGAAGAGCCACGAGGCGGCAGGCAAACCATCTTTGAGTTGAACCGCGGCGAGAGGGTCAAGAGGGTGTAGACTCGACAATCCAAGTCAGCCACTCTGTACTCTGTGTGTAGTGATAACACAGTCTCACACCCTAGAGTCAGGAACAGAACCTGGAGTTTACCCCAGTGACTAACAGGTGGCCCTCCCTCTATTAGTCCCATCTCTTACTGTATATCCCGAGGTGGAAAAGTGTGCTCCAATCGCATCCCTGCGGTCCGATATCAGGGGGGGGGGACCTTTTGTAGCGTGTCTCGTTACTCGCAACGACGAATGGCACGCCACCTGGGTTTGGGGGCCACTCTGTGGGATGAAGGAACGTTTGCAGAGTCGCTTGCTGTACGACGAGTCATCTCTTTGTGTTACTGGGAGAGCTTTCGTGGGCATCGGTCTTCTCTTCCCTCTCTCTCTTACCACAGCACCACACGATTCCATCGGGGCAGGCCGACAGAAGACTGTGGGGGACTAAAGTACCGACTTGGCTCTCGGTCGTCGGCCGATATTGTCGGGACCTACCGGCTGGGCGACACAGGCAGGGTAGTTCAGCTTGCCTGAGCTGAAGATCAGCTCTCTCGTGGCCACAACCAGCATCTCTCTGTACGAGGTATGGATACTCTGTATTGTAACACAAGCCAGGTAGTCCTCCATGACTGCTTCTTCCTAATTAAGCGACAGACACCGACCCGGGGGACGGCGAGCACCTCTTGATCGAGCTTGGCTCTCTCTGTGATCCTTCCCACCCCTGGCTAGTGTGGCCATCTCGCCCTCCGTGAGCTGCTTGGTCGCCCGTTAGTAGTGGCGTCCAGTCGACTCGTACTTGTAGTAGCATGTGCCACGCAGGGCAGATGATGAGGGGGTTTGTCTATGCTCTCGGGGGGCTGTCACCAAGGAAGCTTAACCTTTTGACCACACCATCTTGTGTAAGGCCGGTGGTCAGCGTGAGAGTCTGCCCAGTCAACTAGCAGCTCTTAATCGTGACTCCCAGATGAGTTGGATCTTGTCTTCACATAGTAGTGGGAATTACTCGGTAGTATACTCGGCAGAAGTCCTTGAACGAGTCAAGGACTGGCGAGGTGTTGAGGTCCAACGAATCGGTGCCAGGCCTGTCGCAGCACCATTTCGCAAGCAGGCCTGTCAAGCTTTCCACGCTGACAGCCCGTCTGGAACAAAGACACCCCATCTACGCTCAACGACCTGCCTATTGCAGTATCGATGGGCAGTTGAGGCTTACTTTGCTGCACAGCAAAGGTGCCTTGCTCGGCCGAGGAGCCCAGGGGAGCAACGTCAGGCTGAACGCGGGCGAGACGAACCTCCCACACCCTCCATGAGGTCGGTCCCTTTGGAAGCACAGATGGGTGTACTATGTAGTGAACGCCGACGATACTACGGTCTGCCGCCTGAGTTCTCATAGCCGTACCTGGACAGAAGAACCGCACATCGCGATGGGCCTGCGTCGAGCGTCCGCGACGGGGGACTTCCGCGCATCCACCCAACAAGCATACAATATGGACATGACCTGCCCTGTACCCTGCGACTTGCCGGTCGTGAGGGATCGTGAGCAGGCGAGACCGCCCACACACGCAGCCGAGGGACAGGGGCTGCTAGGTCTCGCCCTGTCCGCGGTTCTTTTGCAAGAGGCTCATCCCATGTGGTCTCCTACTCGACGATCCCATGCTGACCAGCCGGCCATTGGATGAAGCTTCCCACATCTCTGGATCGTACGGAGCACTACTGTCGAGTATGCCATGGTCTCTCCCAGGCCCGAGGCCTAGAGTATGGGCGCATGGATCGACTTCTGCGGACGCGACCCCGAGAGGCGAGAGGGCAGAGGCGGAGTATTACCACCCATTCTCTCTGCATCGTGGGAATAAATACCATCCCTTCGCGCCGACCTGGACTCCTGCTCGCCCTCGAGGATCTGTTCTGTCAACCCGCCATCACCGTCGTCTATTGTCGTCCAGCAAAGTGACTCGCTTTCGTCTCTGGGCACCTCTCGGAGCGAAGTCTTTCCACCCAAAAGACGAGTCACCCACCACAAGCCAGCCATAGCCCATCATGGCCTCCGAAAAGGTCAACGCGGTGCCTGTCGTCGACAGCGCCGACCCGCGTCCCTCGTACACCGGCAGCGTGCCCGTCCACCCCGATGAGAAGGGCGCCATGGGCGGCGAGTGGACCGAACCCATCGTCGACGTCAAGGTCCCCGAGACGGAGGAGTCCAAGGAGGAGGACCTCTACAGGCCTCTGCTCATGGACCCCAACATCCCCCACGAGGAACACATCCTGACGGTGCGAGCCATCGTCGTCGGCTGCATCTTGGGATCGCTCGTCAACGCCTCCAACCTGTACCTCGGTGGGTGGTCTCGCCGTCCCGACATCTCTGTGACTCTTTGCTGACGGCTCCTCCTCCTGCAGGCCTCAAGACCGGATTCACCTTCATCGCCTCCATGTTCGGTGCCATTTTCGGATACGGAATCTGCATGATGCTGTCAAAGACTGGCGTGCCCATCATCGGCTCGAGCTTCGGTCCCCAGGAGAACAGCATCGTCCAAGCAGCGGCCACCGGGTAAGAAGACACCAACCACATCACCATCACCACCACGACTCCAAAGAGAAGAAATCCAAGCTGACAGACGCAGTGCCGGTGGTATCGCCGGTATCTTCGTCGCCGGCATCCCCGCCATGTACCGCCTCGGAGTCATGGACAGCACCCCGTCGGGCGACATCGGCAAGATCTTCACCCTCACCATCTGCTGCTGCTTCTTCGGCATGTTCTTCGTCACGCCCATGCGCAAGTTCTTCATCATCAGGACCGCGCGCGAGCTCAAGCTCATGTTCCCGACGTCCACCGCCACCGCCCTCACCATCCGCTCCATGCACGCCGGCATCACGGGCGCCCGCGAGGCCGTCAGCAAGCTCAAGGCCCTGGGCATCGCCTTTGGCGCCTGCATCTGCCACCGCGTGGCCTCGTACTACGCCATCGGCATCCTGTACGACTGGCACGTCTTCACCTGGGTCCACATCTGGTCCGGCTACACGTCGTGGGCCATGAACATCGAGTCCTGGGGCTGGTACTTTGAGTGGACGACGGCCTTCATCGGGTCCGGCATGCTCATCGGCATGAACTCGGCCTGCTCCATGATGGGCGGTTCCATCCTCGCCTGGGCCGTCATCGGGCCCCTCCTCGTCCACTACGGCGAGTGTATCGGCCTCGACGCCTCCGACGGCGACCCCAAGTGGGACGGCTACTACAGCTTCACCTCCCTCAAGGACGTCCGCCACCCTTCCCCGCGCTACTGGCTCCTCTGGCCCGGCGTCATGATCATGGTGTGCTCCTCCATGGCCGAGCTCATCGTCCACTGGAAGATCATCTACTACGGCTTCGGCGCCGGCTGGAAGTCCATCTGCACCTCGGTCCACGACGTCTCCTCCAAGCGCGGCAAGCGTCTCGAGTTCTTCGCCAAGCGCGCCGAGGCCGCCGAACCCGCCGAGGACGCCAACGCCGTAAAGGACCCCGCCCGGCCCGACCAGCAGGTCGCCACCTGGATCTGGGTCGCCGGCCTCCTCGCCTCCATCGTCTTCACCATCATCGTCATGGCCCTGCAGTGGAAGGTCAACCCGGGCGTCACCATCCTCGCCCTCTTCCTCGCCTTCCTCTTCTCCTTCCTCGCCATCCAGATCGGCGCCGTCACCGACCAGACGCCCCTCACCGCCGCCGCAAAGGCCGCCCAGCTCGTCATCGGCGGAACCACCACCGGCGCCGGCTACACCGTCCAGCACGCCCAGCGCATCAACCTCATCTCCGCCGGTCTCGCCGCCGGCGCCGCAGACGTCGCCACCTCCCTGACCTCCGACTTCCGCACCGGCTTCCTCCTCGGCACGCCCCCCAACAAGCAGTTCATCGCCCAGGCCATCGGCACCATCGTCGCCGCCTTCCTCGCCCCCGGCCTGTTTGTCCTGTTTTCTACGGCGTACCCGTGCATCACGGATGCCAGCTACGACCACTGCCCGTTCAGCGTGCCGTCCGTCAGCGCGTGGGCCGCCGTGGCCCAGGTCGTCACCGAGCCCGACGTTTCCATCCCCCTGTCGTCCGGCGTCTTCGCCATCGTCCTCGGCGTCTTCTCCATGCTCCAGGTCGCCTTCCGACACTATTACCTCACCGGCAGCCGCGAGAAGTACCAGGAGTGGCTGCCCAACTGGGGTGCCATTGCCCTGTCGTTCGTCATCCCCGGTCCCGTTTTCGTCAACGCCGCCTTTGTGGGTGCCATCATCGCCTTCGTCTGGCGCCGCTACAAGCCCGCGAGCTTCGAGCTGTACGGCTACGCCATTGCTGCGGGTATGATTGCCGGCGAGGGCATGGGCGGTGTTATCGGCGCTGCCCTGACGCTGGGCAACGTGTCCGGGGAGACGTACGGAACCCTGGGCCTGGCTTGCCCGGGTGGCGCCTGCTAAGCGCGGTGTTTATATGAGTGTCAGATTTTGAATGAAGATGTATGCTTGAATTGGAAGCGAGATACCACGTCGTAACGTATTAGTAATTAGTCTGTAATAATCAGCCAGCATCGTGCTGGTGCAACAGCTCCTGCTCTCTCTTTCATGTGTGATGCTCAGGCCAGGATCGTTATCTAATCAAGTGATCTGTCAGAAATGCCCTAGAATAGTGATTGGTGTGCACTTGATAGGTGCTAAGAGTCTGGAGACCTGGTTTCGGAGACTGGAGTTAAAGGCCGGTGCTTCTCCGGAAGATGGACCCACTTCTCGGAGCCGATGTCGGGCAAACCCCGCGGCCCACCCGGAGCGTGGCTCCTTCAGGACCCGGAGTGAAGACCAATTGACAATGTGAGATGAGAAAAAAATGCATTCACAAAGTCAGTCTCTCCATCTTGACAGTTCCGAAAATGTCACGAAAGGAAGGTAGAAGAAATAGTAGAAGGCGTGGATCAGCCGGTTGTTTGTGTCCATGCGCATCCCTCCACGGGGTGTTTGCCTCCACGTTTCCGCTTGCGTCCAGCTATCCGGTTTACGAGATTTAGTTGCACCAGCTTGGGGTATATAAAGATGCTGCAACTCTGGGTGGACAATGCTGCGTGTGACAGGCCATGATATTTGTGTCGAGAAAGCTAGGGGGTGTTGATTGAGGCGGTTCAAGTACAACCTCGACGTGCCTTGCTTGATACTTGCGTCGATCGACGTCAGCTGCAACCATCTAGATTTCTTTGAAAGGGCCAGATTGAGAAAGAATAGCACGGTTTGAAGGGAGCAACAGGCTCTTCCACATGTTTCATTTCTTGATCATTGATGTCGACACTGACGAGTCCGTCATCCGAAGCAGTGAATTGGGTGCGTGACTGTAAATACCACGACCCGATTGAACGGCCAGAGACCCTCTTACTCTTCGATGTGTGATGTATTGGTCTCAAATTTACAGTACTAGACATCTCCAACGTTGCCACTCGGAACTCCCATAGACTCGAAAAGATCATTCTCAAGCATCCTCCCTCCGACAGTCTCCCACTGCAGAAAGTCATACTCACGCCCTCCTCGTTCACCCAATTCCATTCCATCGTCACCGTCCAACATGCGCAGCACGCTCTTCGCCCCCCTCACCACCCTACTGTTCCTCTCCACGGTAAGACCCGCCACGCAGCCTCCGAAGCACCAAAACTCACCCCCCAGCAGACCGCGGCCATCGAGTCTCCAATCCCAGGCTACGACGTCTTCGAGCCGCGGTGGCAGGTCAAAGCCTTCCCCGACGGCGAGCTCATCCCGCTCAACGGCACCATCGAGCAGGTCATGCACGAGCTGCGACAGATCAACCCAAGCTTTGACGAGGACTTCACCTCGATCAAGTACACCGACGGGAACGCGGTGGAAAAGCGCAGGGAAAAGGTCTGGTTTGAAAAGGTCATCTGCGACAACTTCCGCAAGACGGACATCAAGGAGGTTCGACACGCGATAGCGCATCTCGAATGGGTTAAAGGGAGGCCCGAGAACGACGGCGGCAAGGAGAAGTGCGGCCGCGTGAGGTAAGTGCCGGAAGAACACAACCATCCGTCGAGTGTGATACATCGTACAAAGAGTAGTGCTGACAGATGCCAGCTGCGCTTATAACGTCTCGGTCTGGTGGTGCAACGATGTAAGTCAAGTCAATATTCTCTTCGCCTCGCTCTGTGATGATGCGTGTTGACGGGAATGAGTATCGTGCTAATGTGTCCTCATAGGCCGCAAACGGACAAGCCAAGATGCTCGAATCGTTCCAGGATATTGCCGATGGTATCTGGGCCCTCGTGGCAATGTGCAACAAAAACCGTGGGGGATGGTCCGGCCAAGCTTTCCACCGGACGAACTGGAACGTAGTGGTGATGTGGGAGACGTGTTGAACGTTGGGAAGTCATGTTTGTCTCGATCGGTCACGTTTAAGCAAGGGCTGCATCGTTAAGTGTGTGTTCTTTGATTGAGAAACGCAGAGAGAAGGCAAATAATTCATGGGCTCGCAGCCTCGTGATCCTCGTCATGGTACCGCCGTAGAGAACGTACAAGTGGCCTCGTTTGACCTCGACTACTTTTCATTCGCTCATCAATCCGCACTCTGTAAACTATACCTCTTTCTATTGTTTGAAGTTAGATGCTATATCCAGAAACCAAGAGTAGATCCGGCCGTCACTGCGATAGGAGTGAAGACATGAGTCAAAGCCTCTCTTCTCAACTGCAAACATGTCGACCACTTGAGCCTGTGTCGTTATTGCCAGAATCTTGACATAACCTTTGCCAGTCTCTCCATACCAACCTCATTCTGATCACTCTGTGATTCACAGCCGTTAGCACCATTCCACTTTGCCGCAAAGACGACAATAATCTTGAATCTCACAGTTGGCGTCTTTGGAGGTGTGATATCTGGGATACTGCAGGAAATAGTACGGGTCATCTTCGACGATGATGATGTCTGGAGGGCGTTAGCAAGTTTCTCAATGCTTTTAACGCCGCAAACTATCCAAATTCAACGCAAATATTGAAAATCTCCCGTCGTCTTTGAGTGGAAATCGTGATACAAGTGGGATTAAACCCGACTGAGACAAGATACAGCCTTCTCGCATCAGCATCAGCCGCGGTGTTTTCACGTTCAAGTCATGAAACTAAGACGTGCGGTCGCTTGGCACCTCGTTCCTTTTCTTCCCAGTTGAGCAGCGTCTTTCTGAGGCTACTGGCCAAGATACCCTCGGTGTCTGCTGCTCTCGGGATGCCTCCGCGTGGGGGAGTCCAACCAGTTGTCAGTGTCAAGATATGGTCAACCCTGTCATGTCATGCCTTACCTCCAGCAAAGCTGATCATGCCGTCATAGCTCATGAGCTTGACGATGTCCTTCAGAGGAGACGCACGACAGGCTTTGCTCTTGGAGTTGATGTGGTGAGACAAGTCTACCATGGTAGGGGTGCGATCGATGCTGCCCATGCTGCTAAACGATTGTGAGATCGGGAACAAGGTTGAGTGTGGACGCTGCAGACCTGGCAATGTTAGCGACAGCCGTCTGGGGCATTCAACAGCTTTGAGTGCAACATTTAGACTGTCCGTCTCGGTTGGCCATCTGCAAGTTATTATCTTGACATTTGCCAACCTAGACTTGCGCAGGATTCATCGTGGCTGACGGCCAAGTCCGCGCATCCACACGAGCGTCGGCGAAAGCGCTAGTCGACAACGGCGTTGGTATTCGCGACGTGTGGCGGTACCAGATCGCGTATCAATGTCCTTCATCGACGAAAAGGTGGCGCCGACTTCGTTTGGAGTCGCCCACGGAATGGACAGGCCCATCTGGAGTTAAGACGTCCGTCGTTGAAAAGCTGCTTGCCGTCATCGCTTGCTGACATGTCATCGTCGCTAGCTTCGCCCTCGGCCATGACCCTACCCCCGCAGAGAGGCAGTTGTAGCGAGATTGGATTCAGATCTTGGTGACCTTGATCAACGACGATAGGGAGTATGATTTCGGAACAAAGTCTGTCGATGAGATGAAGTTCATGACCCCAGAGGGAACCATTGAACTTCGGGCTGGTTAGCGACGGGATGAGCTCGTAATGCTAGGAAAGATCTTTGCTAGCAACTAGTCTTAGCCCTAGCATTAATGGATATTTGAGATCTCGTCCAATGGCAGTGTCTTCCTGGCAAGCTGACATGTACGATGCTACGAATAGCAGCAGCAGCAGTAAGCGCTTACTGTTGAAAGCCTTTCACCAGGGGATTCAAGAGGTTCATGTATGCTGCAGGGGTCGAATCCTTCATGGCTCGCCTGAGAGGTGAGACTCATGACAAGCGTCGCCCCAGTCTCATCCATCTCAGGGGCCAAGCCACATTCCTTCAAACTAGGCATATTCATCCACGTTATATGAATCCCTGTTCTCTCTTTGAATCCCTATCGGATCTTGTGCGTCAAGCCAACACCCCGCTTACAAACGAGCGTCTTTATGCTCGCTCATTCACGATGTTCACTTCCTCACGTTGGACGGCATGGGGCGCAGAGTACTGGGCCGTGGCTGGTGCCACCGTTTCCTTCGCCGCCATGATAACACTTCTCGCTCGGTTCGATGGCGAAGGCGTCTTTGCCTGGCACGGCGTGACGCTCAACACCGTGGTCTCGATACTGTCGGTGACGATCAAAGCATCCGTCGCCTTCGTCATCGCCGAGTGCATGGCTCAGTGGAAATGGATTCTGTTTGCGCGAGAAGAACGACCTCTGATCGACTTTGACCGGATTGGCGAAGCAACGCGAGGCCCTCTGGGCAGCTTGCGAATAATCCTTCGAACAAGGGGCGCGTGAGTGGCCATAATCCAAGCAACTGCCGAGCCGAGCGAAGCTGACACCGCGTATGACAGATGGGCCGTTCAGTTCGGTGCCGTGTTGACAATGTTGGCCATCGGTCTAGATCCCCTCGCACAGCAGCTCATCCAACTAGAAGAAGCAGTCGTCTTTACCCGCAGCAGTCGAAGCGAGAACGGGACCCTCGCTCTCAACTCCCGCGCCACGTCCTATAGTATGGGTAGAAGCATGGTCACCAAGAGACAGATCATCAACTCCACCAAGTACAACTACGACGTCGCCACAGATCTTCCGCTTTCCATGGAGGGCGCCATCTTGAGCGGACTGTCCAGGTCTCCGTGGGAGACGGAGCAAGAGGCTCTGGTTCAGTGTCCGACAAGCAACTGCACGTTTGACACATTCAACACCATCGGAATCTGCCAGCGATGCAACGATGTCACGTCGGACCTGCGACGAGTGGAGGACTTTGGCGAAGTCTTGCTCGTTATTCCACAACCCGGATCGTCTATTTCCAAACAGTTGGCAGGGAACGGTATACCCAGCACGGCCTTTGCGCTTCCAAACGGTCATTTCCTCGCAAACATCGACGGTTGTCCGCCCTACAATGGACTCTTTTCTTCGATGGCCAGTTGCAAGAATGAACAGCCCATTGGGATATACAGCGACCAGAAGTACTCCGCCACTTCTTTCGGCACAGGAAATCCCAACAAGACGGTGACGATGAGAGACATTGACACCCTCTTATGGTCCATGAGTGTCATCTACCCGGACGTACCAGCCCTCAACCGGTCTGCCTCGTTCACGCCGGGCAAGTCGTCAGGACAGAGCGACGGCAATCTGGTGTATTGGCCCGATGTTCCTGTGAAAGCCACCGAATGCGCTCTGTATTACTGCATAAAGCAAGTCGACTCGGCCATCGAGGGCAACCAGTTAAAAGAGAGTGTGAGGGAGGCACCCGGAACCCGACGTGATCCCGATTCCTGGGAACGGTTCGACGAAAAGGAAGATGGCCAGCCGGAGAACATCGTACCCAAAGACGAAACCGGCACTCTCGAATTCAACAAGTACTGGTCTGTCGTATCGTACACCGATCTGGTACTAGAATTCATGGACGACAGGGTCGATAGCCGCTATCTCATGTCCGCGGATTCCGTCAAGGCACTCAGCTCTCACTTCCAGGATCTCTTCAGAGGGAACTGGGACAACAGCACCGACCTCCGTGAAGCGCTCGACAAGAAGCTGGGCAGAGGCGCCGTCGGCTTCAACGGCGCTTCCTTCGGGCCGTACGAGAGCCTGCAGGGCGGCATGGAAGCCGTACCACCGGGTCTCAACGGCATCTGGACATGGAACAGAAATAACATCAGCAGCGTTTTCAGATCCCTCGCGACGAGCATGACCAACGAGATGAGGAGAAACTTTGAACCAGAGCAAGCTGGCCAGTCCGGGCAAGACGGTACCCGGCCGAGAGATGGGACGCTCAGTTACTTGGGGAATGTCGGTAGGTCGGCGACGCTGTATCGGATTGTGTGGCCGTGGATCGCGCTGCATGCAGTCATGCTCCTCTCTTCGGCGCTGTTCTTGTTTCTGACGCTGAGCAGCTCGCGCCGCCACGGCGATGTGCCGCTGTGGAAGAGTAGCTCGCTGGCTGCGATGAGACATGGGCGTGACATTGGCGACGTGCTGGACCACAGTACTACCCTTGAGGACATGGAAGATACGGCGAGGAGGGTGAGGGTGAGGATGCGGAGAGATGACACGGAGGAAACCATGTCATGGATAGACCATTCCCACAAGCCGGTACCAAACGCTTAACAATAGCTGTAGTTGTCTATAGTCGTATAGAATTAATCACGGCGTCTCAGCATCTACAGCCAGTCTATTCCCAGCTTCAGTCTAGTATTTGTACTTGAAGTGGATGTACATGCCCCATCTCGTTCACCTCATGGAGTCGCTTGGAAGTAGGGCCAAGGCCATCATACCGCTGAAGCAGGGAGAAGCTAGAGGATCATCATGAGGACTGATGGTGGTCAGATTTGGAGCTCATGCAGAGTCGATATCCGGGGTACTCACATCGGAAGTTGGGCTTCTTCAGAGTCACATAACCCACGACCAAGAACCAACAAATGCTGATGCAGTAGTACGGAGTTGAGCCACTGAGCTGCGGCTCGAGGGGACTGAACCCGAATGAGCTCCAGATGAGCTTCGAGAAGGTGGTGCTGGCACCATTCGGCAGGGCGTTGACGATGGTCACGATGAAGAAGAAGTATGTCTGAGAATCTGCCGTGAACCTATCGTCAGCATCGCCGGCAAAGCGGTAGAGCTCGAACAGTTTCTACCATTGATTGTCGGAGATAGTCAAGCCCCTATCATTTTATCTCGCAGCCAGCATCATTGTCGTCGTTGGACTGCGTATCTTTCCATGGACCCTAGGCTAGCTACGTTGCGCCAGCCGATACTTTGCCTTCTGGACCTCTCCCGCGGCCCGAGGTCCGGCCGTACTTCAGTTACTCCTCATCGGAGAGACCGTCGGCGGCTTCAGAGATGACGTTTTTTGCTGAATTAACGTCGTAGTCTGTCAATATTTCGACAGGACTATATGGTATAATAACGAGACTCGGACCGAAGCAGTATTATGCTGCCGTTGCCTGCCTCTCCTGCTAGACGGCCGACATCGCTGTTCCTACGTCCAAAAGCCATTCCTACCTCGTCCTCCTGGCATGGCCAATCAAATCAAGTCACCGGTTGTGAATGCAACGGGAAAGACCCGACTTCGCGAGTCCTTGACGAGGGCCGAGAGGGGAGACAGACCAAGTATAGGTCAATGGCTCGAGCTCCCAGGCTATTCACTGGCACAAACCGTGGCAGTCCGATGTCAATGGCAGCCCTCACAGCCTGGCCTGCCAAGTTCCAACTTTGCGACGGATCGTCCCAACCGGCTGAACACATTGCCAACAACGCCAGACACTGTACTCTTTATGATGACGCTTCGCCCGTGGAAGCATAAAGCATGTTGAGTGCCTTGCTGTAACATTCGACACCCTTTAGTCCACTCTGAGAGTCGAATGGTAAGAGACTCGACGAGCAAGCGCATACGGCGAAGAACATGATGAGATATCTCCTTTGTCTAGCTTCGGTGCCGTATCTGGAAGTTCTGCTTATCTTCTGATAACGCCGCATGAAATGCGGTCGATGAAGAAGCGGGAAAGTGCAGTGCAGCTTATCAAAGTACAAACTTATCAGCAGGTCGAAGGTGTACTGGGGCGGGCGTGGAAGGCTTTCTGGTGCAGGTAGAAAAGGCCGCTCAGGCCAGACTTTGTCCCGGACGGAAACGGGTATCTCGACTTCGCCAAAACTGAGTTCTCCATGACCTTTTCCTATTGATGAAGGGCTCGTCAGCAGCGGGCGTGGTAGGAGACTCTGGGCTGCTTGTAAAAGGATGTCGCTCATCGCTCCACCAACAAATCCATCTCAATCTAGCAGAGATTGCTATACGACGTAGGTGATTATATACCTGAGGTAGCTATATAACACCTGGCTAGTCCAGACCATCTCCAATATTTACTGGGACAGCCTTGGGTTGACCATCTTGGTCGTCATCGGAGCTGTCTCCCCCAGACGATTGGTGCACTTTTTGTATGTCGACGTAAAGCAGGACTAGAGGCTCGCTATTACTCTCGCATTTCGTCAGCAGCAGGTTGCAAAGGACTTCATCCTGGCCAAAATCAGACTGCTCTGAAGTCTCAAGGTCTTATGGTCGATCGCTAGGCAGTGATTGTAGATCCTCCGCATCTAAGGCCAGGTCTCCATGAGGTCTTCTCTTTGGGGCAAAAGCAGAGGACTGATTAAGAGCTTAGACAATTTGAGAGAACTGATCAGTGAGTGCTTCCAGCTTCTGGCTCAGTATGTCCATCTGTTGACATCGAGACTCAAACGAAGTAGTGTGGCTACCGCCGCGTAAGCTCTCAGAGAAGCCTACGGCGGTTGAAAACATCTCTCAAGCGGCTTGCCGAGGCGTTGTATTTGGTTCCGGGAAACTCGCATGGCTGGTTTCTCGAGCTGCAGTTGTGGCAAGGCTCCTTGCCGTCGCATTTGATCTACGAGCATATGAGACAAGGGGTCAACGACGCAACGGCCATTCAAGTCCGCTCACCTTCTTCCGTCGGCAGGCTTTACAAGCCTGCCAGAATCGACCAGCTGCCAGCTCGGAAGCGGCCGGTGGTGCTGCGGAACTACTGGCCATTTTGAGTCCTTACGCAACAGTCGACAACGAGACGGGGGTGTCGGAAACTAGGATTCCGGATCACTATCCCAGTAATCATTCATCACGGAGGATGCTAGAAGCAGTAACGTGACGGTTCTTGTTACAATCAGACAAACCGGGGGTGGGATGGTCTACCAGACGTCTTACCTGCTGTCGCGGAGATAATGACCCACCACACGTATCTGCCTTCGGGTTGAACTGTCGGAATCGGGCACAGTCATCACGACGAATGGGATTCGGCTAGGACGTCTCAATGACGGTACGATCTACCTAGAGCTAGGGACATGGCACTCACGCCTCCCGGTACCAGCTACACTAGTACCAAGTTCAAATGGCCGAGAAATGGTGTTGCGAATCGAAGAAAGAGTTCAAGGTTTTGGTTTTACACAGTAACTTATATGGTGCTCGTCTTCCGATCCCTGTTTTGGGACGTGTTTCCAGAATGAATATGTCAGTTCAGTGTTCACCGCCCAAGCAAAACAGCCACGGGTTTATGAGTTTCCCATTACAAGTCGTGAGAGTGTGGTGGTCGCCGCTGTCTAACCGTTTGCTTGGAAGAACACTTCATCGACTTTTTAATGGCAGCAACACTGCGAGCTTATTTTATCCTCCTCTTTCGATGGCACTATGGAGTCCCCTTAACCCAATGATATGTTTCCTACAGCGGCAGGGTGTTGGAAGCACATCTGACTAGATATACACACACATCCAATAGGTGCGACATATTCATTGTCGCCGACTTCCACAGACAACCTACCTTGAGCAAACCTCTCCCGACAATCCGTCGCGTAGACATTCGTTTGTCCGAGAACACGAGGTGATTCTGCTGTGGCGTATGATGTTGGTAATCCCAATGCCCAATGACATGCCACGAAGCAATGTCACCGGGTTGGCGCGGGGAATGATGACTGCCGACGAAGGCAGAGCGGACACCCGACCTGCAGTTCAGGTCAGACAATACTTAAACCGGATAGCTGAGAGCATCCGGCATCTCGGCGTGGGATCAGTGTGAACTTCAATGCTCATTTTATCCATATTGTCTGTCCCATTCTTGTCAACTACGCAAACCCGATTGGTTGACAGCTCATCTGACGTGTGCCTTGCCGTCGTCTGAGACATGTCAGCCCTTTCATCGGCCCTTCTTCCGAGAGGCTGGGCTCTTACGTCTGCCATGTTCAATCATACACAGACCCCTACTGTGTGCTGGGTTTCTTCCGCATCAGTACAGCTTCATTGTAATATCATCTCTGTTACTGGGTCTCGTTTTCACCGGGAACTCCTACAGCAAGACTACCTCGACTTGATTCTTCGTAGCCGCATTTCGGCTCTACTCTTGGGTCGTCCCGTCGCTTTTTGACGCCGGATGGGGAAACGGTGGTGTGAGCATCTGAGTGGCGTCTTCCTTCGGTGTGATATCTTCTTCGTTCTTCTCAGCTTGAGTATACGAAAGTCCGTTTGTCTTACATCCTGCCCGTAAAGCGCTGGGGAGACGTCATGCAGCCCACATGCCGTTGACCGACGAACCAAGAGATGCCTCGAGCAAAGAAGTTCAGCCGAAGTGAATTGCCATTTTCACAAACAGCTTGTATCTGAGGTTCAATCCGTATTCTCTGGTTGGGTATATAAACCACACTTCCTCACAATCACCTTGTCCTGACCTCGTCCTCAGTCAACAAGTCATCGGAAACAACATTGAAAGACAGAGTCACCACACAGTCTTCAAAACAGCAGCTGCTTCTCTCCATCACAAAAGCGATTCCGACTACACAACATGTACTTCAAGAAGATAATCTTCGCCTTCCTGGCCACCTCGACTTCTGTCCTCGGCTCTCCTCTCACCGACCGCCAGGAGAACGCCGTCCCCGTAGCAGACTGCTGCGGCTGCGACCTCACGGTGCCGGGGTACGTCTGCAAGGTCCCGGACCCGAGCGGCTGTGTCGTCCCAGCCGTCGTATGCCCCTTCGAGCCGGCCACCCAGATCCAGTGCTGCTGCTGCGACCCCAGCACCCCGGCTATTCGCTGCCAAGCCGTTGCCAAAGACGATGGGTGCTTCTGTCCCGCTGTCGAGTGCCCTTTCGAGTGGAACCCGAGCTTCCTGCCGATTTCTGTCTGAGCATTGCGACGAGTCTGACTGAGATTCCCGGAACTGGGGCGAATGAGACGGAAATTAAGCAGTTTTATAGCTTGGGACATGGGATGGAGCCCTGGTTCAACACAAAGAGGGCTTTCATGGCTATTTCAGGAGGCAGTTGTGGATTCATGGTACGGAGGTGTTGTACACGAGTCGACGCTACTTTGTAGTTGCCTTTTCAAAGCGTGGAAAGCTGTAAACGAAGTCAAGATTATTCTGTATTTTCAATGTTTCCGGCTATTTCATGCGCTCAACTCTGCCTCAAACTCTTGGAAGATCATCAAGGGGCTCAAACCCATTCTCATCTCCTGAAGCATTTGACGGGATGCCCACGTACCCTGCAAATTAGGCCTCGTTTCTCTCTGCCAACTCCTTCTCCATCATTCCCCAGAGACCTTTGGCTCGATAACCGGAGATCCAATAATTACCTTTACTGTCCTTGCCCACAATGGTCAGTCCGTCGTTGAAGTTGTAAGGACCTTGAACACTCTGCACGTAGGTTGGACGCAAGGGCGTGTTCCTTGGCTTGACCGCCGCAGCTGAAAGGTCAGTCTCGAACATACCCGCACGCGTCCAGTTGGTGTACATCATGAGATACATCGAAGTCTCCCCGAAGAGCGGCGGTGCCTTGTTCTTGGGGTCCATTCGAACCAAAGAGGCATACGCTTCGACCTGTTCGGCAGTTCCCTGTTCGATGATTGCTTTCCGGATCTGAGAAGCCAGGTAGCTCAAGGGCTTTTCGAATATGTCTTTTGCCGGTACGAGTGCTGTCAGAAAGCCGACGCAGTTTCCGAGGAACGGCCTATCAGCAGGAATAGTATCTTTTAACGCTCGTCGCCATTCGTATGCTTGCTGGATAGCGACCTTCTTGTCATTAGTCTACT
Source organism: Colletotrichum lindemuthianum (assembly GCA_001693025.2). Taxonomy (NCBI): domain Eukaryota; kingdom Fungi; phylum Ascomycota; class Sordariomycetes; order Glomerellales; family Glomerellaceae; genus Colletotrichum; species Colletotrichum lindemuthianum. Next base: position 104,565 of record MASP02000443.1, on the reverse strand, counting down.
TTTCAGTCGCAGCACGGGGGTAGCTTCCTACTGATCTGTTCGTGTTCCTTGGAACATTTGCTATTGCAAGTCTCGTCATCCAGGCAAGAAGGACGTCGCCCTCACTGAGAAATGGTGTCCCCTCGTCTCCACTCTCTTTGGTTTTAGTGGCGAGCTCCTCGAGGGCCTGGTTCCGTAACTTGGCGAGGAACTCTTCTGGGATGCATAGCATGCGGATTTCCTTACTCGTAAGGGCAAGGTTGTAGATATTTCTAAGGCCCCATGAAACCAGCCCTGATACCAACAAATGGATATTGGCCAGATTATGAGGCTCCGTTGGGGTTTTTCCAACGTTCTCGAGCACACAGCTATCCGGAGGCAGTGGCCGAGGTATCTCGTCCTCTCTCCCTTCGAGCATGAGTTTCCAGGCATTAAGGAGGTCATGCTTGGCCATGGCATCGAAAGCGAGGTGGATCCAGTGAATGACGACTATCGTTGAGCTCTTGAACGAAACTACTCGGAGACCGAGTTCGGGACGATCTGAGTAGAGATAGTCGTTGGCACATTTTGGAATATTCGGTCCTAGGTAAAGATCTGTCAAGTCGTCCGGATTGCCTACAATCGCCGGTTTCTCATCTTCGGGAGGGTGTGGTATACGCGAAGCCACAGAGTGGTCTTTGGCGTCGACGCCACTCCAATTTTGGTGGTCGAAACCGATAGCTGGTCGGTCCTCAGTAAAGGACTGCGGGATGTGATGCTCGAGCTCTCCCAGTGCCTGTGAAACTTGTCAGATACTGAGGGATGGAGCTGAATGAAGGTTTTTCCATTACGTTTCTTCTCAAACGAGCCCCCATCTTCTTCCAGCCCGGACGGCTGACCACACCGGCCAAAGAGTCTCGAAGCTTCTCAACGTCGAGTACATCATCGAAGACGAAGAGCGTGTACATGACAAACGTCCGGAATATGATGGTGTCATCGAAGAAGCCCGCTGGCACGACTTGATCTGATGGCACACGTTGCGGCGGCTGCCGCTGGCCTAGCAAAAAGCCCAGCATCCTGTGGTTGGAAGGTCAAGTTATGAAAAGGCACATAGGGCGAACTTTGAGTGTTAAGACTTCTCAAAAAGCACCGAGGGAACATGAATCAGTGTGAAAAGAGCGAGCCCTTATGGCACTGCATATGCCACTGACCCATCAGACCGGCCCCGGTTCACATAATGCAACGTCTCTGGCCCTTAATATTGCTCAAATGGGTGGTCCTGGACCTCACCGCGGAGTCTATTCCGCAAAGCTTGGTGACACAGACGCAACATGGAGTGGGGACGTTCTCTGAATTGTACGGAGTACGGATACGCTTGTCGTAAATGTTTGCAGCGATATTTGTGCTTGACAGTTGACAGCAGTGAAGCGAGCCTAGAATTCTGACCATTGGATCTGGCCTCGTCGGTCATTGGCCAAGCTCCTAGCGCAGATTCTACTTTTGGGATCTGAAGATATCTTCGCCAAGTCAATGTCGAAAGGGACGTGATGCCCCACGATGCTCTCCAGACGATTCATGAGCTCGCATCTTGCTCCACTCGAAGCATGCTGGCTGAGGGACCAACAAGCTTCCAGCGCTCGGGGCTAGGCTACGATAGGAAAATGCCATGGAACGGGTCGAGCGTGATGGTTCATGTGTGGGGGTTGTCAGCTACTTATTAGTTTGCATCGACGCTACTTCATCATTGTATTATACTTGAACCAAACGAACTCGAGCTGTTGCTGAAACCGCCGTTTTCTAGACGTCAAAGGATTTGCGTTTTTGATTGGATTTTCCACTGCCTATCTTCCCTTCCCAACGACGTCGAGAGCGACGAGCTCGCATACTCACCGGAGATCTTTCAACTCGTAACTTGCTGATCTTGTCCTTCTGCTCAAGTATGTATCGTACTACTGAAATCGAGCTAGCAATTTCGATCACCAACACAAGCGAGCTTGACGATCATTGAGCGCGTCCACATCAGGGTCATTCGAGCAGGGATCGCAGCATCATGACCAACCAGCTTCAAGGCCAATGCGGTTTCATCCGCAGTCTCCACTGCCGGTTTCGTTGGTGGCAGTACCCCATTGCGGCCCGACGTTCGAGAGAAAAGACGCTCCTTTTAGTGGTTGAATGTTGGTTGGCCACCTTCTCTTGAGATATTCAACATCTGCTTTGGATTATTTCGCTGTGTACTGCCCATTAGTTATGTATACTAAACACAGGTCACAGCTCTATATTGAATGTCGACAGCGGGTAAGAACTAGCTACAATTTACAAACATCTTTCTGGAGCATTGTCATCTATGTACGTCCGCGTGAACATGCGAGTTGAAGACATCTGCTCCAGCTCCGTTATCTCACTTCGTTGGTTTCTCAGCCAAACCAGCAATATAATCACTAGCATGCTGTGATATCTGTGATGATCGACCTTATGGGTACAGCAGCCCGATCTTCTTGTCGAGGTGTGACTATGAAAGCACGGGTTATGTGCCGATGCATCGTTTCCATAGCATTGTCGAGTTCATGATCTTGATTCCCGTAGGAATGCCGGCGCGAGGGTACGGAAAGGGCATGGCCTCATCCGAGCCAAGCCAAGCAGCTTGCAGCTGATTACGGGTCTTCATGTCGTTTCCTTGATCCAGGCCAGCCTCGTGTTGGTCCGTTCCTGGACAATGCCGTTCGGATGAGGTGCTTATATGTATTTGCCATCAATGCTGCCGTTTCTCGATATCCCAAGGATGTTTGCCTCGATTCTGTTCCTCCAAAGTTCTCGAGAACTGATTGCCGATGTACACCCAGTCTTGTTGCTTTACTCACGGGATCTATCAGCCATTGGCCGGAATGGAGGAAGGCGAAAGAATATCACAAATCGCCCGCACCCTTCCTCAAATACCAAGGGAAACATTCACCACAACTATTCAAGTGGTCACCTACGTCTTTTGCACTCTCTCTACACTCGTCATCTTCCTCCGCGCCTACGTGAGATGGAAGCTTTCGGGGCCTGAACGGGCGTGGGGATGGGATGACATCTTCGCCCTGGCTGGATGGGTATGTGGGCTGGAAACCATGCTATAAGCTTCTGTCTTCTAATAATATCACTAGGTTCCTCTATGGCCATCAGCTGTCTTTCTCATCCTTGCGACCAATTGGGGTCTCGGGGCTCACGACAGCCAGATTCCCGACGGCATGCTCCAATACTACCAAGTCAGAGTCAAGGAGTACATGTTTTACTTTGAGATTATCTACTTCGCGTCCTCGGTCTTGACCAAGCTTGCAATGGCCATCATGATAGTGCGCTTATGCAGTTCGACCAAGACATACACGCGCATCATCGTGGCCAATATGGCTGTCCTTGGTCTGAATGCTCTCGTTTGCCTCATCATCATGTTTATCAGCTGCTCACCCCTTCCGGCGATGTGGAATGAGAAACTGTGAGTAACATCTGTGTCGATGGCTTTGAATTATCTAACATGATTCAAGCGGCTATTGTCGCATCAAGCACGGCTGGATCATCATCAGCTACGCTGGATCGGTTGTCCTCGCCATGGTCGATTGGACGTGCGCCATTACGCCATTCTTCATCTTGCAGCGCCTTCAGATGCCGAAAAGAAGGAAGATATCTGTGCAAATCATTCTGAGTCTGGGAGTATTCGGCAGTGCTGCAGGGCTGGTACGAATGGGATACTACCATGCTTATGACACCGTCAAGTATCCTGATGAGTCTTTGTGTAGGCATCTCTCTCGTCTTGACAGATTTGACACATGAGATATGCCAGCTAACGACATGGTTGCAGCTAACTGGGGCCACACCATTCTTTGGTCCATTCTGGAGGCTGGCTTGGGCATAATTGCCTGTTCCTTGCGTCCACTGCGAAAGTTGTTCAAGAAGTTCTACCGAGACTCGGCTGCGCCGTCTAACAAGAAATCCCGACCGGCTGACCAAGAGGTAAGAATCCACACCGCCTTGTTCTCAAGTTCCTGTTGCTGACTAGACCAGAATGATACGGAACTCTCATCTTTTGGGTGCCGCAAAGAGGTAACACATTGGAATCGGTTGGACGATGAAATTTCGAATTCCAGCCGACAATACATCATGAAGTCTACAGAGATACGAGTCGAAACGGACCTTTTGGAGGATGGCAGAAACATTAGGGAACCTGGCAGAGATAGCCGGTACGAGAGGGAAAAGAAACAATATGATCACTAACAACCAATGTCAAGTTGCAGCAGAGATATTCCAATGCGCAGAAGTTTCTCTCAGACCGCCCTAATGCACGACTGCCAAAGCGCTCTTGACCGCAAAGTTACCCTCTCCCTCGTCAGTCCAAGGTCTCCCGGGTGTACAAACTCCAGCCTCACTCCCGGCCGGAATAGCAAGCAATGCGAACTGCCTCCGTAGTGAAACATGCCAATATCCTGCCCCTTCTCAATCTCGTCACCTGCCTCGATCGTAAACTCACAGCTGGAAACCTCGGCCATGCCAATAAACACAATCGCCATCATACCAATCTTCGGGTTCCGCGCCTTGATGTACACAATAGCCCTCGTCGCCACCGCACTGATGTACGGCTGCGAGCAATTCGGCCCGGCTGGGTCCGGCCCGCGGTTGCCGGCGGCCGCCAGCCCCTCGAACCAGTTCTCGCTGTAGTACGTCCCCGGAACGTGCTCGATGGCGACGACCTCGCCGCTGACGGGGGCGTGCCAGCGGTGGTAGCTCAGGGCGCTCAGGAAAGCCTGGTACACCGTCCCGCCGACGAAGTCCGCGGCCCGCTTGTTGCCGTTGAGCATGTTTGCCAGGGAGTAGGGCTGGTGTTTGAGGTAGAAGGTGTCGAACATGTTTACGCCGGTCTGGACTTGGAGGGGGGCTGATTCGCAGGCGTTGACGATAACAGAGGTTGGGTCGATGAAGGGGAAGTTTGGATCGGGTTGGCCGTTGTCTGGAGCCGACACTGGACGAATCCCTTTGCGAAATTGTCGGACGAAGAATGCGTCCCAGGATTGAAAGCCTAGGTGCTTCTCTTCCGGATTGGGGCAGATGAAGAGATGCTTTGTCGTAGACGGAACGCCCGATGATGTATGGGGTTCCATGGCAGATTCTGTGATTCAATCCAGTTAATACGACCAGCAACATGGCCCAATAAACCCTTCAAGCCTCATACTCACCCATAGTTTCTGACAGTAGATCGGTCAACGCTGGCTCGGCTGCCCACTTGTGTGTTGTAATGTAACGTGATACTAGATGAGACAGAGATGTTCTGGTCGCCTTCAAAGTACGAGCGCTCAGTTTCTGTCTCTTTAGGTGCGACAGGATGCTAAACTAAACAAAGTAGATCTGAATGTACCATAGGCACAGATACCTTCAACAATTTGACTCTTACTTTGCGAACAGTACGACGGACCCAGACTTGACGTGCTTCAAGACCAGTGAGAAATGCTGATCATGCTACCACGGCAATTTCAGAGCTGTCATTGAAGCGTACAGAGTGCTGCCGGTAGCAGAGATGAGCGGTTACAAATCAAAGAGTCAATCCACACGTTTCAACATAACAGGATCAGCTCATTTAGGACATGGTCTTCTCCGATTGATACTGGAATCAAACATCCCTTCTGAAGGGTGCGGAGCGTTCCATCGCAAACACTGTTCTGCTACGGATATGCGGCATGTGTTTCCTCGGGAGCAGCTCCATGAGTGACACAAGTCCCTCGATAAATCCCAAGTCAATCGCACGACAGCCGTCTTCTATGTGTGCACCAAGCGCGAGAGAAACAAAAGCACCCTAAAAAGTGGTCTGCAGCTTCGGATAGTCCTCAGCGCTAGCCTGCAGATCAGCAAAGATGGCAGCCGAGTCGTCATCTGCAAGGTGCTCCATGCGTTTGGTGTCCTCTTCTTCAATATCCTCCAACACTTCCTTGGGCTCATCTTTGCCCTCCTTGACGTCCTTCTTCCGAGGCTCGGTCGCTTTCTCAATGCCCGACTCGCCAATCATAAGGATCTGGGCATTGGCGAAGTCGAGGTGCTCCGGCCTGGAAGGTGTCCAACGAAGATCACGGAACTCATCCTTGATCCTAGTGGCGCTGTAAGCGATGCCTGATACCCCATTATAAGGGTATAAGGAGACTTACTCTTGTGTGAATTCAGGGGCCTCCGGAAGCCTTGCGTTGGCAGGGCCAGGAAACTTGGGGTTCTTAGTGCTCAGGATGAAGCTGCCCTCTTGCTTTAATCCCAAGTCATTTTGGACCTCGCCGAGGTCCGAAGGGATGGTGAGTTTGTAGGCGAGATGGCTCTCTCTTCCAGTCGTCGTGATGACGTAGACCCCTTCGCCGGCGGGAGTCGCGGCAGGCACGTGCGAAGTGCCAGCCTTCGTGTCGTTCTCGGCGCCCGAGAGAAAGGTGCTCTTGAGCTCAGCGAAAGAAGGGCCTGACTTTTCAACAAAGACCATGAAGCGGTCGCGACCGCTCTGGGGAAAGACCTTCTTGGGTAGCGCGAGGAGTCTGGTGTTGCCGGCATCACCGATAGGGCCGTCGCCAAGCTTGGAGTCTGGGGCAATAGGTCGGAGGATTATGTAGCTGCGAGCAATGTCATCAACTTCCTCGGGCTTGTCGGTATTGACGCGGGCACGGAAGAAGAAATAGACGATGCCCTTCTCCAAGACATTAGAGGGGACTTTGTCGTTCTTGTGAGGAATCTCGGCAGACTTTCCGTCTACTTCCTGAGGCTCGGTCTTTTTAGCTGAATCGGCTTCGCTTTCTTCTTTCTTTGGCTCCTCTACGTCTGCTGCGCCTTCCTTATTGTCTTTAGGGTTGGCGGACGGTTCCTCGATATCTTCGCCCCCCGATTGCGTTGTAGTGGCTCCATCAACGTCCTTGGCCGAGGTTGAGTCGCCCACATCATTATTTTCGGTTTCCTCAGCATCTTTCATCTCGGTGTCGGTAGGTTCTTTCTTCTCATCGGCTGGGTCTAGCTTCTTCGCGTCCGTCTTTCCGAGCGTCTCCTCGAGGGTCGTCTGGCGCGTCTCGGTGTGCTCAGACTTCTTGAGGCGCTTGGCGTCGGGTGTTGTGTCGGTGGCATCCGCATCGATGTTGTGTTTCTCACCAGAGGTTACATTGTGAGCACCCGTTTTGTGGTTGGCATCGTCGGCACCATCGGTGCCATCTCCCGCGTGGGTAGTACCCATGATGGCTGTGATGTATCGCAGAGTATGATGGATGACCAATTAACCTACTTCGAGCTGAAATAACCAATTCGATTTCGGTCGCGGAAAAATCAATCTTTCAACTGGAGTTGTCACGGAGAAAAGGCGTTGTGGGATGTGATGAATGGAGAAGGAAAGGAAGTAGCGTGTGGAGGAGGTGAGGTCGAGATAGTTCTGATGTCATAGGCGGTGGCCCGCGTAGCGTCGTGTTTCTTATTCCTGGAGGCAAGTAGCCAGCCGCCATTATGTAACCGGACGCGCCTTCCCGCGAAGTGGCGCGATTCATGGTGTCGGGAAGGCTCACATCTTGGTGATTCGGTTTCTTGCATGACGAGCTCTCGCCGTCGCCTGGCAGTTGCTGGCTGCATTTGCGGCTGGCGTGCCTGTTTGTCTCAGTGACTGGGTGACTTGGTTGTTTGTCAAGTCGGGGTGCCTACCAATTAGACAAATAGGTAAGCTGACCGCCAATCCGAGCTAAGACAAGTAATTTCACGCTGGCGGAGACTTCTTTCGTCAAGACATGCGAATAATCCTTTCTTCGCAATGGAGTAATTCAAGACACCGACTGACCAGAAGTCGAGGGATTGATTGGCGTGATTAGCTCCGCAGCTTCGTCGCTTGCACTCAGGCCTCTTGCTCGTGAGCATCATAATGCTCAACATCAGCGACTTTGACAGCAACAAGCAAGCTCATCCCCGATGGCACAATTGGCTAGCGCGTCAGACTGTTAATCTGGAGGTTGGTGGTTCGAGCCCACCTCGGGGAGATCTCGCGGTTAGATCCCGCCATGCAGAGCGCTTGCGACATCGTTTTGCGCTTATTGCGCTTTCTTTTGTCCTTGGCATACGGAATCATCTCCGTCCGTCTATTAATATCGTCGGCAATGTCCTGCATGTAAGTAAATAAGCGATGTCATGCTGAAGCGACCCTGCAACTGGCACCGGATGCATCAGGGTAGCAGAGTGACTTGTGCGGCCAGTACTCATCTGCAGATATCGGTCTGCTCACGTCGATATCTACACGCGACACTTTCTAGAATGGACGTACTGACTGTCAACTTGTGCTGCACACATTCAATACAAATGACCTGGTCTAGGCTTTTTGTTCGGCCAGTCGTCAAGCCGGTGTGGGCATCTATAGTATATCGAGTCCTTTCCCCGAATCCTACTTTCTGTCCAGCCGATGTTTGCCACGGGCACGGAGGCATACTCTTTCCATCGTCTTCCAACGATAGTAGTCCGATGGCATGCTCCGCTTGGTCCGCTGACGGCCTCTTCATCTTCATACAAGAATCGTGCGATTAACTGGAGCTGGATCACAGTCCGCAGCGCTTCCACGCTGCCAGCTCAGACGCAGCCTTGAGACTGCCGCCAGGTCTTGATGTGCCCTTTTCCACCCCGATTTTGGATGGTCATTCTGCTGGGCCCCAAGGCTGCAGATAATCCGTTTCGAGCATGGCTCCATGCAGATTTCGCGTGAATGGTATCGGAGTTTTCAGGTACCTCGTTGTATCCATCATATGTTCTTCAAGAAATGTGGCTTGTACTTCTTATTAGAACGGTCCGGACCGCGCGAGAGAAATTGGTCCCCGAGAAGTTCGAACACAAAGCGTCGGGGCGTTTCTGACTGCACTCCACCAGTCTCGGGCTCTTTGACAGGAACCTCAATCCTGAACCACGTTCCTTCCTTGGGCACGATCTTGATTTCGTTCTTTGGTGTGATGATCTCGAAAGCGAACTTGCCATCTTTGATGACGATGCCCTTGATGCCGACTCGACTCGTACAGGAGCTGCGCGAGACCTCGACTACGGCACCGTGGAACTCTGCGGCGCTCAGCTTCGCTGCCGCGCCGCCACCACCTCCATAAAGCTCTGAGCCGAGAACCTCCTCAATGTAGCCCAGCCATAGACGGTGTAGAGGTTCGAAGATGGCGTACTTTTGCCCTTTACGAGGGACATCGTAGAGGCCACGAGCGCGTCGTTCACGAGCGGAAAGGGGTTTCGGCTTAAGCTTCTGTTTCTTTTGCCATTCTTCACGGGCTTTGCGACGAGCGGATCGGCCATTGTTCGGTGGCGGCGAGCTTGGTCGCAGGAGGAGGGGTCGGTATTGGATCTTCTCGGTGAAGATACGGTTGGCAGAGTCGGGAGAATGCGCTCTGGCGAGAAGCGCCTGCGTCGTAGGCTGTGGTGCTGGCGCCATGTTTTCGCGATATCTGGAGCTGGCCGATAGAAATACGACACTAAAGGCGTCATATGTCGTCTTCCAGTTTCGTGCAGAAAAGAATTGATTGATACTGCCCGCCCGATAAGGTAGTCGGGGACCTCAAGGTAGTAGCGTCGGGCTCTCAGGTACGTACTGCATGTACTGCGTCAATTGGGCGCATGATGTGGAGATGTGGAGACACGTCCCTTTTGATAGCAAGATTAACGTCTTCGCTGATAGACCTGATTCTTGAAAGCCTTTATTACTTGGATCGAGATTCCGTAAGCAACTAGATTTGGACCCATGTAGCAAATCCCAAGGTTGAGTCTCACGGTCTCTAGGTCATTCTAGTAATCTTGGTGACTTGGTAAGACTTTGCTGGTATGAGCAACCTGCCATATCAATCACTGACGAGGTAGAAGGGCGTGCTGCCTGCGCCGATGATTCTAGAGTGCCTTCACATGCCGAAGAAGCTGCGGCCAGCGCTCTCTGGCACTGGGCCAAGGCTTCTAAAGCTCGGCTCAGGGGCGTGGAAGGGAGGGTCCGGCTCACTGACCATGTCACTGACGGTCCACCCGGCCACTCGGAGCATGACTTTGACATTTGCGATTGAATTTCGAGTTAGAAAAAGCGTTCACGAGATCAAGCACATACACACAGCCAAACGACAAGGTTAGACGTGGGCGCTATCGTATGGACCGGCACAATCAGGCGCAAACCGGCATATCCTCGCCTCTCGCCTTTCGTCGCCCTTCGCCTCGGCTGTTACCCACCCCTCTACCACCCTTCGCTTTAATATCCCGGGTCGACTACCACTTAGCATCGGCAACCCGTCAATCTTCAACGTCATCTGTTGTATTGTCCCGCAGGCGAAGGTTGTGATAACTGTTCTACGTCGGCTTGCGGCAATGGCAAGGAACTTGGACGGAGTGCGACAACCCAACTGATACGACACCTCTTTCGATACCCCGCGACAAGTAGCAAACCACTTGTTGACGATTGATACCCCAAACAAGCCACTGTCTAGTAGCCATGGCAAAAAACGACGACTCTGCGCCGGATTTGAAGATCCTCGGCGACCAAATCACCCTCCAACCCAGTGGCTACATCAAGCCTTCCCAGCAACGTCATGACGAAAAGGAGGAAGCTCTTATGAAGCACATGGCCCGCTTCCGCTCCGAACCCCTTGCGTACGTATACGTTCGCGCCGGCCGATGGAACCGGTCCCCGCCTCACCCGCGATCCAGGAACAAGAACTGACTTAGCTGGCGCCCCAGATTCCTTCGCGAAGTCTCCCTCTACGTCTCCGGTACCGGCTGGCGCGCTTACGATAATGTCATCGGCCAGCCCATCTTCTACTCGGGCTTCAGCGACAAGATGAAAGAAGCCGTGCTGTCGGCTCCCTTGCTGCAGGCGCGCATTGCCGATCTCGCCGAGAAACGTGTCGCCGTCGAAGAGAAGCAAGGACTGTTGAACAAGGGCGATAAGGATCTTGAACTGAAGCGCGCGCGCAGACGAGTAGTCATCGAGTCTGGGATCCAAGAGGTGGCCGAGAAGATGACGGACGACATGATTTGCAAGTTCGAGAGCAAGACGTTTATCCGAAGCGCCTACTATCTCGTGACACAACTCACACTGCGGGCATACCATCAGGGTATCCACGTATCCAGCGAGGAGGTGCTGAGGTTACGAAAAGTTGCGGAAGAGGCGAAAAAGAAGAAGCAGAGCATCATCTTCCTTCCCTGCCATCGCTCGCATGTCGACTACGTCTCACTACAACTCATCTGTTATCGCCTGGGACTCGGTTTGCCGGTTGTCGTTGCGGGCGACAACCTGAACTTCCCCTTGGTAGGAAGCTTCTTGCAACACGCCGGCGCCATGTGGATTCGGAGATCGTTCGGCGACGATATTCTGTACACGACGCTGGTGCAGACATATATCGACACCCTCCTCCAGGGAGGCTACAACTTTGAGTGCTTCATCGAGGGGGGCCGGTCGAGAACGGGCAAACTGCTGCCGCCCAAGTTTGGAATCCTCAACTTTGTTCTCGACAGCATCCTGTCAGGGCGTGTGGAGGACGCTATCATCTGCCCTGTGAGTACGCAATACGACAAAGTCATTGAAACGGAAGGATATGTGACCGAATTGCTCGGTGTGCCAAAGAAGAAGGAGAACCTCGCAGATTTCGTGTCGGGCGGCTCCTCGGTCTTGTCACTGAGACTCGGAAGAGTGGATGTGCGTTTCCACGAGCCATGGAGTTTGCGCGGTTTTATAAACGAACAGCTCGTCAAGCTGACAAGGTTACCGACGGGTCTCAACCTCGACACCAAGAACCCCGAAAACACCGCCATCCGCCAGAAGCTGCTCCGAACCTTGGGCTACAAGGTGCTATCGGACATTAACGACGTGTCTGTTGTGATGCCCACGGCCCTGATCGGCACTGTTCTTCTCACACTAAGAGGGCGTGGTGTGGGCAAGGCAGAGTTGGAGCGTCGTGTCATGTGGCTCACCGACCGCGTGCGAGCCAAGGGAGGTCGCGTTGCTCACTTTGGCAACGCCCCCCTCTCCGACATCATCGAGCGCGGTCTTGAAGTGCTGGGCAAGGATCTGGTTGGTGTCGTGACAGACCTCCCAGAGCCAACGTACTACGCGGTCGATCGGTTCCAGCTGTCTTTTTACCGCAACATGACCATTCACCTGTTCATCTCGGAAGCCATCGTCAGCGCCGCCATGTACGTCAAGGTCAAGCAGGGAGGCGGTCCGGCCATGCAGGACATATCCTTCCCCGAGCTGCAGAGCCAGATCCAGTTTCTCTCTTCGCTGTTCCGTGGCGAGTTCATCTTCCCCAGCGACGGTCTCGCCGCCAATCTGGAAAAGACGCTGCGCGACCTGGAAGCAGACAAGGTGCTGAAGCTGCACAGAGACGAGCAGGGCAAGGTGACTGTGGTGGGTCTTTCAGATCACGAGAGGCTCGTCGGACGTGAGAATTACGACTTTTACTGCTTCCTCATCTGGCCATTTATCGAAGCCAGCTGGCTCGCCGCGGTTTCACTGATGGGCCTGACGCCACCTCTGGGCCACAACGATGATATCTGGATCGAGGTCGGCAAGGCCCAGAGCAGCGCACAACTGGTAAGCACATGCTGACGAGGCTTTTGAAGACGCGACTGACAGTCTTCTTAGTTGGGCAAAACCCTGTATCACCAGGGCGACCTGAGCTACTTTGAAGCCGTAAACAAGGAGACGCTCAAGAACGCCTACCAACGCTTCGAAGAGGAGGGCATCCTCCAGGTCGTCAAGTCCAAAGACCCCAAGGTCCCACCACGGCTGCGTCTCGACCCCGACTGGCGACCGTCTCGCGATCCAGAGACGGGGGTGCTGAACGCGACAGGCCGACTTTGGGACTTTACCGAGAAGATTGCGTCTAGTCGACGCGAAGGCAAGAATCGTCGCGACGGCGCCACGGTCAGCACACGCGTGCTGCGTCTAACGGACCTCCTCGGCAACAAATTGTTCGAAGCAGCCAAGAACGTCGATGGAAAGGGTGGAAAGGGTGTCTCCCCAACCCTCAGCGTTGAAGATGCCCGGCAACTCAAGAAGAGCGTAAAGGAGCAGCGCAAGCGGAGATCGCTGGAGAACCGAGCGCATCTGTAGATTTTGTATTATGTGTAAACGCGTACAGCGGCATGACTGATTTATGACATTTACTTCTGAACGAACCAAAGTTGCTTCGTACGATTCGTACCGGCTCTTTATCCACCGAGCCACCAGACGAAGCCCATAAACTCCTGGGATCAAAGCCATTCGGGTCTGTTTAGATATCCTGGGTATTGGGCTTGAGAATTATGTTATCGATAAGTCGCACTGAAGGTCCATCGCTATGACCGAGCTCTTCACCTGGCTGGGGCTCCTCCACAGGAAGCATCTTGAACGCGCCGCTGAGAATTCCGCCCTTTGTTGGCACCACCGTATTAATCTCCTGCATCGTGTCCGGGTCCGCGAGCGAAATGTAGTCCACCTCGAACATGACCCTGTCCTTGGGTGCCAACTTGGACTGCTCCGAGAGCACAATCGCAGCAACCTGGTTCGCCGCGCCGAGAATTGCTTCCCTGTCCAACGCGCCTTGCTTGTACTTGTCCTCCGCCGCCCTCAGCGCGCGGTTCAGCACCGTCGCGACATTGCGCCGCCTGGTGCCGAGGTACACGTTGCGCGAACTAAGCGCCAGCCCGTCCTTTTCGCGTATCGTATCGCCAATAACGACCTCGATGGGGAGCATAAAGTCCTCCACCATGCGCCTGATAACCACTGTTTGCTGCACGTCCTTTTGTCCGAAATACACGCGCTCGGGCTGGACAATGTTGAAGAGCTTCATACACACCGTCGCAACCCCTCGGAAGAAAGTCGGCCTGCTCGCGCCCTCCAGCGCCTCGCCGACGGGCGTGATCGTCACGAAACTGCCCTTGCTGCCGACCTCCTGCCCGGGGAAGCCCGCGGGGTACATTTCGCTCGTCGTGGGCGCGAACACGGCGCTCACGCGGCCGAGGTTCTCCCCTTCGCCGGCGAGCTCGCGGTCGAGGGTGCGCAGGACCTCGGTGTCGCGGGCCCAGGTGGCGGGGTAGCTTGCCAGGTCCTCGGAGGCGCCGAACTGCGCCGGGTTGACGTAGATGGACACGACGACGTGGTGGTTTTCGCGGGCGGCGGCGCGGATCAGGGAGAGGTGGCCCTCGTGCAGCGCGCCCATTGTCGGCACGAGGCCCACGGAGCGGTAGTTGATCGTGTGGGGGCGGCGCCAGTTGCGCAGGGAGGAGACGTCGCGGAAGACGCGGATGGGGCTGGAGGGGATCGTTTCGGCGGCGGAGGAGGTTGAGCAGGCTGTTCGGAGCTGGGATGCGAGTGTCGAGCTGCTGCCAGCGCGGATGGGGCTACTGCCCGCGGCGCGGAGGGTGCTGGCGAGCATGTTGCTGGTGGTTTTAAACAGATCGGTGAGCAGGCTGACAGTCGGTTATGGCAATGTTTAGGGGGGCAGGAAAGACATAGGGGCCATTGTGGAAGCGCAATGGCTTATAGTCGGCGAGCGCTGTGATGGTTTCTGCGGCGGATTTTTGGGGACGCCGCGGAGGGAGGTTTTTGGTGGAGATGGGCTCGGTGATAACGGTGAGGTCGGTAAGGCTTATCGGAGCTCATGTGGGTCAGCACGTGAAGTTCGCTCGCTGAGTCAACACGAGCCACACCGAAGTATACCGAAGGCTCATCTACGGCAATCTCGGTGAGATGGTGAATCCTCTCGGGGCATTTCATGTGGTTGTCCGCTGCACAACCTCCCCCAACTTCCCGCTCCCCGCTGTCACCATCCCGTGCCCTTGACCTCGATCGCTCATTGCAAGGGCATCTTTCATCTCTCCGCTGCAGCAATGGGCGCTTTTTGTCTCGGAAACCAATGCGTTATCTACTTCCCGCGCTACACAGGAATCGAGCCAGGTCAATCATGTGTACAACAGCGCACCAGAGAATAGCCGTACGACACGAGGCATGCGAGATTGCCGTCGACCCTGGTCAAGATGCATATGGCTTGGGCCGCAAGATCTTCCCGGTGAATCTTCTTCTGTGCTGAACGGATTTGGGTTTCTCTGATGCTGTGCAGCAACACGGAAGGCGAGACTGGGTGTTGAATCTTTCCCATTACAACAGCCCCCGTCAACAACAAAAAGATGAGAAAAAGCCCGGTCGTCGTTTGCCTATTCTTTACTCCCGAGCTGATTTATTTGTCAAGTTGGCTCTATCGTTTCACGACTGGAGACACTTTCTTGGCGGCCATGGCTGAGGTGTGAGAGAAAACCAAGGCTGCGGCTTGCTAGCTTTTCCTCTTTTTCCTACACCCTGCGACGCCCTGGCAACAAGCAACAGTGCCTTTTGGTACATCGGACGAAGTGTTGACGCAGGAGATCGAGGCTCGGGTTTCTACAGGTGGCTGCTTCGGGGGGTGACAGCCAATCTCCCGGCGATATCTGTGCAACTCAACACAGCATGAAGAGACATTTCGACCACCAATACTCTACGCGGTACCGTCTGCGCAGAAGTGGTGGCTGCCAAGTCACGACGTGTGGGAGGACGAGTGTCACAAGTGGACGTGGTCCCGATGCAGCACCCTTGCCGCCAAGTTGATCGATCGTCCTGGGCCTCGGTAGCAAATGGCCCGTTACTCTTCTAGACGGAACTTTGGAGCTTCGGCAAAAGCTTTTGGCAGCGTGAGTTCGAGTCGTAACGTTCTGTTGGCCCAAAGCACCGGATCCGAGCCAAGTTTGC
Source organism: Colletotrichum lindemuthianum (assembly GCA_001693025.2). Taxonomy (NCBI): domain Eukaryota; kingdom Fungi; phylum Ascomycota; class Sordariomycetes; order Glomerellales; family Glomerellaceae; genus Colletotrichum; species Colletotrichum lindemuthianum. The sequence goes on along the minus strand of MASP02000443.1, from coordinate 88,868 downwards.
GCCTTACTCCTCCGCGGTTCTCCGACGTCAAATATCTCAGCAACTTCAGCTGCGAGTGGCGAAGCAGACAGCTCCCGATAAGATTATTTGATTCTAGTCGACCCTGGCGTATGGTAGGTAACAGGAAGCAGGGCGACAGCTACACATCGCCCCAGTTCACGTTTCCCGCAAAGACAACCAGGACGAGGCTAGGTGGAACAATGTCGTCAACGGGGTCAACTTTGCCACCAGGTACAGCATAGTGCCACACCAAGTATACTGCACGACAAGGGACGCACGACCTTGAGTCTCCTGAGACTCTTGGTCTCGACAAGAGAGTGTTGCCGCTGAGGTGTGCTGGCATCACTGGCCGCACCGCATTCGCTTCCGGAGTGCCTTCGACGCCAGTCGCCATCGGACGACTGCGCTACGGGCAGCGGTCGTGCTACTCTCGAAAGGCAAAATCTTACATACCTAGCAGAGGGCATACAGGGCTTTCCACTGCCGCCCGCCTTTGAACTCTGGCACCACTGCTCTTGCAAGCCAACCCGAAGAGATTCCCAGCGCTGTTTCATTCCAGTTCGTCTGGTGCAGGTTTCGCGGCGATGACCGGTGCTTGGCAACTCCAGCAGCACCAGTCTTCTTGGCATCCAAGCAGTGGGAGTCTCGCAATGAAGGACGAGTATGTTCGGCAAGCAGGAGAGCCGAGCGGATGGACTCTTGTGTCGCTGATCTCTTTACAGCAGTGCCAAAAGTGTGGGGACGTCGACGCAGACTACGAGTCTCTTCCGGAGGAGACCAGACGGCTGGGTCGAACACCCACTCCAAAACAGCGCTCAGTGGCTGCAACTACACTGGGGAACGTGGAAATGGTGTGGTCAAACGAAACATGGGCAAAAGCTTCCCCGTCGAACGAACCTTGTCCTATATCCGCAAAGGCTGATACTCGATATGGACGTACCGTTAGAGGCTTGAAGGCGAGCAACCGCGAAGCTGGGGGAAACGAGATGGAACTTTGGAAGAGCATGCCGATGTCGAGCAAGCGACACGTCGCTCGTCCTCGGTTCAACTCACCCGTCGTGTCGATCCTCCTCGCCAGCTGACAGTTTCTGCTTCCGCTCGGCCTTGCTCGTTTCGAGTCGCGAGCCGGACTTTCATGACGATTGGCTATACTTGCCCGGACTAATCCACACTGATTGCGTCAATCGTCCAAAGCAACAAATACCTAGAATCACGAGTGCAAAGTGCAAAGAGCAAAGGACCCTGCAGAGAGTGGCTGGGCACTCTTGGGTCTGCGTTAGTATGTGGCATGGCGCCGTCCGGCATTGAGCAACAGCTCGAACCGGGGTGCGTCGATCAAACCATCCCGAGCGGCATGGAACCAAACATTTCGCGGGCGGACAGGACTCGAGATGTTCGGGATATCTGACGGTAGTGGAGATTATCCTTCCCTTCCACTATCTTCCGCGTATTTATGGGCTTCTTCGGCGGTACCCACGCCGTCCGACTGGCGGCAGTGATGCACGTGGAAACGATACTCGTAACATGAACCGGTGAGCGATGAGCAGAAAGCATTCTCGAGCGAATGCAACCACAAGGCATTCCGTGACAAACCCCAGCTGGAGGGTTGCGCAGCCCCGTGACAATGGATGGATATGCAGACCGAAGCGAGGGCTGTGGAAAAGACAAGAGCCATGGCACCAGATGCCAAACAAACATTTGTCAGAAGAAACCTGCAGCGACTGCTACCAAGTCACTCAAGGTTGGCGCCCTCCAAAAGAGCCGGACGAGGCCAACGAAGAATTATGTGCAGAAGCCAAGCCTGATCTTCTGGAATTGCGACGATGATGGCACACTTCGACATCGCTTGCCGTCCAGTGTCGGTGGTTGACGGAAGTTGATGCGATACAATCTGTCGAGACGCACTGACGAAGAGCCCCGGATTCGGTGCTCGGCAGTCGAGGAAGCAAGAGAAGCCGAAGCAGGTCTCTGACAAGAGACTAGCGACACGGAGGGGGGCACGCGTCGACCTGCTACGCATAAGAGACACCGAAGGATGATGGTCTCCTCGGGCCGCTGAGGTGTCAACGTAAACAGGACAGACGCTGATTCTCCAAGGGAGTGAGGAGGCTCAAATCGAGATACTAATGCTAAAACCAACGACGTGATAAACCAAAGGACTGGCCAGGCGGGCCGTGTCGAGCCTGCTGCCAGCTCGGGTCCATTACCTGTCTCGATACCATACAGAAGAGCACACCACTGCGTTGAAACACTTGTGTACGCAACAGTGAACGATCACGCCCAAAGAAAGTGGCTCTACAAATATTCAGCCCTCAGTTTCGAGAACGTTACTAGCGGCAGCTGGAACTGGAACCACAACGGAAAGACGGATCTGCCACACGTTTCGACAAGGTACGGTACGGGCATGTAGGAGCGGGATGCATACTATTAAGACGAGAGGAGATGATTGGTACAGATTGTGGCTGTGTCGTGGGAGTGGTGTGGTCCGAGGACGGTCTGATATGGATCAAGGTGTGGTCTGCCTCACTGGTTGCTGATGGCTTTCAGCTCGACAATGGCAGGTCGATGGGAGATTCAGTTTCGAAGATGGGAGGGAGATCGATTCGCAGAGTGTCACTGGGAACCTCCGACTCGTCCTTTTACAGTTGGTCGGCATACGTCCACACGTTCAGTCTCCATACTTGGGTACTTGAATTGCTCCGACTGGACTCTCGGATATCGGCTCCGACGATGTCTTCAAGCCGAGCACTGCGGAGCACATCTACTGCCACTCACAAGTCACAGTCGTCCATCATGTTGCTGGAATGTTCACGCAGCTGTTGCTGTCGTGTCTTGACACTTGCTACAGTGTCACGCGGCATCGTCGTTAAAGCAGTGTCGCGTCCACCAGTCTCTCCTTCACACAGCCCTTCATCCCAGCTATCGCCAACACGATACAGACAGCTATTCAGCCACAGACACAACGCTGCCCGTCACCTTCGGCAAACGCTTCTTCCATCTTAAAAGAGTGGGACCCAGGGGACCGCACCGGTTTTGGAAGATCCCACCAGAGGCCCAAACCAAGCGATTACTCCCGGACGTTGACGGATGGGTTCACGCCCACGTGTCGTTCCATCACGGTACTGATTTCGTCTGTCTCCCATTTATTCGGTTCTCGGTATCTTCTCCCCCCTCTCTCTACGCAGTCACAGCAGCGACTGAGTTGACCGACGCTCTCAACACCATCTGTTCACACCCTGTCTCTGTCTCCATTCGCGTCGAACTTGGCCGGATCGCTGCTCTCCCTGACGCCTCTCCTCTGTGGGAACAGTCCAGAAAGAGAGTCCCCATTCCTCATTCCTGTGCCACATTCCATTCCAGCTCCACACACGCTACACAGCATTGCAATCCTTGCAATAGTGGACCGAGGCGCGGTCGACACTGGGACTCAGTGGAGAGATGAGATTCTTCAGTGAAAGCACTTCCTCGTCCACCTCCAAAAGACCCGAGCTCGCCGTCTGCCGTCGGTTGCCTATCGCTGTGCAGAAACGTTCTGGACTCGTCCTTCTCACGAGTTCATCGGCCATTGACCGACGCTCGCACTCCCTTGCCCGAGAATCGGCATTGCGCAACTTGTTCAACCGGCTCCAGCTATCCACTTTCTTCTCTCTGCACTTCTGTTTTCTAGCATTGCCTTCCCAGGCCAACACTGCACATTGCACCCCAGGGAGGCCTCGCCAGTCGCCACTCGACTCACGACAATCCCCAGAGCTCGTCCAGCCAAGAGTATGCAAATCCGCTGAATCCTGCGGACCAAGAGCCCGCGCTGTGTCTCCGTCTCCATCTGCTCTGCTTCTGCGACAGACGTGACACTCCTCGCTAACTTGACGCCTCATCCAAGACTGTGTCTTGGCTGCTCACTCTGCTAAGATAGTCTGCCACTATTACACGATACACAGCAGAACAGGAACGGTCCAGGACCGACCCGAACCATAAGCCAACCCCTGAGCCGCGACGCGCCGTCAGTATCTGTCTGTACCTGACTTGGGAGAGATGCTCCGCGCTGGGCTGCCGACGTAATCATACACTACCCATCCATCTGCTTGCGATATCCATCTGCATCGCCGCCATCTGCAACACACCGCACCACACGGCATCTGTGGGCTTTTGGCTACTCTACCGCGCGTCCAATGATAATAACCTCTCGCTTTCATCGTTAATCACTATACGTACACACACAGCGGCGTTCCCCAGGCTGAACCCTCGTCAGCACCGACCACAAACCAAACACAAATAGCCTTCGCAACCAATACTTTTCAGGTCATCTGTTCTGTACTCGTCAGTAACTCTCTGTGTCCCGTGCCAGGCGACACACGCTCAACCCTCCTCACACACACCATTGGCCTTGCAATCCGCACGCCCCCGAGAGCCGGGCGACGAGAACTCTGTCTTTTGCGTCGTGCCCACCCACGCGCCCCAGACGGGCCACACCATCGCCAGGGATTCCTGCATACGTACGGAGTATCCGTACACTATCCGTACCTACAAACCGAATAGTACCTACAGAACGGAGTGCTCAGGCTGTGGACGACTACCTCGACCTCGACCTCGACCACCACATCCACGACCTTGGCAGCACGAGAACAAACCAAGTCACCTTTGCCTTAGCACCCGTAACGGCCAAGTCTGAAAGGAAGGACTAGGACCACTCTTCACACCTTTCCATCTTGACGTATTGCGCGCTAGTCAAGTCCATCTGGCGTTGGCTTCTTCTAGTGTACCTTGCCTCACCTACCCTGTACAAAGTACACTAGAGCCACTGTATCCCGTCCCTTTCGTTATATTCGTCAAGAGGCTCGAGCTAGTGGACTCATCGCATCTCGGCTTTTCAGTCACAACCGTCTCTCTGCGCCGTCACCGACACTCTCACCAACCAGCGTCGACACCGCGTATGCAAGACTCGCACACCGTTCCATCGCGACCTGTCGATACCATTCACATCACACAACGACGACGAATTTCGCTCAGGCGATCCGCGCATACCCGTCACGCCCTTCTCAGCACAACAGCAGCCCGTCTTTCCGCTCACTGCTCCGCAGCTATCTCACTCGCATTGTGAGAGACATCATCGACGATAAACCTGTCAGTAACGCTCAACGCCAGTCTATGCTCACGACGATACGCCAATCGACGCCACCATCGCCCAGTCCGGGTGTCTTTTGTCACCCCTACTTGCCAACCGTCTCCTGCCATCAGAGACGGTCTTTTTCTCGGTAGCTCTGGAGGCATACGACGCCTCAACAGGCGTCCTCGTGCCAGGCTTTGGCCTCGGTCCGGCGGTTCTCTACCCTTACGAGCATCCGCCCCTCGACTTGGTCAACGACGCCTATCTCGGCATTGACGACGAAGACGACGACGACCAGGTCTCTTCCCTTTCCTTCGGCTTCTCTTCCGACTTTACCACCGATTTTAGCGTCGAAGCCGCGACCCAGTCGTCTTCCTCATCTTCTCACCCCAGATATCATCACTATCATCATCACTCTCAGCACCAGCGACCAACCTACGCCAACGCCATGAATTTACCCAGCTCCCACATCCCGCCCCGGCGCAGCGCCAGCATCCAGTCCCTCACACCCTCGCGCGACCTCATCGTTGCCGCCAAGTCTCCAGAGAAGGCCGCCGCAGCCACCGCAACCAAATCGAAGCGAGTGCGGACGGGGTGTCTAACGTGTAGAGAGCGGCATCTAAAATGTGACGAAGGGTCACCAGATTGTCTAAATTGCCGCAAAAGCAATCGAGAATGCAAACGCGGCGTACGGCTAAATTTCATAGACGTACAAGTCAAGAAACCGCCGTATATGCCACCCATCGTCGAGTGGTCGGGTAAGTCCGGAGCCATCCCACGTCCCCTCTCTCCTCATCGGCTTCATAGCCGCACCCGAACCGGCCGAGCGAGCGAGCGAGCGAGCGAGCAAGCAAGCAAGCAAGCAAGCAAGCAAGCAAGCAAGCAACGATTCATGACATGACTGACCTGGTTCCCAACAGTACAGTTCCAAGATGAGTCGAGACAGATTGCATCAGAGTACGTCGGAGGTCTTGGTCGCTACGCTCATCTCGACAAGGTCGCTGTCGCGGCACCTCCACCCAGACCACCCAGACGCGAGGCCAGCCATCTAGAGCCGACGCTCCGGCATCAAGGCCATCTCCTACCCCAGGCCCGCGCCGGAACCGGCCCGGACGTGTCGCCGAGGACTCACCTTCACCATCATCCACCTTTGCCACCACCACCGGCGTACTCGTACCCTCCCCGGCCAGAACCGCCCAGAGCAGAGTACCCTCCTCCTCCCCGCCGCGAGAGCGAGACAGCCTATCTCACGCCTCAGCACTCGGCTCACCCACCTCACCCGTACAGTCTGCACGAACACTTCGCCGCGTACCGCGATGCGCCACCTCATCGACCTCATCACCGCGACAGCGACGCCTCCAGCGCGGCGTCTATCGTGCCGCAACCCACCGCTCCTCCTCCAAGCTACCGCTCCAGCGCCGCGGCCAACCCTTTCGCGCCCGATGGTATGATGACGCCGCCGCCGAGCGAAAAGGCCACGGCAGGCGAGCGCGAGTACCTCAACTCCCCCGAGGAGATCCTTTACATGCAGGTCTTTGTCGAGGAAGTGGGCGTGTGGATGGACTCGCTCGACAAGGAGAAGCACTTCTCGCGCCTCATTCCCTACCACTCGCTCAAGTCGCCCATGTTGCTCAACGCTTTCCTTGCGTGCGGTGTCAAGCACCTCACGCTCATCAACCCGGCCTACCAGGACGACAAGGCGCTCTTCTACTACGACACTGCGACGACCCTGCTCCTCCGCAGCCTGCAGAACCCGGATCGTAACACGAGCGAGTGCGCGACGACGGCTGTGGTCCTGAACGTCTACGAGATCATGTCGGAGAAACCGGCCATGCGCATGAGCCACATTGCTGGTGCGCGCGCCCTCATCCGGGAGTGTAAATGGGACGCCAAATCGTCGGGCATCGGCGCCGCGTGCTTCTGGCTCAACATCGGCATGGAGGTGCTCTCGTGTCTCGCCTTCAACTGGCAGACATCGTGGGATCCAGATCAGTGGGGCCTCGGCATGGATTTTGCTGCTGACAATTCCTCGTCTGCTGCTGCCACATCGGTCGATGGGTTTGGCAGCGAAGAGTTCTGGGTGCACCGCATCCTCTACATCGTGGCCAAGATTGCCAACTTCCGCGCCACGATCCCGCGATTTCAGGAACCCAGCCCGCACGACGAGCAGATTCGTCTGGGCAACCGCCTCGCGCAGTGGCAGGATCTCAAGCGGCTTTGCGACAAGTGGAACAATGCGTGCCCCAGGACGATGCACCCGTTTGGATATCTGTATCCCTCGCAGACGAACTCCAAGTCTGCGTTTCCCAACGTCTGGTGCGTCTCCTCTCCTCGATCTGGAGCCATTCCAACCCCAAGAAGTGTTGCAGACTAACATACATGCCAGGCTCATCAAACGCGCCGCCATCATCGGCCGCCTCTTTTACCACACTGCCCAGTGCCTCCTCGCGCAAACGAACCCCATGGAACCCGCGAAAGCGTCCGAAGAAATGCGTGCTCTGCAACTGCACCACGCGCACCAGGTGTGCGGCATCGTCGCGCACACAAAGGACCGCGGCGTCGCTTCCGTCGCGATCCGCTCGCTCGCCATCGCCTCCGCGGTGCTGACCGACCCGCGCGAGCAGGACGAGGTCCTCCAGCTGCTCGATCGCATCCACGCCGAGAGCGGCTGGCGTCTGGGCATGATCCACTCCGAACTGAAGAGAACCTGGGGCTGGCCTTGTGCGTCGGCGTCGGCGTCGGCGTCTTCTGGCGCGGACAGAGCAAGCGGCGGCAAGTTCTTTGGCGGCAACCCGCCGGCCATGGCGACGACGGCTTCGGGGAGCGGTGCTTCGGCTGCTGCTGTCGCGCCGCCGAATAAAATGGTTGGGAATCCGCTCATCGAGGCGGACTTTTCGCTGCCGAATCATCCCTATCAGCATTGGTACGAGCCGCCGAATCGATCCAACTCGTTTGGCTCGCACGGGTTCCTGTGAGGTCGACCGCCATTTTTAGACGTCTGCGGGTGTATACAACAATGTCTGGCAATCTACGTCCAAAAGCGTAGAATTCTTTTTATATACTCTTCACGCCCAGGTTGCGTCTACAACAGTCGAAACAAAGGAAAGCGGCCCTGGTTGCCGGATGCAAATACCAACCGCGATATTCCTTCCTTTTCTTATAATACTTCTTGTTATACAGGCAAGGCTATGGTTTTGTTGGGCCGGCTGGCGGTGACTGACAAACAGGCGGAAAGATTCAATCCCGTTCAGAGATCCAGCAGAGGATTCGAGGCGTTCCGGCTATGGGCAAAGGCAGAGAGAGAGGTGGACGGTAACGCTGTCATCGACTCGCTCTGACACGTTGCCAAGGGAAGAAGACGATCAGATGTGCTCTTTTGAGAGCGTCGATACCATGATGTTTGGTCTGAATTACTGTTTACTTGCTTACTTTTGATTGCGTGTCTCGCTTTAGCCACGCCAGTCAGATCAGGCAATGGCTGTGGTTGTGTGTGTGCATAGTGGTATCATTTGGTGGTGTTTTGCGCGCGTTCTATCTGGGAATCTTATCGCAATGCCAATGCCAATGCCAATGCCAATGCTGATGCCAATGCTAATGCTTCCTTGGTCAAAAACGCAAGCAAGTCTATGGTGATGCTCTCAATGACAGTCTATAACCCATCCTTGTTGCGTCTCTCCGTCTCCCATTATCGTGATGCGTCATAATCCTCTTTTGTCAATCTTTCTCCCGGTGAGAACCCCAAGCTCGCTCGAATATGTGAAAGAAAATGTGGACCTGAAAACACCCAACTACCAGACGTATGCCAAAGTCAGATTTGTCCAACGATTCTTGCGTCAAAAAATTAGGCAGAGTTGGTCTTGTCGACGAGAACCTCGCCGACGTTCTCCTTCATGAAGGGCTCGTTGTCGACCTCGACGGGAGGGATGGCCATGCCGTACTTTTCGTAGGGGAAGTTGATCAAGTCGGACAGGTACTCGGCGTAACCGTCGTCAATCTCGCCAACCTGGTGCATGTCGACCTGGCCAGCCTCGCCGGTGCGACCTGCGAGGACCTCCTTCTCACGGCCGGCGTACTCGTTGAGCAGGCCCTTGTGGGGGCACCAGATGACGCGCATACCGGCGCGACGACCGGCCTCGACGCCGGGAACGGAGTCCTCGAAAACGAGGCACTCCTCGGGGGTGATGGGCTTCTCGCCTGCAGGGAGGGAGTCGTTGATGGTCTTGAGGGCGAGGAGGAAGATGTCCGGGTTGGGCTTGCCGCGACCGGGAGCGATGCGAGTGTCGTCGCCGAGAACGCGGCGGTTGTCGGGGAAGACGGAGAAGAGCTCGGTAAGGTGGTCCGACTTGAGCTTGAAGTTGGCGCGGTGGGACGAGGTGGCCAGGGCGATGTGGACGCGCTGGGCGGGTGACTTTGCGCCGTTGGTCTTGCCGTTGGCGTCGGCCTCGGGCTTCAGGTCCCAGTAGCGGGTGCGGCCGAGGTTGGCGAGGAGGTCGGGGACGCCCGGGAGGGCCTTCGTGGTGGGAAAGATTTGACGCTGGAGGGCGGAGAGCTTCGTCTGGTATTCTTCGTGGGGGATGGGAAGCTGCGCCCACTCATGGAAGAGGCGGGTGGCATCGGGACCGGGTCGGCCCTGGAGGCGAGCCTTGATGTTCCAGGGAAGGAGGGGTCGGCCGTTCTGCTCGAGGATGACGTTGATGCAGGCAGTGTAGAGGTCTTCGGTGTCGAGGAGGAGACCGTCCATGTCAAAGAGACAGGCCCGGACGGGGGGAAAGCTGGAGGAGTTAGCAGATGTCGCGAAAGCTCTTGTTGGAGGTGGACTTACTCGGTGCGAGGAGCCATTATAAAGGTGAAGGTGCGAGGAAGTGGGAAAGATGAGGTTATCGCGAGGGAAAGAGTGAGGTGTAAGAGGACGAGGAGTAAAGGAAGAGGAACCTGGGAAGTTGTCAAGAGGAACCTTGGAGGAGGCGGTGGTGTTTATAGAGAAGGGGAGGAACAGTTGTTCTCTGTTTCGAGTTTTCAGTGCAGCGCAAAGAAGTAAGGGAAGGCGTGAATCGTAAGAGTCAAAGGAAAGAAAGGCAGGGCAGGGGTTCAATCGAAGCAGGCCCGATCGCAAGAGGCAGGCGGGGTGAATTGACGCGCGCGGAAGGCACCGCTGGGCAAGGTAGCGAGCGGTTGCCTTCTGATTCTGCCAGCTCTATGGAGTGGAAGGAGCGGAGGGGGAGGAGGAGGGGTCCTTCTGTGCAGCGTTCCTGCCCAAAAAAAATTGGTTCAGGGTCGGGAAGGAGGCTCGCTACTTGCCTAGGTACCTAGGTAGGCACTTGGGTAAGTACTCTTCCCTGGTGTGCTACAGCTTAAGGTACCTACAGGTGCCAAGTATCCGTACAGCGCACGGATACGTACATTGCCAATTGGCATCGTCAAGTATGTCTCTTTTACGGCACAGAGAGAGTAAGAATGTCTCCTCGCAGACATTTGGGACCGCGACGTTTCGCTCTCCGGGACGACAACCCATATCTTTGCAGGCAACCTGTAGTGCAGAGATACCTGGACTTTGCCTGCCCAACCAGCAGTGACGGAGGTACTTATTTTTAGCTTCTTGACCGAGTACCTACAGGTGCCTACGTGCACCTCAAGAGTTGCCTCCACTGGAACCAACGACTTATCGACTTAGCGGCTCTCGTCAGTGGCGCAGCCCCCACAGCATGTGAACAGCCTCAACCCAACGTCCCGGTCTACGACCCAGCATTCCATAGCAACGGCCCACGTGGAAACGAGACAGTGACGACAGTCCACCGCTTCCTGTAATTCATCTTTGACCTTGATTTGACAACCCAGGCAGACAGGCCAACACGATCTCACGATGGCACCAAAAGACGCCGAGCCGGAAGCCCAAGACAAGCGCAAGGCAACAGAGACGACAGAAGACGACCAAGAGGAGCAGGTTAAGTTCTCACCTGAAGAGGAGGCGGTAAGTCGCCCATGGCTGTTCTCCCACGACTCAAAGCCTTCATTCGCTGCCTTTTCAAACGCCCCATGGTTCAAGGCAGACGAGAGCCACAACCATTGTCAACTTTCAAAACATGATTGAAAGACCCTTGATCCCCGTCTGACGCTCGCAGTCTCTCCTGGCCGAGTCCAACGCAAACAAGACGGAAGCAAACGCCCTGTTCGCCTCGTCAAAGTATGAAGACGCCATCACAAAGTACGATGAGGCCGTTGCGGTGTGCCCCAACTACCTCGACTACGAGCTGGCCGTCCTGCGTTCCAACATCTCAGCGTGCCACCTGAAGCACGAGCAGTGGAAGGACGCCATCTCCAGCGCGACCGCCGCCATCAACGGTCTTGACAAGATCGAGAAGGAGGCAGTCTTGGAGAAGGAACGCCGTGAGAAGGAAAAGGCGCAAGAGGATGAGGTCGAGGACGAAATCGTCAGCCCCGGAGCGAGCAAAGCCGCGCCTGCACCGCAAACCGGCGAGGACCCCGAGGAGGTTGCCCGGAAGAAGCGGAGCGAGGACGTCTTGAGGATCCGCGCCAAGGCCCTAATGCGACGGGCGAGAGCGCGCAGTGAAGAGGGCGGCTGGCAGAACCTTGCAGGCGCCGAGGAGGATTACAAGGCGCTCTCTAGTATGCCGAATCTGTCTGCTGCCGACCGTAAGATAGTGCAGACGCAGTTGCGGGTGCTGCCGCCGAAGACCAAGGTGGCACAGGAGAAGGAGACGGCAGAGATGTGGGGGAAGCTCAAGGACGTGAGTATCGAGACTTTTAAGGTGTTTCCTGTGTGTGTATCTGCTAATGAATTATACAGCTTGGCAACGGCATCCTCAAGCCGTTCGGTCTCAGTACCGATAACTTCCAGATGGTCAAGGATGAAGCTACCGGCGGTTATAGTATGAACTTCGACCAGGGGAAATAATGCTGTTTCCATAAGCCCCATGACAACAAGCGTGTATGAACATCATGTCCAGCTTAGATGTCCTGCCTGTAACACCCAGCTAGACAGGTCTTTAGAATAGTGACAGCGTTGAATCTTACAACCAACACGCACAGCATCGTTTCTTTCAGTCCCTCAAGCCGTCAGCAAGACAGTGTAGGTGATGATTGAATAATTTCTGACCCTCTTCCATCCGTACGCTGCGTCTTTTCTGGCAAGACGCATGGAGCCAGCCTCCACAACTCTCACTTGCTAGCCTTCCATCTTCACATCGGATAGAAAATCAGCAGACGAATAAGCCCATCGAGCGGTGACTCGGCCAGTAGAAAAGCAGCGGCAACAAACAGTAGGATTCGCCGACAATTCACGGCGTAGGCGTTAAGAACACCCGATCGGCGTTTACCAGAAGTCGGCCCCATTCCTCCGATCGCCGACGCTGACGCTCTCCGGGCACCTCCGTCCCAGCCCGGCGTCTTATACGATAGGTAGCTGTACATGTATGTCGACGAGTATAAAAAGAAAAAGAATCCGTAGCTGGTCTAATCTAATCATTATCGCCATCAGAACGACTCCAGCTTGAACACGCATACCACAGACTTCAGACTCACCACCACCAACTTCCTCTCTCCATCATGTCCCTTCCCCTCAAGAACAAAATCGCCCTCGTCACCGGCGCATCCCGCGGTCTCGGCGCCGGAATGGCCCTCACCCTCGCCTCCGAAGGCGCCTCCGTCAGTCCTCATCCTCCACCATCTCTTCTTCCCCGCCACTCTTCGCTAACATCACCCTAGGTAATGCTCATCTACACCTCCGCCTCCTCAACCCCCAAGGTCGAAAGCCTCATATCCGAGATAACATCCCTCCCGCACACCCCGCGCGCAACCTCGGTCAAAACAGACCTCTCCTCCCCCTCCGCATCCTCCGCCATCCTCTCCGCCCTGAAATCCTGGCTCGGCGAGTCCTTTGCGCTCGACATCCTCATCAACAACGCCGGCACCGAACTCAACGCCCCGCTGGGAACCATCACCACCGACGACTTTGCAAAAGTGTACGACCTCAACGTGCGCGCCCCCTTGCTCCTCACGCAAACCCTCCTCCCGCACCTCGCTACGCGCAACGCGCGCATCGTCAACATCTCCTCCGTGGGCGGGCGGTTCGGGTTCCCGGGGTTGGGGCTGTACTGCTCGTCAAAGGCGGCGTTGGAGTCGCTCACGCGATGCTGGGCGCGCGAGCTCGGCGGCAACGGCACGACTGTCAACTGCGTCGCCCCCGGGCCCGTGCAGAGCGACATGCTCGAAAAGATTCCCAAGGAGATTATAGAGATGCAGAAGAGGCAGACGCCCGTGGAGAACAGGCTGGGCGAGGTGGACGAGGTGGCTGCCATTGTGGCGTGGCTGGCGGGCGAGAAGAGTTCGTGGGTGAGCGGGCAGGTTATCAGTGCCAGCGGGGGTTGGGCGATGTACTGATATTACTGGAAGTTCAGCGTCATAAGTGTACGCAGAAAGGAGATGGCTAGATTTAGTCTACTGTCAAGCATCATGGACTGCCATCGACACAACGTAATACGTCTTGATTGGGTATATTTTCACCTGCACATCGCTTTTGTTCTTTAGCTCCGTGGTCTACGCATCACCAGAAGTCTTGGCCGCCTCCTTCTCCTTCGCCTTGGCCGCCTTCTTCTCCTCAATCTGCTTCTGCTTCTCGAGCTTCTTGAGCTGGTTCTTGGTCATCTTGCCATCTGCGGTCTCGGCCGGTCCGTCGGCCGGCTTCTCGTGGATCGGCACCGACTTGAGGTTCTCGGCGCCCGCCCAGATGAGCGGCCTGCGCGACATGAAGAGGTCCACCGTGTCTTCCGTGACCTTGGCCCTGCGCTCCTGGAAGGCCGTGCAGTACTCGGCCAGCTCGTCGGCGCACCTGTGTCGAGTTAGCGTGGGGTAAGTGAATGGGGAGGGCGAAATGGGACGAACCTCTTCTTGATCTCACCGGTGAGCATCTTTCCGGTGCGGTATTCCTCGCGGATCTTGGCCAGTTCCTCGTCGTCCTCGAGGAAGAAGCGAAGGTATTGGTAGCTGACGTCGACTGCCACATCATCAGCATGGTCTTACTCAGCAATAGGGGGGAAACATGTGCAACGCACCATCAGGGTCGGCTCCCTCAGCCCGCTGCTCCTCGGCCGTCGTCTTGCCGCCGCTAAAGGCGTACTTGTTCATCTTGGACTGGATCTGCTTGGGCGTGTCCTTCATGAAGATGGCGCTGGACTCGACAGACGCCGACATCTTGGACCCGGGGCCCTGCAGCGCGTCGAGGAAGCGCGAGTGCAGCAGCGAGGGCTTGGCGTAGTGCAGACCGGCAGCGCAGTCGCGCGTGACGCGGAAGTAGGGGTCCTGGTCGATGGCGCAGGGGATGAGGCAGGGGATCTGCGTGGTGCGTTTCTCGTCGTCGCCGAAGATGTGCGGGAACGAGTTGGCAAAGGCCGACGAGGCCTGGATGGCGGCGAAGTGCACCTTGCCAATGTTGGAGCTGTCGTCGAAGCCGAAGACGGCCTTGGCCGTGTTGACGGTGATGCGCTTGGCCACGCGCGTGATGTTCCTGGGTTGTTAGAGCCGTGCATGGATGGCATGTTGCGTGGCTTACTTGTAGAACGCGCCGCCCATGTAGTCGTAGTCGGAGAAGATAAAGGTGCGCTCGGGGTTGAAGCCGATGGCGATGCTGCTGGACGTCAGACGAGGCTTCCACAGACGAGTTCCAGAACGTACATGTCCTTGGCGTTTTCCCTGGTATAGTGTTGGACTTCCTCAACCGTCCTCTTCTCAGAGAACAGGAACTTCTCGTCTGCTCAAATCAGTACTAGGCCGCTCTCTTTCGGGCGGTCTTCTCACCATCAGTCATCATGATCTACACAAGTCAGCAAAATACCAATTCTCTGAGACGGAAAACACGTACCACCAACGGCGCATCCAGCACATCCGACAACCACTTCGTCAACTGGAAGGGAACGACGTGTCCGATGTGCATGCTGTCGGAACTCGGGCCACGACCTGTCCATCCGTCAGACCGCCGCTTCCAATCCCAGCCACAACACAACCCACCAGTGTAAATGAAGAAGGGCTCCTTCTTCTCGTAACGGTCAAGAATCAATTCCAAGTCGCGGTGCGAGAAGACAATCTGTCTGCGCATAAAGTGATGCGGCTTGTGACCCGTGACGCGTTCGAAGCGCTCCAGCAGCGCATCGTCGATCAGCTTGGTACCGAACTCGTCCACGATTTTCTGCCACCGTCAGCGCCGCCCCTTGCCCACCGTGTCTTCCGGTCGTACCTTGTAGTCAATCGCCTTAACCTTGCCGTCCGCGCCAACCTACTGCTCGTCAGCCGCCACTTCTCCCCCTCCTCCTTCTTCGTTCCATCTCCTGAGACAACACACCTCGCCAGACACGTTCCAGGGGTCGACCTTCTGTCCTCCAGAAGAAGTGGCGGGGGCCTCGACGGCGTCGGCGGGGATGGCCGCGGTCGGAGCTTCGGGAGCGGAGGCCATTGTCTGCTGTTCGATCGAGTCTCGAGGTTCGTTCAGGCTCAGTTGTCGCTCGTGGGGAACAGGATCCTGGCGTTCGGTGCGGTGGCGGGGGGCTGCTGCTGCTCTTTAATAAGACCACGACAGTGAGTCAAAAGTCAATGGAGGGGTTCCGAGTCACTGCATCTGCGCTTTGGGGAAAGGCGGCTAAAGCTCGGTGGGCGCCCCGCTACCCCGCAGTCACCGAGAGCTGGGGTCAGAAACCTCGGTAAGTCTCGGTGAATAATGCCACCATTGCAGTGTGTGTCTCAGTTCGTGGGCTTGCAGTAGTAGCGCTGACGGCTCGGATGTATTTTGATTCCCTCACTGGGATTTCTCATTATGCCATTTACAATACCTAGCTCTTTTAGATGTCGTCAAAATGTCGAGAATCCGCCGTGATTCTGCCTCGGGAGTAATACTTGGACAATTCGACCTTTCCTGAGCGCGTCAGCTTACGAATCAAATGCAAGCGCCCTTGATATAAATACCACTACGACCTCACTTTACAGTAGAGAAGAATTCTTACAAATTTAGGTAGCAACATCTCATTGATTCGGGGCCTGGACATAATCCTGCAGTCTCAACACAGTCAGCCACACCAATCCCAACAACTCAGCCAATCTACCAATCACTTTGAAAATGTCTAGCAAGATCACCCTCTACCGCGCCAACGGCAGCTGTGCCCTCGCGCCCCACGCCATTCTCACGCACTTCGGCATCCCCTTCTCCGCCGTCGAGATGGTCGGCGGCCCCAACGCCAACGCCGATGGTCTCTTCTGGTGCGCGGCCGACGGATCCCTCTCCAACGACGAATACCTCAAAATCAACCCCAAGGGTCTCGTCCCCGCGCTCGTCGTCGCCGGTGCCAACGTAGTAATCACCGAAATGCCCGCAGTCATCACTTACATCGCCGCCCTGGCCCCGGAACGCAACATCCTGGGCACGTCCGACATACAGCGCGCCCAGGTCGTCGAGTGGCTTTCCTGGTTATCCGGCACGCTGCACGGCAGGGGCTACTACATGCTACATAGGCCGTCGTGGTTCACGAATGACGGTGACGCGTTCGCTGCGGTCGAGGCCAAGGGCAGGGAAATAATTGGCGAGGCTTACGCGCAGATCGAGAAGCGCCTGACTGGGGTGGAGTTCGCCGTTGGGAACGACTTCACGGCCGTCGACTTCACGATCTACGTCTTCTGGCGCTGGGTCGACGAGGCCGGGTTTAACATGCAGATGTACCCAGAGTTGGCTAAGTTGATGAAGAAAGTCGAAGGTCTCGAGGGCATCAAGAAGGCGTTGCAGGTCGAGCAGCTACAACCCCTTTTCAACTAAGCAGCTCAAGATTCGAACTGACGGGGCCTGATTATATGGCTCAGTTCGGGCTGCTAGAATAGTCGCCAGCAGTGTTTATACATTATAAAAATTCCGTTTTATATCATTACCCACCCTCCCTTCTCTTTACTCCCAAATGTGTACCGCATCTGGGGTGTTTAGGTATACACACTCTCCGTCCACTGGTTGACCTGCAATCCCTTCTCGGCCATCTCTGCGTCGCGCAAGAAGTCGAGCGGGAACCACACGAGGTGGCCCTTGATCTGGTCAATCTTCTTCCGCGCATCGGCGGCGGGCATGAACTGGTCAAAAATGTGGCCCGACTTGAGGCCCTTGGGCGGCAGGTATCTGTCGTAGTCGTCAAAGGTTTTGACTGCACCGTGTTAGTAATGACACTCCTACTTCGTCGACAACAGAGGTGACTTACTGTGGTCATCCGGATCGGCGTGGAATAGATGCCTGTACAGCTCGGTGTTCTTTGTCGCGTTCGTCGTCCACATCTCCCACATCTCGTCGTCGAGCGGGTCCTCGACGAATTTCCACGTCTCGTCCTGATCCCAGGGGTCGTTGGGCGAGTTTTCGCCAGGCGGCTGCGCGTTGAGATCGTTCGTCCCGTCGAGGTCCTGCGCCGGAAGCAGACCCAGGTGCTCGCGCCAGAGGTTGCGCCGCAGCGACGTCGCGTGCCATCCTGCCTGGTACGGCTGGCCGTTCATTGTGCTGGGAACCAGTTTCGTGTCCTCCATGACGATGCTGAGCTCGCTGTCGTGGTGGCCGACTTGACTGCGGTCGTTGAGGTTGCTCGATCCGCAGACGACAATTCGGTCGTCGACAATGAGCAGCTTGGAGTGGATGTAGAGCTCCTCCTGGATCCAGTTGCGGATTTCCGTTTCCGGGTCCTCGTCATCCCAGACCTCGTCCTCAATGGACCCCGAGTTGGCCATGGCGTGCTGGGCGACCGAGTCCTTCGTCTTGTGCCCGCGCTCGCCCAGGCTCTCCTCGAACCGCCGCTTGGCATCAATGGCCTGGAGCGCCTCCTGGGGCTTGCCGTTCGTCTGGTCTGCCCTGGAACCCATGTGTTCGTCGCGCTCCTTCTCGGTGGGATCCGAGGTGCCGTGGATCCCGGCGCCCATGACCTCCTCGGCCTGCGCGCGCTGAACCTCGGCGTATTTGACGCCGGTGTCCTTTTCTCTCTTTTCGACGGCCGACGTCCTGCTGAGACGGTCGTAGGAGCGGAGGTTGAAGAAGAAGATGTGGTTGCGGGGGTCGACGCCTTGCGCCTTGACCTGCTCAAAGATTGAATGTTCGCCACGGCAGATGGACTTGTACTGGTAGTCCATGATTGCGCGGGTGCCCGTCGCGGCGTCGTCTCTAAGGTCGCCAGCAAATCCGGGAATGGCAGGAATGAGGATGATGACACGGAATTTGCGGCCCTCCTTGCCGGCTCTGACGACAGCGTCGACAATGGCGCGGCCGATGGTGTTGTGGATGGGCGATTGCTGGTCGCCGGTGGCTGTGATGAAGAACTGGTTCTCAATGTAGACAAAGTGCTCGGCGGTCCGGATGATCTCGGAGTAAGCGTTTTGAATGGAATGGTCGGTCAAGATGCCACTGGACCAGTCGGCGCTCGATCGCACGATCTGCGCGTGGACGGTGCCCCGATTGTCGAGGTTCTTGGTGCTGAGATCGCTGAGAGGGTGGGTGAGATACTCTCCCACGGGATGCTTCGGCCGCTGGACGCCGATGAGGTCCTCTTCATCGCCCAGACGACCCTGCATCTGAAGCCAGTCGAAGCGGTCGTCGCGCTTGTACTTGTCGCGCTTCACAAAGTTCCAGCGCAGGACAAAGTGCTCGGCAATGTCGTAGACGCATGGTCCGATGAGGCCCATGGAGACGTCGTGCCATGGCATGCGACCGTACTTGGCCTTGCTCAGCTCATTTTGCTTCCAGTCCTGGACGTTCTGGAAGTCCATGATTCTGTTGTTGTTGAAATCCTGCCCTGGCCAGACCTCGTTCTCAACACCCTCAGGGTGGGCGTCGGCCAGGGGGTGGGTGCTGCTGTCCCATCGGCCAAAGCACAGGTCAAGGCCTCCGATGAAGGCCACTTGGTAATCGATGACGATGAACTTTTCGTGGTGAGCCCAGTAAAAGGTCATGTCAGCGGCGTTTTCGAAAACGTTGTGGTCAGGGTGGCGCATGACCCTGATGTTTCCGTATCCCGGGCTTCCTTCAGGACACAGCGCCTGGAGGGCGTGCTTGGTGTGCTCGGAGTTGCAGGTGAGAGCGGCCTCGACTTCGCGGTAGACAATCACAAAGATCTTGACGCCAGCTTCGGCACGGCGCTTCAGGACTTGGTCGAGTCTCCATTGCTGGTTGTAGTGAGGTGGGCGTCTGAGGAACAGCTCCGGCGACAACCACCAGTCGGCGATGTAGATAGTTTCCTGGGCCTTTTCAAGGGCCTCGGAGACGGCCCAGAAGTAGTTGCGGCCGTCGACGTACCACTTGATCAGATTTCCGTCGTGTTCGGGAAAGTAGGATTGAAAGCGGTGCTGCTCGCCGATCTTGGCCCGCTTCTCGTCCGTGGCTTTCTCGTGCTCCTCGTCGTGGCGGTGGTTGGCATTGAACTGGCGCAATCAAGTCAGTTCGAGTTCTGTGTGGTCGCCAAGTCAGAAACGGCGGCTCTCGAGACTTACGAGGTTGGCAAACTTGCCAATTTGGTGCTTCCTGTGCACCAGGTGGACTTTGGCGTCGTGGAGGTGGGTTCCCTCGAGCTTCTCCTCCAGCTCGCGGAAGGGCTTCTTGAGCTTATGGAAGAAGCCGCCGCTGGTGGCATCGTCTTGGTGGTCGGTGGTAAACATGTTGGCGACAAGCACAGCGACGCGCAACGGGGTATCAGAGTCGTGTAGAGCTAAGCTTTCTCGAGGTATCTAGATCATCGATTCGTATTGGAGGGGGTATCACAGGCTACGTGGGGTATGGCGGGCAACAAAGCGAACAAGCTCAAGCTTTCCAGCCGACACGGTAAGACGGCAACACGAAGGAGAGCTTGGTGAAGCTTGGTGAGATACTTGGTGGTGGTGTTATGGAGAAGTATGGAGGAAGACAAGACGGAAGACGGAAGAGGGGATGGAGGACGGCGCAATACAAAAGCTTATGGGAAAGCTTGAACCCGAGGGCTATGTCATATGAGAGCGGTGCGGTTGTACGTGGAGAAGGCTAGGTAATTAGAGTAAGAAAGACACTGCAGCCATACCGGCCGGAAACAGAAGCAGAAGCGGAAGCGGAGGCAGGACTGAACCAGAAGCAGGATTGCGACGATACGACACGCGGAAAGACGAGGTGTGGGCGGCGGCGCTGGGACCGAGGGACGTTTGGTGGTGAGACAGGCCGACAGGGCTAAAGTGGCAGTCGACAAGAGTAGCGGCGGGGCAATCTGACGATCCCCTGGGACGAACGACTCGAGCGTTTGGGTCTTGGGGGCAGTCTTGGGTCCTCTCGCAGGCGGTCTTGGAATCTTGGACTGGCATTGATGCCTGTGAGGACGACGTGATGCGGGTCATGATCGCAAGATTTCAGCCCTTGCTGCCACCATGCCATGCTTCGCAGTCAGCAGCAGGCTGCTCTCTTTCAGGAACACGGCCAACCAGGCGAAACTTGGCCCGACTTGGAAGCTCACCCTCCATCAGAGTAAGACAGAGGAGAGGGAGGAGGATCCCGAGGGGTGGTGGTGGTACGGGCTGGTACACAATCGGATGGCCGGAGTAAACACCACACGACATGGCTGACCTGACGTTCTCCAGCCAGCTTCTTTCTTCCCTGTGGTTTGCGAAGCCGCGCGTCTTGCGCGTCTTGGGCCACTCTAGTGTTGCAGTCGGTGGCTGGGGGTGTACGTGAAGATACCTACGCCAACCATCTGAACGATAAGAAGACGCAAAGCAGAGCGAGGCGCATACTCAATACCTTACCTAGCATCTCGCGAGCCTGCAGCAGCTGAAGGAGGGGTGAGGGGCTCTCTGTCAGCCCAGCAAGGGCTCGCGTGCTCTAGGGTCTGACGCTTTTACTGGACCAACGCAGCCCTGTCCTCTTTTGTGCTCTGCCGAAAGGTAAATGTGAAAAAAAAAAAAAAAAAAGTCGATTCC
Organism: Colletotrichum lindemuthianum; assembly: GCA_001693025.2. NCBI lineage: Eukaryota > Fungi > Ascomycota > Sordariomycetes > Glomerellales > Glomerellaceae > Colletotrichum > Colletotrichum lindemuthianum. The sequence continues at coordinate 67,819 of MASP02000443.1, read as the reverse complement.
CATTGCGATAACGTAAAGTCAAGCAGCCCCGCGCTCGATGCGCCCTCTACAGGGACCTTTCAAATTGGCATTCTCAGTGTGGTTTAGCTGGAAAACTGGAGATATTTTTCTCGGTGCCACAACCTGGTGGGAGGTGTCTGCTGTGCAAGGCAGTCACTGGATCAGAGCTCCAAGTAGCTCTTTTTTTTTTGTCTTGACGTCATTCGCTGGTCGGGACAGCGTCTGACAGCTCACCCGATAGGTCGGTAAAGGTTTAAAGTGGGCTTACACAACGTATCCATAAGACCGAAGGGGCACCAGCCGCCACACTCCATAGGTGTCAACGGGCCTACCGCAATCGCTTTCAGTTGCTGGCCTGCGCTACTACTGTAGTCCAACTTACTATGTAGGCCTATCTGCTAGCATGCACTGCGGCTCCTCCAAGTCTCACCAAGTCTTTTCGCGATGCGAGAAAGACGCAGAAAAAGCATGGCCAAGGTGCCGAGTCCCGACTTGTCCTTGTCATACCCTACTGTGATACTGCATGGCCCGCGATGGTGCCATTCCCTCCCGCCCTTGGAGCCGGTGCTCCCAGTGGACCTGTGTCTGTAACCTGCTGAGGATTCTCTCTTCCTTCCTGTCCATGTTGTTGCCATGTGACGTCACCGCGGCTGGCCTCGGCGCAAGTCGTTCGCTCCTCACCGAGACGTCTGTTACTAGACTTGCTTGTAGGTAATTGTATGCTGCCTAGTCATGTGGGAGCGGCCTGGCTGCACATCGCCGAATTCTCGCACAGACCGCATCTACTTTGTCCAGCAGCCTCCGTCTGTGACATTTACTGTGGTGTAGCATCTTCAAAACCTGGGGTCAACGTTCCATATTACGACATCTGTGCCTCGAGGTCTGAGACCATGCTCATGCTCAACTAGCGTAAAACATTCCCGTGGGATCGGATCGCCACGAATCTCGGTAGGTGACGGTGGTTAAGGCTCGTCTTGGCACGAGATCGACTAAATTCGTACATGGCCACGTGTTGGTTAACAAGGACCTCGAAAATGATGTAATATTTTGATGTATTGTACTATCGGCCGTTTCGCTCTCGAAATGATGTTCTTCGATTGTGTGTTGAGCAGGGCGATCAACGGTCATCCAACAGGGCGAGGCTAACTCAATGAAACACCAGCGCGCGAATGTCGATGCTCTGCCGGTGCTCCATGTCGTCCATCTCCGGATCGCGGAACGCACAATGCGCCGCCCGCCTGACGACCGACTCGTCCGAATCGAAACACTTGATGAGCAGCGGCTCGTCCGGCAGTTGCCGATTCTTGTAGTACCAGCGGTGCGCCGGGTTCGGCTTGATGGTCCACGTCTCGGCGCGGTGTCGGGGATAGATGATGGCGCCGGCGACGAGGTCCTCCTCGGCCACGGTCTTTCCGTCGGCCACGGCCAGCGGGTCCTTGCGGACCGTCTCGATGGGCCGCCAGAGGTTGATGATTTGGAAGCGGCGGCCGTCCAGCAGCTCGTCGGCCTCGGCACCCAGGTGGTGCCTCGCCATCATGACGGCGCCGTCGTACGACTGGTCGACGTGGGCCTTGTGCAGCGGGCCGCGTTGCTCCGTATTGCGCTCGCCGAGACTGTGCCAGTTCGCGGGGCCGCGGCGGATCTGGTGGTTGAAGATGACAACCCTGGTGGCGCCGGTGCTGCGAGCCGGAGCGACAAGACCCTTGGTGAGCATGGGTTTGGTAGTCTTTGTTGAGTTTGTGCGGGTCCCCCACCGTCGCAGTGCGACGACGACACCCCCCATTCCCCTTACACCGCTCCGTGGGCGTCGTCCACTCGGATCGACGGGTTCGAAAGTAAACTCTGGACTCACATTTGCTTGTAGAGCCGCTCCGCCTCGGGGTAGTACACCGTCTTGATCCTGTCCTCGTCTGTAAAGTCTGTCTCGACGCTGGCGTGGCGGAGGAACTGGAAGCCGTGGGTGTCGAGAGTAAAGGTATCCTCGCGGCCCGTGACATCGGCAACGGTCACGGTACGAGGTGTCATTTTCCTCTCATTGGTGACTTTCTGGCTGGATCAAAACAGCATGAGCATACAGAACTTGCAGGTACAAACAAACACGGTCGAGGGACTACCTCGACCGAGACTGAGACTGAAGTTGGGATTGAGACTGAAAAGCGTCTTACCCCCCAACGATGACTGGGGTCGGAGGGGATCCGTCGCCAGGATCATCATAGTAATTGACGGTGGTCACGACGTCTCGAGGGAGACGACGCTCAATTTCTGTGGGCTTTGATTGCGCCGTGTCTGGGGGAGACTGGAGAGATGGTGTTCCCACTGCCATTGCAATATCGCTTGCTGTTTTGGGTCCCTATTCGCGGCGATCTAGTTCTCGAGCTTTGCAGTTCGAGTACAGAGTATCCTCCGACACAATGGAGTAATGGGACGAAGATAAGCTGGCAATTCAGAACAAGATGACAGGATCCTAAGCTGTTCTGACCTGGCCAGTTTGACCTGCCTGGCTTGGCTGGTCCAGTCTTGCCAGGCCTGGGTCTTACCTGGGATCAGAGCCGTATCTTAGCCGGCGGCACGGCAGGGAAGTGGAACCGGGCTCGAAGCCCCTGCCCGGCCCGACCTACTGGCCGGAGCTCCGCAGTAAGGTACCTACCTTATGGAGGTCTCATTTCTCCGCGACCCCGCTCTCTACCGTGCGACCTTCTGAAATGAACAGTACAGGTTGAGAGCGGTGACGTGCCGACCTCCGCCTGTTCAACATTCGCAGGAATGAGGGGTAATCTAGCTGGCACTGTACGGTGTATCAGGGAGTGATCTGCTCCCAGGACGGCCCCTCATTAAACCTCTGACCCCATGGAGAATTGTGAGGGCATTGAGCATGTTTCTGTGCAATTGAATGTCTACGTCTACGTAGAGAAAGCCGAGGTGCTTGAGAGATCAAATAAATATTATTTGATATCTATACAGAATCTGAAGATCCTGTGGTGCCTACGTAGGTAGTACGGTTCGCACCGAAAGTGCAGTTCTCCAATACCATTCACCGAAGCGCATTGGACGTAAGGGGTATTGCGGCATTGCTCTGGTGGGGCAGTGCCTCCTTGAGTCTGAGCTCCCATCGAGGTGCCCACTTATACTGATGGGCGCTGCGTGGTGCGTGGCTTGACCGCCCCTCGATTCCACTCCGTCCGCTCCATCCCATCCTCAGTTAGGACAGCTTGGCTTGGTCTATTCAATATCCCTAACAATCCCAATTTCTTAAACTGCTCTCCTTTTCTTTCAATCTTTATTCTCCCCGTCGAATATTGGCTACTCGAATTAGACACAACCAGACAAACGAATCCCAAAATGGCCGCTCAAGTTCCCCCCGGAGGCACCTACCTCGACACCTTCAAGAAGTCCTTTGTCGACGTCCCTGTCGACGCCGAGAAGGAGAACGCCATTGCTACCACCGAGTTTCTCGATGCTGCCGAGTCCCTGACCACCATCTTCGGTTCGTGAACCAAGCTTCGATACACACAAAGAGCTGTAAACAGCTTCCAGCAGAGCCACAGTCTTCTAACGTCCAATCCTACTGCAGATGCCCTCGGCGGCGTCGCCTTCAGCCCCGTCAAGAGCGACATGGGCGGTAACATCAAGGTACGCCTCCCTGCCTGCTTCTCCGCATCTGCCCCCCCGGGGCCTCGGGCTGCTTTGAGCCTCATGCGACCGAATAATGGCTGATCACTCCCTGGCTTGCAGAAAATCCGTGAGCGCCAGCTGGCTGCCCCCGCCGAGTCTGCCACCCTTCAGGATCTCGTCAAGAACGAGCTGGCTACCAAGAAGCACGTTGCCACCGAGGGTCTCCTCTGGCTCACCCGGTAAGCCTGCCCACCCCCAGATCCGTCCTCTAGCAGCTCGACTAACGCTTGTCGTCTCGCAGTGGCCTCGAGTTCACCTGCATCGCCCTGAGCCAGAACGTCAGCAAAGAGTCCGAGGAGCTTTCCGAGTCCTTCCGCAACGCCTACTCTACCACCCTCAAGCCCCACCACAGCTTCCTCGTGAAGCCCATCTTCAGCGCTGCCATGAGCGCTTGCCCCTACCGCAAGGACTTTTACGCCAAGCTCGGCTCCGATCAGGACAAGGTTGCCGCTCAGCTCCGCGTCTACCTCGCCGCTCTGGAGAAGATTGTTGGCATCCTCAAGGGTTTCCTATCCAGCAAGGACGCCAAGTTCTAAGACTTTGATCCCGAGGTCGGATGAAATAAAAGGACAAGCGAAGAAGATGAAGACGACAAAGACCATTTGAGGTGGGGGAAACAATGTTTGCCAGCTACGGTGCAAGGACGCCGTCAGTCATGAGCCAGTTCACGCAGCCTAGAAATGAGACACGCCATCACTTTTTGGACGATGCCCCTTTTGATACGTCGTGAGTCGACACAATGACCTTGTTCGAAGCTGTCGACAAAAGCTTGTCCGCAATGAAAGGAGCACGGCATATATTGTTCTTGCATCCGTACAGTCTCGACTATTGTTCAAACGACCGCGAGCAGTTATAAATGGTCTTTCGCGTATCTGTCTTCCTCAGCCTTCGAGTACTCACATCAAGCGCATTTACAGATTTCAAACGCCAACGAGATCAACACCCACGCCGACCCACCAACCCCTCGTAGATCGAGCCCATTTCACTTTCCACGCTATTCGCCAGCATCATGTCGAGAGTACCAAACCTGAACGGTGCCTTGGGTGACTTCCAGATCACCCTTGCCCCCGAGCTAATCTTGAGGATTATTGAAGAGCTCGGCAGTCTGGTCGAGGAAGAGCACTATGACGGCCATGACAATGATTTTGACGCGGACATAGCGAATTTTCTTCATCGCAACACCGATCCGTTCGTCAGCCAAGTCATGGAATATGCCAGGCAGATACCAACCTTGGGGATGCTCACGGCCGGTGCTCTTGATCAGCGATTTCGACACACCATCCTCCGAACTGCCCTTCGCTGGGATGTTGCTCGCGAGCAGCCCAGAGCCCTGTTGCACGCCGCCAGACACGGCCACGACGAGGTCGCCCGGCTTGTTTTGATGGAGAGCCGCGTCTCTGTGAACCAACAAGACACCGAACACTCTTATCCTAGGAGAATGACGCCTCTTATGCTTGCAGCGTGGCACGGGCATGCTAATATCGTACAGATGCTTCTAAATCATGCGAATACGGACACTGAGTTTCGCATGCCTTACGCTGAGTACGGGCAGACCGCTTTGGGGAGTTCGGCCCGACCGATGGCCTTCTCCGAAAGCCACTTGACGATGCTCGGTCGTCCGGCTCGCGTCAACTTCGCCTTTGATCTAACTCCGCTCCATTGCGCCTTGCTTGGCTGCAGAGACGGCGGCAGCATCGCAGCTGCGGTGCTAGCCCACATTCCGCCGTCATTCAACCAAGCGATTGCCAACGAGGACGGGAGAATTCTGGCCATCGCTGTTGCGGGGGACATCGTAAGCATGATTGATCCTTTGATCAATCGTGGCGCGAATGTGAACCATGGAGGGCCATGGGTATACTCGAACAGCAACGGTAACCCACATGTTTCCATCCCCGTCATCCACCACGCTTTTTCTGCTGCCATGATCTCCAAGCTGATCAGTCGTGGCGCCACTGTCAACACGCCGACCTGGATAGGACTCAATCCTCTGCACGCCGTCTGCCTCCGCGGTTTTGACTGTCGCGGTGCTATTCAGGAACTGGTCCAGCGCGGCGTCAACGTCAACGAAACCACGGCAGGCGGTCCTCAGCGTGGGCAACAGGGAACAGAGCACCTCCTTGCATGGACGCCTCAAACAGCACTCAATCTTGCTTGTCGGCGGCAGAACTACCCTCATATCGAGTACCTCTTGAGTATAGGAGCCGCCGTGATGGGCACGAATCCTCCTCACGCGAATCTCAACGCCGTGAACTTCGAAGGCGACGGCGCGTTCTACAGGGTGACACCGCTGCATGATTTGTTCCTCTTCGAGTATGATGACGACGACTGGAGAAAGCTGACAGCCCACGACAAAGGTCCCACTCTTAGCGAGATACTCTTAGCGGCGGTGACGCGCCTTGTCCGATGCCCCGGAGGTGAGCGGGCCGTTCGACGCCGAGTCAATGTGCCAATAGGAGACGTGCCTCACAACATCAACAGGATTGACAGCCGGTTTTGGATTCTTCCACGGGGCGTCGACTACGAGAAACTCACCCCTTTTGATGTGTTTCTCATGCAGCCGCTTGTTGACGACGAACGAATTCTACAGGCCATGTACGAGGCTTGCCCAGACGTGCTCAACGACATCAACCGCAGGATGGGACACCTGGGAGTGACGCCTCTTATAGCACTCCTGAGCCACGGCTTCGACCACACCATGGGCGAAACCGGTTTTTATCGTCCCAGGCTGCTCAAGTGGCTCTTGGACCACGGGGCGGATCCCAACATGTCGGACAGCGAAGGTCTCAGCCCTCTCCATTACGCCGTTTTCTGGCTGGACTTTGAGGCTGTCACGATGCTGCTCGAGTATGGCGCCGCTCTCGAGACCAATGTCGTTCTGGACACAACACCGCTCGATGTTTTTATGGGAGGCCTCGTCACCCACGCTCAACAACAAACCAGGTCTGCCCAAGGTAGACACGTACGCACGCATTGGCTGAATATGGTGGATGCTCCGGGTCCTCTCAGTAACATGCAGGGGTTATGGGAAACGCAGCTGCTACACGACGACAGGACGAATGGGATCATGCCGGCGTGGGTCAAGGGAGACTCAGACTTATTTCTGCACAGCAGCGAAAGGATGATGGCAGCGATCGGGTATGACGCCTATCATGATCTCGATGAGAGATTTGAGCGTTCCTATTTTGGACGCACCCCGCTTGTAGAGCGTCAGCGACGCGTCTGGGCCCTCCTCTTGGAGGCGACAAACATGCGAGGGATTACCTGGCGCAGGTGGCGTCAGATGGTGCCGACAACGCTCGATTACGCGTGCGCGAACGGTGTGGCCGACGAGTTCATTGATGATTTAGTTTCGGGAGGTGCACCGCTAGGACTCGCACCTCCGTCGAGTCAGTTCCAGATCTTGTCGCACAACGCGGATTACAACTGGAACAGCTGGAGAGACCGGTTGCAGATGATTCTTCCAGGTCCCTAGATGTTGCAGAGGGGGTGATCGTGGAGTGTTTGCGGATGTTCAGCTTTGGTTATCATATATTGACCAAGAAAGAAATATGCGGTAGCTTGCCTCCAAGTGGCAGTTGGATGATGACTTTCAGTTTGTTATCGAAGGAGACAATGGAGTTAGTGGTACTAAAAAAGGCTTTCAAGTTTGGGTTGTGTTGTGGGAGTAAGGTAGACAGACATGAGGCTCGCACTTTCAGGGTATGACTTTCGGCTTCGTGGGGAGATTTAGACTCGGTTACTACCATATTCTATTGTTTTTGTCATCGTGATATTCGCTCTACCAAGCAAGATAGCTTCTTGCCATCAGCATGTTTCGCCACTTGTGGCAGTACTGTAGAGTGTTGCAAGGAAGAGGCCAATTTAGGTTTGCCTTTTGTTATTGCCCATGCTCATATGCTCGACTTATTTGCCTGACGGGAGGCTTCGCCTTGGTCGCGGAGTCTCGGGTCCGGCTGACCACGACGACGTTGGCGCCGAGCTCGGGGCTGGCTTCGGCGGTTCCGGAGCCTACGCCGGATGTTCCGCCGACGACGACAACGATGGATACGCCGCGGAGTTTAGCGAGATGTTTCCGCTGCCATGGTTCCGGGATGCCGCAACCTCAAAGCAAGAGACGGAGTGGCGGGACGATGAGAAGAGTAGCGTTCATGTAGCTCAAGGTTTAATCACTTATGGTTCTGGGCTTTGCGAACTTTGCCACGTAGTTCGATTAAGTCCGCAGCTGTGAAGTTGACGAATTTGTAAGCCGTGGATTGGGTCGGTGATGAGGCAAGACTAATGTCCATACAAATTCATGACAACTTCATCCATCAAGTCACCGAAGTTGAAGTTGTATGTGCCTTGGATCTTGAGTGTTTGCTTACCTTGGTGTGTCCCCTTGGAGGTTTTGTTTCCCAGTTGGATGCATTGAGTGACTGAAGCCGTCACATGGCCAGGACTAGTTGTTCCCTGTGGCCCTCTATGCCAAGACTGGCGCGGACTCGGCGGAGCGATACTCTTGTCTGCAGACTTTCTATGCCTCGGCTCTGGAATACTTACAATTCACGATTAGTCTTTCGGGGTTCTTCATTGAATGGCTATGCCGACTGGAATAGAAGGACGCTCGGATTGTCACTATCGCACAGGAGCTCCTCTTGCCCTCCCATCGTACCAAGCCTGTGCGCGATGGCTACCTCAGAACTGGCATAACACCGGCAGTGATGAGTAAAAGTTGTTATTGATTCGATTGCAAAGCAAGCTTACGTTTACGTTCTCACGGCCAGCTCATCCCAGGTTTGAAAACATGTGGCCCATCGATATCACATCACTTGGTCTCGAGTTGCTACATTTTCAGTAGCCTCTGAGATGAGACCCTAGAGCAAATGCCAGAGTTTGAACGGCCTAAATGATGAGGAAGCCGCGTATTGATCAAAGACTTTTGAGATTGGTGGTCTGCTGCGGGCGAGAAAGTTAAGTCCACGGCACGTGAACTCTTTCTCACCGCCCATCCCACGGTGACGTTCGCCGCCCCCTGTCCCTGCATCGAGTGACTCTCAATCGACTTGCTGTCGCATGATAAAACGAGCTACACGGAGTGTAAACGGGTAGAGAGATGTCCAAGGCGGGGGATGGCGAGGACGGGCAGAGTGTGGTCGTCGGCGGAGGGGCGGTCGGCGCTGACGGCGTGGTCAGGTGGGGAAGCGCGTTATTATCTTGGACGAATGACACAGCAATTCATTAACATCTCTTGCCGACCTGTCCAGACTATCTAGCGTACATGTGCCTCTGCCTTTGGAAGATGTTGATAGTTACTAGACTGGTGACTGGGGGTAATAGCATCCGCCTGAGAACTTGGGGTTTGGGAATGCGCCTTGGGTAGTTCCATCACAACAGGAGTTTATCTCTACTATTCTCGGATATATAACTCTGCTGACTTGATTGCAAGCGTTGTAAAAACCCTTCCCATCAAGCTTTTCGCGAGGCCAGCACTGCTTACGTGAGTACGTCTCCCAGTAGAACATGTTCAGACTCACCCAATGTCCCGGAAAATGGGCATCCTTCCTGTCTTGAGGCGCATTACCTTTGACTCGCCCAGTCGCAGAACAAGCGGAAGTAAAACCTACAGGTGGTCCATCTGTTGCTGTTGGTGACGCCAATACAAGCCAAGGTCGTGATCCCTTCAATGCTGCGCCAGCCACCGGTCGCCTCCCTCCCAATGCATGTGCATTTGTCCCACAGCTCGGCATGTGCTGTAGACGCGGCCCTGAAGTTGTGAGAAGCTTGAAAGCTGTTGAGGGAAGCTGAGCCCTTACAGTGCGAGGATGAAGTAGATGTACATTGCGCGTAATTGGTTCTAGAAGCTGAGGTTGTTGGGGTTGCCGTGAATGGGGCAGATTGGCAAGACATATAAATAGTTCTACATGACATGGAACAGTAAGAAAGTACGCTTGTTGCCCAGTCGTCGACGGAACTGTCTAGAGAGAAATAAGCGCCAACAAAGGCACTACGTTGTCATTGTTGAAACAACGGCCTCGTCACCACAGTCGTCATCACCGAAGGTTCTCCAGAGCGTGGCTGCCGAGTGCGTATCACGAGGGGGCGAAGCGATGAAAGCTCAGGTGGAGAGAACACTTAAACTAACAATATGTAGTATATGTAGGTAGATGGAGACCTTTTGGCACCTCACTGTACACAGCACTCTCGTCTACTAGGCAAATATGTATCAAGGTATTGCCCTGCAAGTACGGGGTAATCCGTATGTTCTGGAATTTTCGTTTGAGGGCCCTTCCCTGCGACTTGCCCATGCCCTCGGCCCTCTTGTGTCCACGATCTTTTCGGACTTCGTCACCAAGGTACGCACAGTAAAGGTTATTCGGCTTCCCAATACCTACCCGGACCTGCGGATGATCAACATCTCAAGTCAGTCGCTCACTCCGCCAAAGTAATATGCCGCCCAGTTTGCCGCCCCGTCACCATCGGCCTTGGGCCGCGGGTGATAGATTATCTCGTCACCTACCCGGGCCGTTTCCTTACGCGGCATATAACGGCGAAGTAGGCGCATGTCGACGTCAGTGGGTTCGAGTCTCACACATTCCCAGTCCTTGCCAGCCTGCACGACGACGAACCGTAGGCAACGTGATAATGTGAGTTGGTTCACTGTCAGCTTGGATCTTCCCTGGCCACACATGAAGTTTCCAGGACTTGGTTTACAGGGGAAAACAACCATGTTTTATTTCCTGAAGTTCGGACTTGACTGCCACTTACGCCAACTCTAAGACCCGCTGTGGTCTATGATGTCTTTCCATTGATTCTGACTACCGTGGCTCCTACTGTACATACGTGTTCATGAGAGGGGTCAGTGTGCAACGTTTTGTACATCGCCTGACGAGGCCAGTCGACACCAATCATCATACATCACCGTCCCCCAAACTGATCTCAAAGCGGATTCGGCCCTCACGAGTCACAGTAACCATCATATACGACAGTGTCGTTATGTGATTTGCGAGCGCGCTGGGCAGAGCGACGCTGTGACGAATACCGGCATCAAAATCTAGCTACCTTCTTGTCTGAACGAAAGCATCTCAGGACCGTGGACCACATCAAAAAATACGTGTGACCTCTACTGGGTAGAGAAGGGGTCCGCCGCAAGCCCCTTTTGTGCATCATCCTGCAACTTTTGCGGCCGAAAAACTTGCAGCCCAGCATTCAGAGTTTTCGCTTTGCCGCAGAGCGGCGTTGAATAAGATGAGAAATACGAATGGGAGACGGGCGTATCTGAGAGGATGAACCACATACATGACAGCTGAGACACCAATATTGTGAGTCACGTCTCGGAATGATAAGATGTACATGGAGGCTGGTGGTAGTTGACTCATTGAATCCAAGTATGTGTCTCCGAAACATGATACCCCATTTCAAGTATAAACATCGTCCGCCTGCTAATGTCAACATATATGTTTAGTGCTAATTCGCTACGATCCTTACTGCAATCATCGCGATGCCCTATTACATTTACATCAACGGCTACCCGGGGATCGGCAAGCTCACAATAGCAAAGGAGCTTCAGGACCTTCTCCCGAACTCCAAAGTCTATCACAACCATCTACTGATTGACCCCGTTGCTCCGATAGTAGAGCGTACCTCACACAACTACCAAGCCATACGGACCAGCTTGCGTCGCCACCTTTTGAACATCATTGCCACAGTGGAAGACGCGCGACGCACCACGTGGATCTTCACCGACTCGCGGTCTACGAGCCCTAGCGGTGCCACGGCTGCCGGAGACTATCAGAGAGCAGCTCAACAACGAGGCGCAAAGGTCATACCGATTGTGCTCCACTGCGCCCTGGAAGAAAACCTGACAAGAATGGCTGGCGAGGAACGGATTTCGGGGGAAAACACCAAGCTGACGGATGAAGACGTACTATGCACAATACGAGAAGAGGAAGAATTGTACAAGTTCGGAGGGGCATGCGAGATGCAACTGGACATCACGACAATGAAACCGGCCGAGGTAGCCAAAGCAATAGCTGAGCACATCAAGGAGGTCGACATCAGGGATCAGGCTGCGAATCCGTCCACGTAGGACTCGTAGAAATCAGTATGACTGTTGACCACGTTCGTTTCCGTGTATTCCATGTGTCTCTTGGTATCCGGCCACAAGTATCTCGAGTGGTGATCGGCTGTAGCATTGCAAGGTGTTTAGCCTTTCTGCAACACGTTCAGTCTTTCGTCTGGCGTGGCTTACATTTTTCAATCGGCCAGAAGGAAGTTCAACCTCGAAAAGCATCTTTGGCACAAAAAGAAAGAAAAGAGAAGAAAAACAAAAGGCAAATAAGAGGCCAACTCATTAGAGTTAGCCACATTTCGGGACGGATAGATGTGGAGGACCATGCTTCAAAGCAACAACGGTGGATTTCTCGAAAAGCAGCTCGTGTCACTCTTAGGCAATGGAAGATGAGAGTCGTGAGATGGGCCTCGTCAAGCGGACTCATTATACGAAGGCCCGGGGCCGTGGTCATCGGCTCTGCGGCAACGTCCAGGGAAGCCTTTTGCTGTTGTCGTACGATTTCCGTCGCAACTAGTAAACACGCTTACGAAGGCTGAAGCTGAACTGTGATGAGCGTGAAATGGCTGTAATTTCGCGAGGGCTATCCGCTGACTCGGTGGACCGCGGGATGTAGTTTCTCAGTGCAACGGTCGGAATGGAGTCGACAGCTGGGGTCCAGACCCCCCAACTTGAAGAAATCAGGGGCTTTGTCCTTATTAAACTGAGTGTTGGCGGTAAATCGTTGACTTCAATTACGACTCGTGATGCGGGCTCCATTTGTTGCAAGCATGAGGACACATGACGTGGATAGATGATTATGACGCGAGTTCCTCTGATGGCCTTTGGTGACTTGGGACATGATGAAATGCAGATGTAATTTTCTGGCTCGACCTCGGAATGAGGCCATATCAGCAACGGAGTCGCTCAAAACTAGAGTTCCAGCCTTTGCGGCGTGGTGCGACCCTGCCGCGTGGCACAGGAACAAATTAGCCGCCATCTACAGCCTCAACCCGGGCCGCGCGGCTTCACAGGCGTCAGACTGATAGTGGACTCGAGAGATCTTCCTGGGGGTGACGTTGTGATGACATTGCAACTTCGGAATAGCTCGGTACTCGACCGCGGTAGATGGACCTCTCCGTGGGTATCAGCCCAAGGCTGGATGAGCCCGCGAGAATTCCACCACCACGAAATTAACCAACCTCGTTGTCGAATGAGGTTCATCAGAGTTTACACGGGAGCCGACATGCAATTCACTCTCGGGAATGCGATGAGGAGCCTTAAAGAGTGGTCCGTGGTGGCCTTGAGAGCAGACGGGAGTCAGCTTTGGTGGGAGCAATGAAGGCGAGTGACGTCCCATGGCCCGCAGTCTAGGCCCTCGACGAAATCGACACGGTCGTTTCGATGTCAAGTGTGATGAGGGATTTGATTGGGGCCGGCTCCTCTCGTCACATCCAGGGCTGAGGGATTGTCTATGCTGGGTAGCAGGCACAGCAAACACGGGGTCTGCGGACAGCTGTCTCGTGGCGAGTTGCCTGTTCATGCCGTAAACAGCAGGTTGAGTTGTTTGTTGAGAAGAGCCGGATTTTACTCGACGAAGTGGTGATAATGCGGTGTAATTTGGTTCGTTAGATTGCGTGGCTGGCTGTTGGAAGTCGGTCGAGGGGTTGATCAGGTTCACTGCCATGTAATTCAGCTTCCTCAGACCCGGGAGATGCCCAGTTCGGCATCGCGAAGCCGGCTGGACGGTCCCGCGAGTCTTGACGATCATGGCCAGTCGGGAGATCATCGCAGGTCGAGTAGCCTGCCTACCTACCAAAATGGACTGGGCGGGATGCGACCCAACGAACCATCAGCACGGCGAGTCCACGATGCACGCGCGCATCATGGCAACCTGTGGTATCAACCCCGCCAAGCCGCCCGCGGCAACGGAGCGCCACGGAGACGTTACGACTTTGTTGGACGGTGGAGAGACTGGAGTCGCTTGGCGGGGAATTTTCAGTCATTCGGGATTAGCTTCAGGGGCTCGCGGGATGGGATGTGAGGATCCCTGTCGCTCTCTCGTCGACCCGTCTGTCTGGCAGGGTTCGAACGTCGTCAGCAAGGGTTGGTCTGTTTGGGAGAGTTTGTGTTAGGGGAAGGATAGTTTCCGTAGGCGATCATTGCCCAGCATCGATCCCAGGAAGAGGACTTGAGGAGACGAGGAGACGAGGAGAGGGGAGGAAACGGTCTAGATTTTCGGGGATTTTTGCGACTGTCAGCCCGACTAATGGGATCTCCTCAAGTGCCTCCTCCTTGAACCCAGGCGGGACAGGCGGGATGGCACGAGTTTGATTGGGATGATTTGCAAGTTTATTAACCGCATGTGCTCCGTAGCGCCAGTGGATGATCATGTACACTAACAGCACGCAGTATTGCGCAGTGCGGGAGCGGCTAACTGCAGGATGACCCATGAGATGACAGATAATGGCTCGGAAGTTTTCTTTGCTTGGTGCGAGTCTGTCAGTGGATTGTGAAGTCAGGAATCCGGGGTCGTTGTCGGGTGTGTTGTGGTGATGGGCGAATAGGTAGAGGTAGAATAAGCATCAAGACGGCGCTTAGCAGCAGTCTTGAAGAGACCATGTGGAATACAGTGACTGATGCTTCATCAGGATACACAACGTGAACGGACTTGACGTCCGACCAAATGTCTTGGTGTAAACCCCTCCCACGGCTACTTGTGGGATCACGCTTTCTCATTTCCAGCGAGGAGCAAAACAGTTCTGTACGATTTACGGATACGAGATGTCGGGTTGGATGGCTGGATGATGACAATGGCGGTCTGTCAGTCTGTCCAAACCGTAGACGAGCGGGGAAAAAAAAGAACCATCGTCCCAAGTTGCATAGAGCCACATAGGAACTGTCAATCAAGCTGCGACTCGGTAAAGGCTGTCCACCCAGACGACCCTAGGCGTTGCTGTCAGATTGACAGGGATGGAGGTTCGTCAGGAGAGGGACAATTTAGCGGCCAGTCGACGAACAGGGGGAAAGGTGTCTGTCTACTTCAATGTGGCGTTGAGCGATCGCCATGTCTCGTCGTCAGCTTGTGTCTTACGGCCATGCTTCGTCCACCGGGCTTCTGGTTCTTCTTCCAAGCTACAACGGGCAAAGACAGCCAGCCTAGAGAACATTCACGGAGAGAGAGAGAGTGGTAGAGAGAAAGAGTGAGAGAAAGAGAGCACACGGACCGGGAGTTGAAACGAGACCGGACAGCTGGGGGGACCCATTGGTGGGAATGGGCAGACAGCGCGAACGGCGTCATCTCCACTCGTTTGACGTGAATTAAGGAGGGACGGGAGAAGCGCTGGCTTAGTTCAAGGACTTCCTTTCTCTGAATCTCTTCCTAGTCAAGGGGTACTGGCGCGAGACCAGGCGGTTTGCTCAGGACGTTTTCCCCCAGCACCCTGTTCTCCAAGCCCATCGATCGTCTGAAGTTGAGAATTAACATGGGATGCTTCCTAAGCTGGGGTAAGGCATAAGGGATGGCGCGGCGATTTGCAATACCGCCGCGATGGACATGATGGGAACATGGTGTTTACACAGTAGTCACGTCACATGAGCGCCAGCAAGAACCCTAGACCCAGCTTGGGGGAAACGAGACGACGGTCGAATGCGAGAAACAGCCTACTGTGGTCGGTTTAACACCAAGTAATCGGTAGATACGTACATCGTACATGGGAGATGCTCCAGCTCTTGTCATGCTTCCATCTCCAGAATCCAGCCGTCACATCGCCTTGGACGTTACTGACAGAAACCCCAGTTCCCTCATCACCAACGCCGTCTCTAGTCTTCTGGTCTGTCCGGCTTGACTTGCTGACTTATTCAAGACAGCCAAGCCAAAGTAAGCATCCGGCCAAAACAAAACCACCCCAGGCGGACTGGTGGAGAGAGTCGAAATTGCACCCTCCTCCGCGTAGTCCGTGGTGAAACGGCCAGGGAGATTTGACCAGGCCAGGATCGTGCAATCCCCATGTCTTCGACTTACATAGTATACTACACGCACCCTGTCTGTCTGTCTGTCTGTCTGCCCAGCCCTGCCCATATGCAGCCAACGCCTTGCCTGACCTTGTCCTTCCTAGTGCCACTAGATTTTGGACTTGTCGCCTGTCCCCTATTACTCCGTAATGGACATCTTGTCGATGGGGAGGCTCCATTTCCAGTCCAGTCTTGGGGGGCCCCCATGTCCGCGTCAGTCTTCTTAAATGGTGGTAAACACCACACTTTGCCATCGCGGTGAGGCTCTCTTCTCTCTTTTTCAGCTTCAAGGGATTGTTGATCATCCTTACTCAACCGACACTCTTTGTTCTTTTGCCGATCGACTTTCGTTCATTCACTCTTTCAAAGTAGGCTTAGATCCTACTCGGACAACAAACGAGAAGCCATCACGAGCCAATATCGACTGCGCAATCCGACCGATTTTCATTCTTTTTTTCCCCACGCAGTGACTTTGAAAGCCACTCCTTTTTGACGACCTCTTCAGGATCAACAGACACTCCAACATGCACTTCCTCTCCGTCCTCGGCCTCGCGGCCGTGGCCGTCGCCCAGCTGACCGAGTCTTCCATCGAGAAGCACGTCGACTCCGTCACGCTCAGCAAGTCCTTCAACCCCGTCAAGGAGGCCTACTGGACCGGCTACCCCCATCACCGCCGCACCCCGTTCGCCGTCTCGCCCGATGGAAAGTCGGCTTACCTGGCTTACCTCGACGCCTCCGGCACCGACGTCCACGTCCAGCCCGTCGACCCTTCCACCTTTGCCGCCACCGGCACCGCCGTCACCGTCACCGGCGGTAAGGAGGCCGGCGGTCTCGTCGCCCACAACGATGGTTTCGCCATCATGACCAACGAGGCCATCTCCGGCGCCAAGGACCCCGTCGCCGTCGTCTACCGCTACACCGACGGAAAGCAGACCTTCAAGACCTACCTCGGTGGCCCTGGAGTCGACAACGGCCAGGCCATGGCCTCTCCCGACATCAACGGTGACCTCGTCTTCTCCGAGAAGGCCGGCTACTACGCTGCCTACATCGTCGTCACCGCCTACGAGGGCGACGCCACCGGCCACTTTGGCGACGCCATCCGCTACGTCGACACCACCGGTAAGCTCACCGACATCCCCGGTGCCTCTTCCTCCTGGGGCTGCTCCCACAACACCGGCATCGCCTTCGAGGCCGCCGACGAGGCTCCCTTTGCGTCCGTCTGCGCCGAGGACCAGGGCGCCATCTGGCTCAACACCAAGACCCAGGGCATGACCACCAACGGCGTCAAGATCTCCAACGAGCACGTCATCAACGGAGGCGCCAACGAGGCCATGGGCGGCATGTCCGGCTCCTACAGCTCCCTGGCCCGCTTCGTCGGCGCCGACTCTTACATCTTCTCCTGGGTCTCCCGCGGCGCCATGGACCTGACCGAGAACTCGTGGATGGGCGCCGGCTACACCACCTCCAAGAACCGCACCAGCAACCGCAACGTCGCCGTCGCCCTCTTCTCCGACAAGAACACCCTCGTCGGCGACCAGGCCACCTCCGTCGCCGGCTCCGCCGACGGCGACAAGCAGGTCAACTGGATCACCGCGGGCGCCAACGACTGCTCCAACGCCCACGCCGCCACCTTTGACAGCTCCAAGGCCCTCGTCACCTGGGAGGAGATCTCCGACCCCGTCTGCGACTTTGACGCCATGGGCTGCCGCGGAACCTTTGCCGGAACCAAGCTCCAGATCGTCGGCAGCGACGGCAACAAGGTCGGCGAGCCCGTGTCCGCCGACGACGTCTACGTGGCCGGCGACATGGTCACCATGTCCGACGGCCGCATCTGCTGGCCCTACGTCGCCATGGACTGGAAGCTCGACGGCCCCCAGACCGGATCCCCCGTCTCCAAGATCTCCTTCGCCTGCGTGAGCGGCGGTGGCGGCAGCAGCTCCGGTGGCTCTCCGGCCGCCCCCTCTTCTGCCGCGGCTCCCGCTGCCACCGTCGTCTCCTCCGCCGCCCCCGTCGCTTCTGCCACCGAGGCCGCCGCCTCCGCCGACCCTACCTTCCCCGCCGGCACCGCCCCGGAGCCCATCTTCGAGGTCATCTCCGGCGTCGTGACCCCCAGCGCCAGCGCTCCGGCCGTCGCTCCGTCCTCCGCTCCGGCCGAGATCCCGGTCTACTCTTATGAGGCGCCCGTCTACGAGGCGCCCGCTCCCTCCGCGGCCGCTTCTGCTTCCGCGTCCGTCTCTGCCCCCGCCGGTGCTCCCGTGCCCATCTTCGAGACGCTCCCTACGGACCCCGCCGCCCCCGACGCCCCTGCGACGACCGTCTCCGGCCAGCTTCCCGAGCTGACCAGCGCGCCCGCCAGCCCTTCCAAGACCAAGAAGCACCGCACAAAGACTCGCAAGGGTCCCCACCCCACCGGCCGTGCTGTCAAGACCTGCAAAACCCGCACCGTCGTCAAGACCGTCTACGTCACCGCCACCGCCGCCTAGGCGGATGAAGTAGAGACCGATACGATGGAGACCGAGCTCGTTCTCGCGCCACAGGTGTCAAGGCAGTTGTACTTGGTCAGGTATGTGGGTGGAAAGGTGAAGCCGAGAATGTGAAAGTCACTATTCCGGGGAAAGGAGAGAGAGAGAGAGAGAGAGAGAAGAAAGGGATTGGGTTTGGATGAAGTTTTTCATGTACATACTATGTACGATCTGTACACATTTTCCCACCTCGTGTGTCCGTCCTTGTCTGCCTACCACTCGATGGCCGGACCAGAGACGGGTGACCGAGCAAGGCCAGCGGCCGAATTTGAGCAAAGGAATCAACTGAACCAACAACCCACGTTCCACGTGCTAGAGATCGAGTGACTCAGATTCGGACTCGACGTGATACAAGATGATGGTCCCCATGCCGTGGACCTTCTTGGGTTTATTCTACGGGTCGTCCGAGTGAGACCGCGTTGGCTTCTTTTTTATTGATTTTCAGGTGAGTAGAATAGACGACTGGCGTCTTTTCCGCGATGTCGAGACGTGGTACGGAAACTGGCAGCGTTTGCCATGCCTCTTTGGACTTGGGAGACCAGAAACTGAGTCGTGAAGGTTCTGGCTCTTCGTCCCGAGTCCTGCCCACTGCTTTTCGTCTGAGAACCAACAAGGAAGACTGGACGGAACCATTCAAGCGCTGGTAATGAGTTGCCGGATTCCGTTCGCCAATGGTGCGTGACAGCCAATAAAACCCCACAGAATGGCACGTAAATCCAGGTGAGTATCCAGGATCATCCTCTACATTGAGCAGATGTGTGTGCGTACCATCCAATCGCACCTCTTCACACGTCCTTCACAGCAAAACGAGCAGCGGAAACCCTCTCTCGGACCAGGCCACGCCGCGGTCCTCGAGAGAATAAGAGGCGGCCTAAACACCACGAACGGATAGCCAGCGGGTCTCTTCTTCTGTCCAGGCCCCTGTCGCACACGTTTTGCTCAGGGGCAGCTCCTTGTCGACGCTCACAGACGGCGATAAAGGATGGAGGTGTTTGGGTGCTGTTGCTGACGCTCAAGGAACCCATCGGCCATGGTCCGACGAGCAATGGTCATGCCAATCGCGACGACGACGCAGACTTGAGTATGCTGATTGGTCCAAATAGTCATAAATGACTCCTGATGGACGTCGGTCCACGGCGTCCAGTTGGACGGAATCCCCATTGTTACAATCGATATGTGACATACAGGTAGATTACACTACCCAATAGGACGCCCAAAGAGGTAACGAAGCTATTCCCAAAGTTCATCACCCGCTGAC
Organism: Colletotrichum lindemuthianum; assembly: GCA_001693025.2. Classification (NCBI taxonomy): domain Eukaryota; kingdom Fungi; phylum Ascomycota; class Sordariomycetes; order Glomerellales; family Glomerellaceae; genus Colletotrichum; species Colletotrichum lindemuthianum. The sequence goes on along the minus strand of MASP02000443.1, from coordinate 48,327 downwards.
TTGACGTCTTCTTTAGGAAGGACCCCGGCGCTGCTTAACTCTCCCACCTGATTCTTACCTGACGGCGCATCGTCGAGACTCCATCGCCATCACATGCGCCTGCGCGGCAAGCTCCGTTGGTACCCCGAAACGTGACAGTGTTAGTCCTGATTCTGCTAGACGGATGTGCAACTATCGTCAGGGAGCTGTAGAATGCGTCCGAACCATCGCCGAACGACGATATTCGGCCCCGCTTGCCCTTATTCCTCGTCCACGTAAGTCTCCTCGCGCACCATCACCACACTGTCACACACAGCATTGAGAGACGCCAATGCAGGAACGTTGCATTCGTAGGCAATCAATGCCATGTGTCCCGTCCGCTCCCACCATTCTGTCCTGAAAGACCCTTGTCAAGGACAGACTGCACGCCAGATCGGCTCCTATCCTTTGGCCAAGATAGGTATCACGCCATCTGCAGCGGCATACCCGTCCGGACCAGTGATGGTTAACGCATGCCATGTTTCCTTTGAGGAGCGTACGCGGTCCCTACTGCCGGAAAATGCGCCATTAGCGGCGGTCCAATCTCGTTCACGATCTGGTCATCGTCTGAAAGGGGCATGGCCACGATGAGAAGTGAAGCGTGGTGGGTGGTGGGAGAGCAGACGGACATGCCACGACTGGCTGCATATAAGGTGTGGTGAGCGTCTGTCTCTCGTCGGGTCTCTTGATGTTGAAGAAGCAGCAGCATCTGTTCGTTGGTGATCTCGGGCTCGTTCAGCCATTCTCTCGTCGTTGACACTGAATCTAGCTCATGTTTTGAGCGTCCTCTCTTTTTTTTGATACCCTGATTCGCAACTGTTACGCTACGTTCCTTTACTACTTCATCTTACGCTGATAATCACTCTCTCACTCACCATGCGTGCTTCAACTCTTGTCGGCCGCCTTCTGGCCGCCTCTCTGCTCACCTCTGGCGTCGCAGCCCATGCCGAAGGGTGTACTTGCTCCTCGGACGGCGTCAAGCGCGTCACCTACATCGTCGTCGAGATGCCCGAGCAAGAACCGGAGAACTTCCCAGTCTACTTGACTCTGCCCCCATCAACCACCCTCCAAACCGTGTCCACGCCGAAACCCACCGGCAAGGTCACCGCTCAAGCTGCTCATGTTATCGAGGACATCCAGGACGTCCCAGCATACGAGATTCTCGCCGCGAAACCCGAGAACCTGCGTCCTGCAGAGAACGTCACGCACACCTTTGGCCCTACCGCCGACCCCAACGTCGATACCAAAGACCCCATCAACCTCGTCCCGGCCAAGAACATCTCCCTCCAGTACTCGGCCGCCGAGACCGAGCAGCAGGGTTCCATCAACATGACCCTCGCCCTCAACAGCCCAGCCGTGGTTCTCGAGCAGGTCGACGCGGTAAAGAGCGTTGTTTGCGGCGACGACGAGCTCACCGTCACCTTCTCCGACCTCGTCTCCTTCAACGAGGCCGTCAAGGACTGGTCCGACTCGGAAGAGGGATTCATCCTCATCACGAACCACCTGGGTAACTGCGACGCCGAGTTCGAACGCGGATTCTTCCTCGCCACCAACCTCACCTCCAACGAAGCTCAACTCTCCATCACCGTCGCCGCCTCCAAAGAAGACCTGCAAAACATCGCCGGCGAGTGCGAAATGTCCTTCTCCTCCCTGCCCGCCGCCACCCTCTCCAAGCGCCTCACCCTCGACCCAAGCCTTTCCATCACCGTCTCCGAGGGCCTCGACGACAACACCGTCATCTTCTCCGACGGGCAGTACGTCAACGTCACCGCCACCGAGGCCTGGTTCTCGTCCACCGTCACCTTCTCGGGCTACCTCAAGTACAGCTTTTGGGGCTTCAAGCTCCAGGCGTTGCACTTCGACCTCGACACATCCTTTGACGCCGCCGTCGGCGTGTCCGTCGACGTCGCCGCCGCCTTCAAGCAAACGATCCGCTACGCGCCCGACGAGCTCGCGTACTCCCTCATTTCCGTCCCGGGTCTCGTGCAACTCGGTCCGGGGGTAGCCTTCGCCGTCGGCCTCGACCTCAACGTCTCCGCGGCCGTGGGCGTCGCGGCCGGTCTGAACGTCGCCATGCCCTCGGCCACCGTCCACCTCGACCTGCTCGACCACGCAAACTCCGCCGCAACGGGGTGGGAACCAGAGTACAGCAGTTACGCCAACATCACCGAGGCCGCGGACGCGCGCGTCGACGCGTCGGCGGACGTCACCGTCCAGCTCGCCGTGGAGCTCTTTGGCGGCCTCGTCGATCTCAGTTCCGGGCTGACGGCCACCCCGGGCTTCGACAACGTCTTCAGGTTGCGGGGGCGGCAGGACCTGGGGCTCGCGGGCAACTTTACGGGCGAGCCTGCCGAGATGGCTGCCGGCTTGCCAAAGGACGGGTTGGTCTGCGCGGAACAGAACGGCGTTGAGTTGAAGACGGACTTTTACTTCAAGGTGACTGCCTTCGCGACAAAGTGGTGGGACGCGGATCTGTACAAGGTCCGCGTGCCTCTGTGGGACTTGTGCCAGAGCTTTTGAGCTGGGGGGTTTGTGAGCGGACGTCACTCGATGTTTCACGGCCTTGTTATTCATGATGTATAGTATTGTTCTTTAATGTTTTTGGTCTCTGCGTCATATTCCTTCGACGCATGCCGCAGCTCTCTATAGATGAGCTCCTATTCACCTTTCCAGGTTACTCGTTACCGAAATAACGACCGTGTGTGCTGCGCTGAGGACGTGATTACCGCCGTCTTGTGAGTGACGATCAGCAATTCTGATGAACGGGTACCGAGTTTCCAGAGTTGAATTCAGACAAGGGGCAAGGGATGCTCTGCTGTGGACGTAATGGCCGTCATTGACAGCCAGACTCATCCCCACAGCCTTTCTCCTACCCGGTAGATTTTGCTTCATGTCGCTCAATCTTATTCGATGCTTATTTTTATCTTCCCACCCATCGTGGGTTCATCACGTCTCTTGTTTCATAGCCCGAGCACCCGGTTGCGGATGACACACGACGTTGTTCTGCGATGGGATGGCAGATGGGCTTGACCCTCGATGAGCGGCAGCCCGCATGTTGGAGCAAAGTGACGGCAAGAGCGCAGTCTAAACAACTTGCATGTGGCGAAGAAGCCAAGAGCTGCGGATCAGGAGTGATAGGGAGGTCTGACAGGCCAAGACCTGATGAGACGACGGAGGTTCTGCGACTGATGTAACTCAACGAAACTTCTGTGGAGAAAACAGTCGACGCTTTGGGATTGCTCCGAGATGGTGTCCATGGTCCATGGACAACAGCCGGCTTTCACCAGTGGTAATCGTGAGAATACTTGGACTTGTGTTCAAATGAGGACTACCGATCCGTGATGCTTGGCGCTTACCAGTGTAAGAGAATGTTGAATCTGAAGTTTCATACGGGCCGCATCGCGAGTCACCAAGACGAGTTTCAGTGACTAAAGCTTCCAAAGGAATGGATATGGTGGATTAGGATTCTTGTGACGGGCGATTTGGACATGAGATATAAAACCTGCTTTCGTCCCCGAAGACACCGGATGTTGCTTCACCTCACTCTCATCTCACTTCACTACTCATCTCCTTCTCTTCCTTCACTTGAGCTAGTCTCACTCCTTTCAACTACTCAGGCAGTAGTCATTTCTGTTCTTGTATCTCGGTTACTCCCAAGTTCATCATCTTAGTCAAGTTTCTTAACTCACACCATTTCATCACCAACATGAAGTTTACCACCGCAACAGTCCTCCTCCTCGCCGGAGTCGCCGTCGCCGCTCCCACAGTATCCGACGTTCTTCGTCAACACCAGCGTCAGCGTCGCGCCACCGGCAACAGCGACCTCATCGCCACCCTGCAGAGCACCTTTGACAGGAACAGCCCCAACGGCACACCCACCACCGCCGGAGACCCCGCCGACCTCAACGCGGACGGCGTCATCAACGCCTTCGAGGCCGGTGCGCAGGCCGGACGCAGACGCAGACGAGGCAACGGTGGCGGCGCGCAGGCCAAGGGTGGCAACGGTGGTGGAAACAACAACAATAATAACAGCAACAACGACGACGATGCAGCCGACGAAGAGGATGCCGCTGGCGGTAATGCCAACAATGACAACGCCGACGACGCTCAGAATGCGGATGACGCCGGTAGTAACGCTGGGAACACCGGCAACAACAATAACAACAACAATGCTGCTGGCAACGCTGCTGGTGGTGCTGCTGCGAACAATGGTACTGCCAATGCCGGTGGAAACGCTGGCAACAAGAACGGAAATAATAACAATAACAACAACAACAACAACAACAACAACGCCGACGATGAAGAGGCCACCGGTGCTGGCAACAAAGGCGGCAACCAGGAGAATGCCGGCAACGGAGCCAACGGGAACGGAAACGCAGACGATGCTGAGAACGCAGACGATGCTGAGAATGCTGAAAACGCAGACGACGCAGCAGACGATGCTGGAAACGCAGACGATGCTGATGCCGGCAATGGCAATGGCAATGGCAATGGCACTGGAGGTAACGCTGGCAACGGCGGTAACCAGAAGAACGCTGGCAACGGAAACAACAACAACGATAACGCAGATGATACCGAGAACGCGGATGATGCTGAGAATGCCGACAACGCCGACGAAGCCGATGCTGCGACGGGCAACGATGCTTCTACCGGTAATGACGAAGCCACTGGCAGCGGCAACGGCAATGGGAACAAGTCCAAGTCCAAGGGCGGTGCCCAGGCGGACAAGCGCTCTCCCATTGGCAGTGGGTGGTTCCCCGTGTGGTGAACATCATGGGCAAACGTGGAGGTCCGCCAGCTAATTTCACATGACAGCCTTTGCAGCCATCGCATGCGAAGCGACTGATGACTTGGGAGTCGCGACATGGCGGAGCTGTGGTCAGGTAGGACAGCAGGCCTTGAGCTCAATCCAGACTTGGGCAACACTGAGATCTCAGTTGGGGGAGATGATGGGCTGCTTCTAGATCATGACCCGATAACATATTAAGAGATGTGATGATATAAATAACATGAGTTTCACTGCAAAACAATGAGGCTGGCAGGTGACCTTGTGAGATCTCGCCGAGAGCCTCTTACATGCTGTGTCAACTTCGCGCTCACTAGTACTATTTTTGGCTGCTCCCTTACGACTAATCTGCTGCTATTGAATCATCATTTGGTGAATATTGGCCTTCACCCACCCCAGAGTTGGCTCTTGGCCCTTGTAGCTCACTCACTCTTCCCAGATCTCATGATGACCTGAAGGACTACTAAAAGCTCATGAAGCTGTATTCATCCTTAACCTCACGCTATCAAGGACAGGCGAAAACCAACTCATGTAGCTTCGAAGTTCGAGACAGAGCTCAAGCGTACAGAAAACAACAAGAATACCAGCCAGCTCCGGATCGTGATGAGTGAGTGGACCAAGTGATGTAAAGATGGCCGCGATCCTCGTGTCGACTGTCTCCCAGCGTCTCCTCCACTGAAGCACAGCCAAGTCGGAAACCAACAGTGGGCAGATCCGGCTTTGGTTCGCCGAGCCCCAGCGCTGTGGGACCTCCCACATGCCTGGCGTTCGTCTATGACGAATGCCTGGCGTCAAGGGCTCCGACGTCACCTCTCGTCACTTTCACCACATTCACAGCGCATTTGTAAGATGGCGCGGGCCAAGATGTACAAAACGGAGATGAGCTCCTGCCATTCCAACAGGTCACGGCACTCTTGGACATTGGACAGATCTCACGATACCATCACGGACGGATCAACCAGCACAGAACAGCAGCCAAGATGACGTCCACTGTGTTCCAGCTCAGCGGCACATGCAACAACTACGACTGGGGCAAGAAGGGCCAGCAGTCTCTCGCCGCCCGTCTTTGCGAAGGCACTCCGGGCACCGACTTCAAGATCAAGGACGATGAGTTCTACTCGGAGATGTGGTTCGGCGACTACCCCGACTTTCCCGCGCGCGTTCTCGAAACTGGCGAGCTCCTCCGCGATGTCCTGCAGAAGGACAAGGACAAGTTGCTGGGGAAGAAGGTGATTGAGCAACTTGACGGTCAACTCCCGTATCTGCCCAAGGTTCGTCTCACCCCCATCATGTCGTCTCACCCCGCCTCACCTGAGAGCATCCATCTGACAAGCACCTAGATCCTCTCCATCAGCAAGGCTCTCCCTCTGCAAATCCACCCCAACAAGTCTCTCGCCGCAAAACTCCATGAGCAGGACCCAGACAACTTCACCGACGCCAATCACAAGCCCGAAATCGCCGTCGCCCTCGGCCACTTCGAGGTCTTTGCCGGCTTCAAACCCCTCGACACCATCTCCCCCATCTTCAACATCCCCGCCCTGCGTGACTTCATCCCGGACGGCACGCGCACCTGGACCGACGAAACCCTGCGCGAGGTGACGCGCCGCATCCTCCTCGCCGACGAGGAAACCATCAGAAAGGCCGCCAAGGCGCTCGGCGACACCCCGCGCGAAGAACTCGGCGCCAACGCATACGTGCTGCAACTGCTGTCCAGACTGCAGGAGCAGTACGGCACAGGCGACCCCGGCACGCTCGTCGCGCTGCTGTGCATGAACTTCTTGGTCCTCGAGGCCGGCGAGGCGCTGTACATCCCCGCCGACGGCATCCACGCGTACCTGTCCGGAGACATTGTCGAGTGCATGGCGCGCTCGAACAACGTGCTCAACACGGGCTTCTGCCCGCCCGGCGACAGGAACAACGTCGACCTGTTCTGCAAGACCTTGACGTTCAAGGCGCACAGCAAGAAGGATGTGCTGCTGCTCGCCGAGAAGAGTTCGCGGTCTGCCCGGGGACGGACCGTGGTTTACCGGCCGCCGCTGAACGAGTTTGACATGTTGAGGACGGAGCTAGACGAGAAGAACACGACTGAGGTACTCAAGGCCGGGGACGGTCCTGCCGTGGCGATTGTCACTGGTGGAGAGGGTGTGCTTGAAGCTGACGGGAAGAAGTTTGATGTCAAGGCTGGTCACATCTACTTCATCGCACCAGGCATCGACGCCAAGTGGGAAAGCAAGGGTGACCTGCAGGTCTTCACGACTGTGGTTTGAGGTGGAATATCAAGTGTAGATGTATGAAATTATGAGATAACGACATTGTAGAGTTTGTCTTGTATCCTTGGTTCCCTCTCTCAGGCATGATCTCAGGGTATATGAGTTTTGCAAGAGGGTTATATTGTCACATACGACCATACCCACTGGAGAACTCGGGATCCCGTCCGCTCTCCCATAGATAAGCCAGTGAGGGCCGGATTAGTAGTTGGGTCGGTGACGACCAGCGAATACCTGGTGTTGTATGTTTTTTGGTGTTTTCATTCCTGTTGCTAGCTCCTGTTGTTTCCAGGTAGTCGGTTACCTTGGTCTATTCCCTAATAAGCTTCACCTTATTAAAGTTTTGGAAAACCACTCTAAATTCTAGTAGTAGCTATAGTATTTTTTCCTCTAAGCTTAGTTGCCTTTATGTAGCTTAGTTATCTTATTGAAGATAATTTGAAGATGATTTTCTTGGAAAGAGTTATCCCGACCGGAAGCTGAACCCCTCTAGCCTCTAGAGATTAGTAGAGGAAGTCTTCTGATTAATCACCCGACAGCGTATCTGGGAGCCTAAAAAGTCGGTTGCAAGTGCAGAGTGGTAGGGCCCCTGAGCAGTGAGAACGTGGACTTCGTCCACGACTTCGTCATCCTTTGGTACTCTAAACTCTTGTATCTGCGATCACCTTTGGAGGCATTACAAGCGGTTCTCTTCTACTACAAGCCAAGAGAAGGGGAAATTGTGTATTGGCTCACTTCGCGTCATGACGGCCTCGCCATCACGCACTGCCCATACGTGGGGACATGACCTTACTGCTGTTGTGGAGGAGGTTGGATCGATGCCTCTGGTATTGCTGTCGATGTTGGACTCGGTCTTGCAAAGGTCATTGTCGGTCGCAACTTGCAATGTGACTACCATCATCTTCAATGCCCTGATTGAAGGTTAAAGTCAGTACTGATTACAAAGAAGTAGACGGAAGTTCGGTGGTCTGTATCATTTTAGACGGTTAAGTCTTTTTGCTGTCACATTTGTACCTAGAGGACGTCGAGCAGCAAAACGACATGGCCGGGCAGTATCCAAAGTTAGGTAGATTAGTTGGTAAAGACTTTATTCATGTCGGACAAGTGATTTCTCCGTCTATGTGATAACACCCAATTCGCTGTCTCAAGTTCAACTATTGCTTGCTGGTGAGTATGGAGACACTAATTAACAGAAGCTCTCACTATATATATCCTAGGCATTTATTTACCATTCTTCCATCTCCGCGAAAACATCATTTCTCAGGCCAAATCACTATACTATCTACTTACAACTTTTTGTACTCACTGTTAGAAACAGTGCTGGTATCAAAATCTAGTCTCTTGTCCCTTTTCGGTATGACAGCCATTTCTCTCGCTGCCCCCAATACCGGGCCACTGATTCCGGAAGCCCGTATGAGAAAAGTGAGAAGATTTTGTAAGCTTTGTTGCCAATTTTGTCTTCTGACAATTATAACAGAAGCATACTAGTTTTGGCGGTGTTGTTGACTGCCACTACTCAGAGGGCACATGCTATTCTCATTTGTGTACCTCGTGCTCTTGCTGCCCTGGTGCTGTTAGCTTGGGATGCTCGAATGGACTTACGAAAGGTTGTAAACAGAGGAATCTGAATCCTGGGACCACGCACCGATGTTGAAAAGATTACTTTGGTTTGGGTGTCTTGTCGTGGTTCCAGATAGAGAAGACAAGATCTGTTAGCTTCTGACAAGTTGGACCATTCAGACGAGCAGACGAGGCAGCAAAGAGGAAACCTTTGGGCACTAGCTGGCCGCCAAAACCTATGGCTGTTACGTTGATTGGGATGGTTGGCCTACAAGAAGCTACCACCATCTGGCTAAACAAGAAGATCAAGTCGGCCCACATCTGCTGATCAAGTCCATGATCCTGGAATGGCATGCCACTTCAATGTAGGGGAAGACGCAGAATTATATGTATCGAGATTACTGAGCGCAACAGCCTTTGTAGCCATCGCCGCATACACATAGGCATGTGACGATATCAGGTCAGCAATTGGACCTTTCCTCAATCCAGAGTTCGGAAAGTCAAATCCATGTTCAGTTGTCCTTGGCATCTATTTCTCTCTTTCACATACCCTCAATTATCCATTGTCCTCAAGACGCGCAGTATTTGACGGGCTAAGAGATCTTCATTGCGTGAAGATAGTAGTTACCTGCGGCTATCATCTATTGGATCTTCGTGATCTGAGCCTGGTATTGCACCTTGATCCTGGTCGTGTCGATGCTTCATACGGCGCTTGTCGTGGCATCACGCAATGACAAGCCCTCGGAATTCATTTCCTTCCTTGATACCCTAATGCGCCGAGGCCGCAATTCGTCGGCGCAAGCAGCAGCATTGGCAAATGGACTGCCACAATCAGTCTCCCTATCTCTGCTTACTATGCAATGTCGGCGTCGGCATATCACCATGTGCTTATCACGCACCGCTTGCGTGCTCAGAAGAGCATGACGCGTTGTGGACCATTGGATGGCGTGCCATAATCTCCGTTTCTCATTCGAGCCGAAATAGACGGCACATAAACTCAAGATCAACTCTCTGGGTATTAGCTGTTTGACGACTTGGTAATCTCCATCATTCCAATCTATTCACCCGCCTTATGCTCACCCTTCGCCTTATCTATCGATTACTTCCACCCAAAATCAAACATGACGACTTCGCCAGCACAAGACCCAGTCTCCCACGTCGACACAGACAGGCTCAACATCGTACGACGTAGGTATGCCGAGGAAGCAAAGAAGCGCCTCAGACCAGAAGGCGCCGCCCAATTTCTTCCCCTCAACGAAGCTCAGGAGGACCGGCTTCACTCCTTACTTGACGACCCTTGGGCAGACCACGTCAGGCTTGATGCCAGAGCACCGCCCATAAAGGACAATGAGGTGGTAAGATTCTTCGTCCTAGGCGCAGGTTTTGGCGGCTCAGTCTACGCTGTACGTCTTATCGAGTCTGGCGTGGCCACAGCAGGCGAGATTCGGCTTGTCGATGCGGCCGGTGGTTTCGGCGGAACTTGGTATTGGCATCGATACCCAGGCCTTCACTGCGATCTGGAAAGCTACTGCTACCTTCCTCTGCTTGAGGAAACGGGATACATACCAACGAGAAAGTATGCGCCAGCAGCAGAAATCCGGGAGCATGCCGAGCGGATTGCCCATCGATGGGACCTCGAAGACAAGACTCTCTTTCGATCTGACGTGCTGAGTGTAGACTGGAACGATGAGCGTGAGCTGTGGACCATCAACCTATCCGAAAGACGTGGACCCGGAGCAGATCCCATCCAGCGCAAGGTTCAAGCGCAGTACGTCTACCTGGCCGCCGGTGTTCTCACCAAACCTCAAATCCCCAAGATCCCCGGTCTGTCTTCGTACGAGGGGGACATTTTCCACACCTCGAGATGGAACTACTCCGTGACTGGCGGATCTCAGGAAGAGCAAACGCTCACCAAACTGAGGGACAAGAAGGTTGCAATCGTCGGTACGGCTGCGACTGCTATAGGAGCCATTCCCACCCTGGCCAAGGACGCGAAGGAACTGTACGTCATCCAGCGGACCCCGGCGTACGTCAAACCCAGAGGCCAGCAGATAACCGACGTCGAAGACTTCAAGACCATTGTTGCGACTAAGAAGGGATGGCAGTTCCAGAGGCAGATCAACCTCAACCGACACATGACCAACGCAGTGCTACCAGGAGAGCCCAATCTTGTCTCCGATGGCTGGACGGACATGCCGGCCTACTCTGCCGTGATGGGATCTCCAGCTCACGGCATCGTCGACGCTTCGCCTGAAGACCAGGAAAGACGAGCCACCTGGTTCCACGCTCTGGACTTGCCTCACATGGATCGTGTGCGAGCTCGCGTAAGCGACATTGTCAAGAACAAGAGCACAGCCGAGAAGTTGAAACCCTGGTATCCTTCCTGGTGCAAGCGTCCGACCTTTAGCGACGAATACCTGCAGACCTTCAACGAGCCGCACGTACATCTCCTTGACACCGATGGGCAAGGGCCGTCCCACGCCACAACTCGAGGTATTGTAGTTGCTGGCAAGGAGTATCCCGTAGACGTCGTGATCTTTAGTACGGGATACTCAGTCGCCGGTGGTCGAACTGGCGGTAGCCCGGCAGGTCGGGTGGGAGTCGAGGTTCGAGGTCGCAACGGCATCTCCATGGATGACAAGTGGTGTCAAAAAGGTCCTGCCACGCTTCACGGATACGCCACCAACGGGTTTCCCAACCTCTTCTTCTCGGGAACATCGCAAGCCACCATCACTGGAAACAATGTGTTTATGCTGGGCCTCATTGCCCGACACGTCACGTACATGATCTCCGAGGCCGAAAGACGCGTTGGGCACGGCAGACGAGCTGTTATCGAGGTGACCAGGGCAGCAGAGGAACGACACAGTGAGGAAATTGCAAAAAGGGCGCCGTTCTTCTCGTCCCTTGCTGGTTGCACGCCGGGATACTTCAATGGTCATGGGCAGACAGCCTCGGAAGACCCAGAGGAGAAGAGAAAACAGGCGAGGGGCGTCGTCTGGGCCAAAGGAACGGTGTCTTTCCTTGAGTACATTAGGAAGTGGAGAGACGAGGGAAAGCTTGAGGGTTTGTCTGTCGAATCGAGACCTCGGCTGACGACGATTGGTGTCGAGAGACTGTCTAAGCTTTGATAGGCCATGCGAAGCATTGAGTATGGAACCAGAGACTTCAAGCTTTTGGAAACAAGGCGTCGACATTCGCATCTCCGAGATTTTCTGCGGCGACTTGGTTGGGTCACAGGGGAGTGGCCTTTGACAGCTTCCGTTGTGCTTCTTGTCGTGTTTCTCCCCCGTACAACGGCCACACTACTAAGAATGATCCGCTGATCTGAGTTTCTTCCCACTGCCATGACCTGCGTCGTTGGGAGCGCGATGGGCTCATCGGCGATGAAATAGTTGGTTCGGTATATCATCAAGCCGCTGGCAGCAATGCATATGAAAAGGGATATGTAGCCCAACAGACGTTTTCTCCACGTTGGTCTAGGTCAACCTTGAATGATCCGACGACCCGCAGACACATGCAGTGAGACCACAGCATTGTAGTGCCCAGAACTGCGCCGCCGAGCAGACGGCCGCCTTGAGCCCAAGAAACTAGGTGATTGCTTCATTGTGGCGCTTTCAGGAAGCACTGCGAGCACGCCCTTTTCCTTCCGACCCCAGATCACACGCAAGCCTACGTACACCACGAATATGGTTTCAGCCGTACCTTGTTCCCAGTATGGTTCCGGAATCGTTCGAATGCTCGGTGGCGCGGTGACCATCTGACTGACGACTGAAGTAGAGCCAACTGGCTCATTCGTCGCCCTGTAAATTGCATCGGATGACACGCGATAACTTGCCCATTTTGTATTTATTGATATCCAACACGCAAAGAGGTTAGGCTGCCGCTACAGCAGTGATAAACCATAAGTCACCAGCCATCCATGCAGGTATATCTATGAGCTCTGGTATTGAATAGACTATCCTAGTTGCAGACTATGACGTTTTAGGTTTAGAAAAGAACATGGGAAAGAACATAAGGGAGGAGTACATTATCTGACATCAAAATAAATATCAGGTACGGAAATATCTTTCTCAACTACCTACAAAAGCTTTGACTACAATAGTTAGCAAAGAGTTTTACCTAACAAAGCTATAAATGCATGTACTATGGGAGCGAAATACTTTGATACCTTGGAAGCTTATCAGGTGCCGGGTGTTGTTTAGGTTACCGATGCTCTGTTTTCAATTTACCCATGGTTCGCTCTGGACCCAGGTCCTTCGCTCTGGGGAGGATGCTAAACCAGCAAATATGAAGCTCCATGCGAGGAAGAAGTTTCCCCCCATATGTGTCCTCGCCTGCTTGTGGGTTGGAAACCTAAGGTAGCATGATCCCGACTCGGCATTCCCATTCTGGCCATTCTGGCGGCATAGAATTCGTCTGGTAATTTCAAATTGACAGATTTGTGCTGCTTCGGCAAGGCACCAAAGACAAAATCGCGTATACACTACAATCCGACGCCCTTACTTTTAAACGCAGAATAGGGCTGTAATGCACGCCGGGGCTTTCAAAGTGAACATGGCGGGATCTCGATCGTACGGGAATCACCATTGGCCTCTGTACAGAACCATGAATCCCTTAGCGGGAAAGTCTACGCTCAGGAGGGGGTCTTCTGCCCATCGATGATTTGGCATCAGTCAAATGATGGCGTGGAAAATTCTCAAAAGTTCTCAAGACAGGCGTTGTCTGCTGCGGTGGGTCATTCCATAGGTTGCTGCCATGTCGGACAAGAAAGGTAATCGGACTCTGGAATACCTTCCGGCACGATGCATTCCAACATGCAGGTCAGACTTTGCCCACGGCGGAGAGCGCGAAAAGATACCACACTGGGCACTTCTGACCATTATTATTTTCTCCGAGCTGCGGAAAGGTGAACAGATCGTTGTGCTCGTAAGTCGACCGTGGGTTATATAAGTTATAACAATACGGCATCCACCCAGCCTCATCAGGAGCTTTCTCATCAGGAGCTTCTGTCACAGCCCACTACTCACCTCCAATCCACGATATAATCGCCTCAGATCGATATTACATCATGATTCTCAAGCTCTTCTACATCATAATCTTCTTCTCCCTGACCGAGAACAGCCTCAGCATGCCACAGCAACCCGCAGCTCTCTCCATCATACGCAGAGGCAAGCTGAGGCCCCATCCAACCCCGGCCGGATCGAACAACGAGAAGTTCGAAAACTGTATGTCGTACAAGTGGTATACTGTCCGCGGAGCCAATCCCGGCGAAAGGCCGGGACTCCAGAAACTCAACTGCTGCCAGAAAGCCAATTTTACGCCCGCCCCGGGCTCGGGGATCCGGTGTTAACGCAGTATAAGGAAGACATTCCTTTCGCACGTCACTGCGGAGGTGAACCTGGTTCCTCTACCTACTAGCAAAAGTCATTGATGGATGGGACTCCTTTTGAAGTCGAGTGCTGGACGGTGGAGGATTAGCTGATTAGTACGAGTACACAGAGGCCGGTCAATTGGCCGGACGATCGGATGCCACACATGGAACAATTTGCAAGAGTACCATCATCCCGGTGGTCTTTGGACGGCATGTGGCAGCAAGATGATTTCGATGGGTCGTTCTGATGGATTTTGTAGGGTATTGCAAGGCCAAATCACACATCATTACACCTGAAACAATATCTATCGACTTGTGTCTAGCCGAACTTGTAAAATTATTCCGCACAATCTTGTTCTTGCTGTGATTAATTTTCGCCGTGGCGTCCTCAGTAAGGTACAGTCTAAACGGTCACAACTTGGATAGAACTGATAGGACAGATTACACCTATTGTCCTACCGTATAATGTTGCGTTAAAGATTTCCCGTATCCCATCAGCGTAGTCTTCATGATTACATGTCATCATGTTTAATTCCTATACTAGAGAAGACTCAAAATGCAATGCTGTAAAACTCCAATGACAAAGCTTTAGCTCAGAATCGCCTTTTCAAACGCTGATCCTGACTCGCAGCGCTCTTGACCGCATTCTCTACCGCGGCTACGAGATCCATGTGAAAGAATGGACGATTGATTCCAGAAACAGCACATAGTGACCTCGCGTCACTTCCTTTGCGGCCGCCTTCCTCCAAGGTACAAGATAAAGACTGCAGTGTCTCGCTCGCAACCACTGCCGACTTGCAATTCTCAGAAGCAGAAGATCCCGCACACAAGAGTGGCGGTCGGCCAGCCAGCTCAGCCAGCGTAAAGACGGGTTCCCAACCACTCAAGCTCCCTGCTGTTGGACATCCAAAGCCAGAACCCGAGAGAGCGCGTCGGGTCCATCTGTTCCTCAGCCCGGCAAAGTGCCACTCGACGGCGTCCGGTGCCGCCCAGCGGTCGAGTTGATCACGCAGGTCTATCAAGCCTTCGACGGCGCCCGAGTCCATGTTGTTAACGGCGGAGCAATCCAACACGACGGCGCGGAGTAGTGGTTTGGCTACGGCTGGTGCCTCGGCGTCTGCCTCTGGAGACGATGGTGGTGACTCGTTCCATGGCCGGTCGCCCGGATGGTCGTAGCGAGGTATCGTGGTTTGTCTAGTTGACGTGGTGATGTGCTCGATGAGGCGGTCGACGTACTGCGCTTGGTTGAGATAGTTGAAGCCCTCGGTGAAGCGGTAGATGAATACACCTGGGTAGACTTCTTCCACCAGGACGGACGGGTTGGTGCCGTCTTTTCTGTCGAGAGGAAGGAAGACATCTCTTGTTGCTGCTGGGACATCTGCGTGATGATAAGTGTTGGATAGTGTTTTTGAACTGCTGACGGAGTGGTGGTCAGAGTCGGTATGGTCGACATGAGTGTCCGGATGGCGACAAGTACGGACGCGACCCAAAAAGCGACCACGAGACCTGGCAACGCGCAACAGGAGAAGGGCTGCGGAGAGAGCAACAGTGACGTAGATGCCATTTTCAAGACTGGTAAAGATGGAGACGAAAACTCCAATAAAGTATATAAACACATCCGGAGGTGACATGAGCCATGACTTGAAAATGTGGTCTGGGGAAGTGATGAGGTTGACCACGGCATGGATGATGAGGGCAGCGAGGCTGGCCATGGGGATATAGTAGAGCACGGAAGTAAGGGCATATAGCGCCAACAGCAGAATGATGGCATTGAAAATCCCCGCCATTGGTGTTCTGACACCAGCTTTGGAGAGAATCGCGGTGCCGCCGAAAGATCCGGTTGAAGAGTAGGCGCCGAGAAAGGGGCCGAAGAGGTTGGTGCAGCCGATGGAAATGAGCTCCTGGGAGGGCTGGACGGTGTAGTTGTTTATGCGGCCGAACGACTTTCCGATGGCGATGTGTTCGATGACGAGAATGATGACGGTGGCCGGGAGGTCTGGCAATAGAGCCGAGATCAACTTGGGATTCAGGGACGGCGTGCCGGCATGAGTGAAGCCCCTCGGCACCGTCCCGGTAACACGAAACTTGTGCTCGTTATCGACAAGTCCGCGGTTAACCAAGAAGCTGATGAGGGTATACAGCAAGACAGTAAAGGTCATGCGGAGAGAGCAGCACATTTCCCACATGCGACGTCGCTTCGGTTGCGACTGGGCCATATGCTCGCAGAACCACTTGATCAAACCCAGCAAAACCAGTGCCGTCAGCCCGATGGCAGCATCGAGCTTGACGCGAGACAGACCCTGGGTGGTATCGATGAAGACGCGATATGCCGCGGCCTTGGAGTTGACGCCGTCGATGCCGAGGAGCGAGGGCACCTGGCTGAGGGTGATTGTGATGGCGGCGCCCGTGACGAAGGCGGAGATGGCGACATGGGGGATGAACTCGATAATCCAGTCGAGGCGGAGTAGCCCAAAGACGAGAAGGACGGCACCCGCGAGGAAAGCGAGGGTTTTGGAGATCTCTTCGGGCGCGAATTCCCCGGGATGTTCTTCAAGGACTCTGGCGCTGACTTTGCCGACGAGCAGAGAGACTACCGCTGTTGCCTATATTACTTCAGTCATCAAGTCCATCACGCTGTCTTGGCTGGTCTTACCCCTATCGCAATGTCTTTTGATGTGCCAAAGATCCAATAGAGAGCTGCGCCGGTGAAGGAAGTATATAGGCCGTATTCGGGGCTCAGTCGTGCAAGGAGGGCGTAGGCCATGGCCTGGGGTATCACCACCAGTCCAAGTGTTATGCCTAGCACGATGTTAGATGCAATATCGAACTCATGGGAGTATGGAGTCTTGCCTGCAATAGCGTCGGAAACCAGCCACCGAGTGTTGTATCTGAATATCCATCTTGTGAATGGAAAAAGACTCTTGAAGTATTGAACGGAACCATCCTTGGTTGGGACCTGCTCCATTAACCACTCCGTGACTGTTGGATCCTCCTCGTAATATGGCTCGTATGGTGATATCCTATCGGAAACATGGTTGTTGAATTCCTGGGTGTGATGGCGTGTGCTCGCGTCGAGATCGATACCAAGTACCTTGGCAGCCACCGAGCCAACTGTGTTGGCCGCCATGGCTAATCCAATATTCTCGGTCTGATGTATCTTTTGAAGTTGAGATGACAGCTTCGAATGTGCTGAAGAAGATATGACACTGAGCACACGAAACAAAGACAAAAGCAAAGTCTTTCGGACGTAATTCATAAGGGTGCGTTCCTGTAAGTTAACGTCTGGTTTGGGAATGACATGAGCTGGTTATAAGATGGACCGCCGGCTGTCTCGAAACCAGATCGCTTGAGAAGCCGCACCGCGAGCCGCCTTGGCATCCACCCGTGCTATCGGGTGGACAAGGGGGCGTTGGCAAACCATACTACGTAGAGATACGCCGGGGGACGTTTCCGAATGCCTCTCGGCCATCATAGCGATCTAGAACCAACGTCTGACACGTTCCTTTGATAGAATATTCGGCTCACCAGATGTTACTGACTTGCATCTCTTCCGGCTCTCCATGAATTGGCATCAACAGGAGAGAAGCAAGACACATGAAGGACCCAGAACTCGGCGATCTGGAAGCGATGTCGATGAGAGCAGAACCAACCTCGAGGCTCGCGGGGACTGGGACCACGCTAGAGCATCCCTGTGATGCCGGCAGGCGCACTAGGTCCTCGAGAAAACCCATTCTAGTTGCCCTAAGAGTGGATCACGATGCGAATCCTGTGGGTATCGGCTTGGGCCTGTGTCGGGAGGGTGGATGATGGGAGACGGCACCCGCATCATGTTGACCAAGGCGCGTTCGTTTGGTCGCTTCCGGCTGACCGACAGCCGGTCCGGCGCGGGTATCGGCGATACGGGCTCTGGTGGAGTTCTGCTCGGCCCCGTTTGGTCGGGGATAGATGGAGTACAGGTTCCCTTGCCACGGAAGGGAGTGTCGAGACTTTCTTCAGGGCCAAGGATTTTTCCACGTTTCGTTCGAATGCGGCTCTTTTCTAATTTTCTCCTCGAGGCTTGTCATTCATGTGCATAAAGGTAGACGATCCTCCATGCTTTTCGAACAAAACCCCCGAGTAATGGCTCCCGGCTGCCGCCATGACGGCTAGGTAAGAAAGGTCCGTGTCTTGTTCTCCGGCAGTCGGTCCTGGTCTTGCCGGCAAACAGTGAGCTTCTTCCTTTCTCCCACCGACAACAAAGAGAGCCTCGCTATTATGGTGTGGCGTCGGTTGTCGTCACCGACACATTGCGACCGACCAACCGACCGACCCAGCCATCCCTTCGTCGGGCAACTGCTTCATTCTTAGTCAAGAATCCTCAGAAAGACGTCAGACCGCGCTTAGCTGCTGGCTTGGCTCGAATCATTGGCTCCTGTTGGGCGAGAACACACAATCGTGACTCAATACTGTCTGGTGGCTCTCGGCCAGCTTGACGATGACCACTCCGCTCACAACGCGCCCAAATCGTCACCATGGAAACATGTCCACCCTTTCTTTGGCCACACCTTTGCCTCTTTGGTACACTTGCTGGCAGCTTGCGTAACGCGACAAACTGATAATTTCTGTCGGACTCGCTTCTCGGCTGATGGACCAACTACCAAGCATCCTGCACAAAGGTTCACTCACGTCAAACCACGAATCCACTCGCCAATGACAATTGGTAAGGTTTGCTGGCTAGAGGGGTTTTTCAACTAGAGGCATTCGATTGCTCGTTAACTGCGTGGGTGAATACGAAACAATCAGAAACGACAAATAAAAACAGCCTGCAGAAGTAACCCATGGAGCCCGAAGCCCTGAACCCTACAAAGGTGACAGTCTCAATACCCCGAAAGACCTATTTCTTAGTTTCTAATCCTCGTGGAGTGCCTCGAATGGTTCTAAGAGGTCTGATGATGAAATGCTGGTGTTGTGGTTGACAGAGGGCATCAGCAAGTTCTGAAAGGCGGGATCAGCAACGAGCATGGGGAAGAACCGAAGAAGAGACACGGGAGAACGTCGAGAGTAAGACGCCCGAGCTAGTTGCGTCTCTGGTGGTGGCTTTCAGAATTTATCTGCCCCGACTCGAGCACCCATTCTCAAGGTGTGTTTTAGGAGTGGCCGAGAGAGAATCTGAGAGACATGAGTACCGCCTTCGCTTCCTCGGCGCCCCCAACTTGAGATTTTATATTCTGTATCATAGAAGCTAGGGACTAACCAGGCCGGTGACGCCAATATCCCTTTTCAAATCATTGGTTTCGACTCGTACCTCCTTTCTAAATAAGCCTATCAACATAACCACTCGCCATGTCCCTCGCCGAGAACTGGGAGGTCATGTTTGACTTTTCCACGTTTGCCGGCCAAGAAACACCCTCCGCATCATCAGCCGAACCAAAAAAGACCGCGGCTTCACCAATCAAGTCATGCGCTTTGTCGTCGGCAGGGCTCAAGGACGTCGTCTGGCTCGACGCGGGTGAGACAGTCCGCGTGGAGGCATACTACACGCCCTAGGACGGCGTGTACGTGTTCCACTGCCACAAGCTCATCCACGAGGACCACATGATGATGGCGGCGTTCAACGTCGCCGCGCTGAGGGACTTTGGGCATTACGACACGCAGACACGTCGTTTGCGGATCCCAAGGAGCGCAGGTGGAGGGCGGTTCCGGTCAACGCGACTGACTACACCCGCCAGGCCGTAACGAAAAGAATCCAGTTCATGGCTTCTGTCCAGCATTACATCAATGTAGAAGAGGTTCTCCGTAGGTTCGACGAGTACTGGGCCGTGCGTGGCGGCGTCAAGATGAGGCGAGTGAGTCGGTCTGAGCAGACTGTCATCGACGCCCCTGAGGAGTAAGCCGTGCCAGCTGGTACAGCGTGTGGTCTTCGAGGCGTGTACAATATTTCCTTTTGCTCCCTGTAATTGATGTACATCTCATCTGGATATTGGAGGAATCTCTAGTTATACTGTACATAGTACTCACCCTGTTGAAAGTCGCATATAAATACACAGTATGACGCGTCATATCGGTCAAACGGCAGCGCTTCCGAGGGTCGAGCTTGGGTTCCTCCATACAAAGGTCTAAGGACTTTACGCATCTTGAGCCAACGTAAGCGTTGATTGCAACCCGGAATTTTGACAGCACGTAAGGTGCCGACGCTTTACAATCTTGAGGCTGGTGGCTATGGGCCATACAAGATAGAAAATCAGCAAAGAATGAAACGATATAAAAGACAAGCACAGGCTCTCAACATAAGAAGCTGTTTCATTCGAGATAGAAGCAACACAACGCTCAATAATCTCAGGCTGCCATTCAGCATCGAGCACTACATTTTGCATACAGTGCCAGTAGTTACACAGACGGGCGCCCCAGGTGCTCTGCCTTGTCTGGCCGGTTGGCCCCATGGCCCCCATGGCATCTGACTACCACATACCGTGGAATCAGAGACTGTGGGCTCGACCCCCATGCTGGTCAATATATTTTGACTGACTTTTATTAGTTTACAGGCTCAATATCGCTTTCAATGTAGGATAGTCTTATTTCTATATTTTAGAGTTCTTAAGGCTCGGTGTAACTCTCGGTAAACTTTACGTTTTTCTCTACGTTGAATCTGTCAATAGTCTAATACTACGTATAGCTTATGACTTGCGTTTGAAGGAAACGACTCTTCCAAATAAGTTGCTGGTCTATAAGATGCATCTATAAGCAGCGCACTTAGCTGATCAGATATCTGACCCACTTTTATTAATCAACTAATCAGATATAGCTAATTTTCTATTTTAAATAGTTAATCTTATACTCTATATTATACCTGATTGATTTGATATTAGTAGAGATATAGAATAACTATAATCTAGCTTCCAGACTAATAAGAAGTTAGTAAAAAAAGAGGATATAGCTATTATATACTCTTGATGGGATTTGAACCTGTAGTATTCAGCGTTGTAAATACAGACTGAACTTTGTTACTAGTTATATTATAAGAGTGGTTTTTATTACTAAGCTTACTATTTTTAGGGGGTATAAAGGTTAGTCTGAGGGAGATTTAGGTTGAGAGTATACTTAATATAAAAAAAATTTTATAGTTATAATTTAGTATATACTTTACTTATAATAACTAATAGTTTATATTTACTATATATTATATCTATATTAATATTACTAATTAATCCTCTTTTATACTATTAATTAAATTTAATAATATTTTAGACTATATTTAGCTTCCCTCTATCTTAATCTATTATTTTCCAGATTGGGGATATATTAAATATTAGTGAAGTATTATCTTGAGATTTTAATAGTTATAATACTATTAAGAGTCTCTCTTAAGTAATATAGAGAGGTAGATACTTTATTAATAATAATTTTATCTTAAAGAAAGATTCTTAAAGTTAGAGAAGTTAGATTAAGAGTGAGGATCTCTTTATTTATAAGATCTTAACTGGGAATATTTAAGATAAGCTTCCTAAAATATTAATAGTATATAAATTCTAACTAACTATATAGATAGGATCTTCTAGGTATATTATTATTATAATAAGAAGAACTATCTTTGTCGGTTACGCTATACTGTAGGGTATGCGGTAACCGTACGCGCTGCCACGTATGTAGCGGCATGCCCTCTATAGCCTACTGGCTACGGGTGCCTGGCACCCGGCGCCAGCTGTAGCCTAGCGGCGTGGCAATTAGTAAGTAATTGCCACGCTGTAGATCTAGAGCCTTACGTGGCGCCGTGCGCCACGTAACGTAATAATAATAATAATAAATACCAGAACACCAGTTTGCATCTATATGATGAGATTACGTATAGCGTGCGATTACCCTGACGATTAAACTAATACTGATTAGTAGTTAATATAACTATTATACTACTATACTGTAGATCAGTAAGGCTTACTATATTAGAAGAAGTAATTATGAAACTCTACGTCTGAGGTTTATATAAGGTGAAAGATTATGAGATTATTACTTAGATGCCTCAGACCCTCTCCACCCTAGGATCTTACTAGGAGCCTCTAAACTATATACTAACCCCTTATAAATCGCTATTATTAAGATGCTAATAACTATATTTAACTTTAGTATTAAAATAAGGTAACTTCCTAATAATAACTACTAAGAAGCTAATAACTATAATTACTTTTATTACTTAGAGGAGTATATTTAATTAATATAATAATCTTCTTTAAGTTATTGCTAGACTTTTTGGTACTAGAGATTTATAGTATTTCTAGCCTTAACTCCTTAAGAGATTTATATAGCTTCTTAAAAACTCTTCTCCTACCTCTCTCTATGTGGATCTAGTAATATTAATAACCTTCCCTTACTCCACACCTCCCTCGCTTTTATAATAATATCTAAATTAACTTCTATAGGTGAGATATCTGCTCCAGGCAGCTTTATACTTATAATAATAATATTATTAAGTATCTCTATACTTATAAAATTCTATTAATATTTTAACTTAATATTCTTTAGCTAAACTCTTAATATTAACTATAAGATTATTATAGAGGAGGATTCTATAAAGATCTCTACTTATTTAGTATATTAAATAATTCTTTATATTTATATAGGATTCTATAGCTTAGAATTTTTTTAGATATTTAAGAGCAACTTTAAGAATTAGCTTATAGTAACTTAGTAGTTTACTAGTATCCCTATAACTTAATATTTTAGGGATTACCTTATAGTTTATAGTATTAAAATTAATAAGGATAATAATTAAATTTTTATAGTAATATACTAACTGACTCAGTAAGAGGAGTTTACCTTATAGACTTTTAATAAGATTAATAATATACTGAAATATTATATTATTTTTATAAGTAATTTTAAGAAATATCTAGAGTAGATTAATAATCTCCTTATAGAGAAGTTAAATTTTACTTTATCCCTCTATAATATTTAACTAAAAGTTGAAAATACTAAATTGGTGACGTTCCTACTATAAATAGTTAAAGAGAGATACTTACTACTAAACTAGCTAGCTTATATATATATAGCTTCGGGCGAGAGATTTCTATTATAACTGATAGTCTTACTAGCTTCCTATTTAACTATCTTAGAGCCTCTCTAATATTAAGAGGACTACTAAGATTCCAACTGAGATTAATCTGGATATTAAGAATACCCCCTATATACTGCTACTACTACCCTATTTAATAATATATCCACTAAATATACTACAGACTTCATAAAGTTATATAATAAGAATATAAAATATAGTAGAAGCTTCTATAATATCCTTAAGTTAAAGATCTATATCTTCTGTAATTACTACTTTAAGTTTAGTATCTTATAATATATATAAGTAAGGTTATTTTTAATTATACTTAAGGATAATACTCTTGAGTTTTATTTTAACTATTTAAGTAACTTAAATATTAACTTTATATTTAACTAAATAGTCTAGTAGGTTAAGAACTACTTTGAGAATAATGAGAATTAATAGCTTTACTTCTCTAACTAGCAGAATACTATTTTTTAAAATATTATTACTGAGAATTCTGATAAAAGTAAAAAGGAGGCTTTTAAGCTCCTGATCTTAAAACTTATATATATCTAAAAAGTTTTTCCTGCTAAGATCCAGACAGATAATACCTTCTGCCTCTAGCTTATAAGTATATACTATAGTATACTAGAGTACTAATTAGCTTTCTTTAGCTTCACAGTAATTTTTTAGAGTCTCTATAACTAATTGAGATCTACTATAAGTAATACTTTATTAATCTAAAAAGTATAATATATATAAGATAATAGAGATAACTACTAAAAGGTAGCTAGAGACTAATTTTAGACTGACTGTATATATAACTTACCTTAAGGTAACTTTTAAGATTATAGCTATACCTCTATATGTATATAGCTTCACACTCTAGGTAGCTGTTACTTACTTCTGATATTTATATACAGCTATACTAATTAAAAATGCTATATATATAGTAAACCTAGTTATTAGTCTATAAGGTATACTCTTAAGGAGAAGTATACTTTATTTAATAGGTATAAGTTAACTACTAACCTTAAGGTATACTCTATAGTAGTATATTAAGTTTTCCTCGTAAGTTATAAAGATGTTAATAGTTTTAATAATAATAGTCTTGAGGCTATACTAGAGGTTGACGCTAATAAAAATATTATTATATAATATTAGATAAATATTAACTTTAAGGAGGGTTACTCTATAGGATCTGCCTCAGAGATATTTTTTATATTATTTTATAGTGAGAGGTTTGTTACTCTAGATAGAGGTAAAATTATAAGAATCCTCTAAAATTAGATAATAGTCTATATTCTCACTAAAAGTGTTACTACTAGTAGCAAACTTATAGATAGTATTATTACCTCTAATACTTCTGTGTATATCTTCACACTTAAGGGCTACTACTTAAGTATTATATTTTAAGGTATTTTATCTAACTTAAATACTACTAGCTTCTTAACTATAGGATACTTCCAGTTTATTATATTAAAGTAGTTAGTTATCTTCTCTATTATCCTTATATCTCTATAAGGTAAATTAATTATAATATACTTCAGAGGAGCTACCTCTATTATAACATTTAGAATAATTAATATATCTATACTACTTAACATTATTACATTTTATATAGTTCTATATAATATATCCTTCCTACTCTACCTTATAGATATAGATTACCTTAGTATTACATTTAACAATATCTATAACAAACTCTACTAAAGTAAACAAATTATACCTATTATTTAAAAATAGAAGTATCTATAGATACTTCTTAATAAGGAGAGAATAATTACCTCTATATACCTTATAGAGATAGAGATATAGAGACTCTACTGCTACTTCAGACACCTAACTGTAATACGCTTCTATAATATCCTTACTAAGGTAGAATATCCAGTTAAATAGTATACTCTCGAGGCTCTTAAGAGGCACTACCACTACTACCAAATATATAGTATAGCTTCCTCGCGATTTCATTTTACTATCTAAGGTAATATTAACTTTAACTTCAAGATTATTATCAATATCATCTATATTAATAACTATAACATACTCTATATTATTAATACTACTATAATATTTAATACTACTTAATTTTTATCTAACCTATCAGTAAAAGTAATATAGGAGGCCCTTAAGGTATATTAGATTAATATATACTAAAGCCCTCCCAATTTTATCACTACTAATATAAATATAACCTTTCGATCTGAAAACTTCAGATTAGAAGTAAAAACTATAAAATTAACAGTTTATATTATACCTATTAAAATATATAATAATATCAGTAAAGTTAAGTATTACTATATACTCCTTTACTATATATATAAGATTTACTATATAGAGCTTCCTACTACCACTTAAGAAATATCCCTTTAAGTAGTATATAAGGTAATTAATAATACTACTAGCCTGAATAACCTTATACTTACTCTACTTATATTTAGAGTATATTTACACCTCACAGAAGATTCAGCTCCCTCTCTGGATATTATTACCTAGGCCCAAGCCGTACGCAAGACTACAGAAGAGGTCCACTATAAGCACGCCAAACACACTATTAATACCGCTTTAGTAATATGTAACGGCCCTAATACCTCTCGCGTAATAACCCTTCCACTCCAGACTCTCGTGTGCATATAGCGAGAGAAAAAAGGCTAGTAAGAGCTATACCCTCTCGTTACCACCCATAGTAAGATTTATATTCTTAAGCTTCCTTATAACCCTTAAGAGTTTTAATTAATAACTATAAAATAGTATTTTAAAGGTAATAAATTAGAAATTAATAATAATGTAGTTAAAACTATAATTTTATAAGAGTTAGTATTTATAGCTTTATATACTAACTTTTAGTTAGGCTAAAGATCTCTAAGTAACCTAACAGTAGATAGAAGCTTATAATCCCATATAGCTACTCTGATTTTATCTGTAACTATCCCTAAAGCTCCAAATATATAGCTAATACTTTATACTGCTTTTATTACAAGAGATAATAATATCCTCCCTTCCTGAGTAATTAGTAACTTACTATCTTAACCTTAAATACTTCAGACTAAGCTAATACCTCTAAGTTATATAACTTACAGATATATAGTTAGTTTACTATCTCTAAGGTTTAAATAAGAAGCTTATTTTATAGTATACCTTATAACTAAGAAGTAATCAGATTTAGTATTCTTACTTACCCTCCACGTAAAAAGTGTAATTATAATACCTAGCTTACTATTCGAAAAGTTAATTAAAAAGGAAGTTAAGAATATTATTAATAATAGTATCGTAAAGATTATCTAATATAATCCTATTCTCTATAAAAACTATAAGTATTTTAAATTTTATATTATTAATAAGATTAAGAATAAAGATACTAATAAAGTATACAAGAATTTAAAACTTATAATTTAAGGCTTTAGAGACTGTAGTAAGTTCGAGATTTTAACGTAATTACTAACGATCTAACAGAATAGCTAGT
The DNA here is from genome assembly GCA_001693025.2 of Colletotrichum lindemuthianum. Lineage (NCBI taxonomy): Eukaryota > Fungi > Ascomycota > Sordariomycetes > Glomerellales > Glomerellaceae > Colletotrichum > Colletotrichum lindemuthianum. The sequence goes on along the minus strand of MASP02000443.1, from coordinate 21,855 downwards.
AATTAATTTTAGCTATAATCTTAACTCTCCTTAAGTATAAAGATATAATAATATAGCTTTACGATATTACCTAAGCTTACACCTAAGCTAAAATAGAGCTTATAAGATATATTATAGCTAATCTATTCTTACACTTTAAAAAGTAGTATCCTCTAGACTCTATAATAATTATTATTAAGCTACTCTATAGCCTCACTGAAACTAAAACCTACTAGTAGGTAACTTACTTTACATACTATAAAAAGTAGTTATAAATAGAGACTTTAATATATAATCTATATTTTCTTATCTTACGCACTTAAAATAATATTCTCAGCCTTATTAGTATATAAACTAATAATACTCTTAGTCTCTCTGATATAATATTCTCTCGCTAAGAGGATAAAAAGCTTAGAAAAACCTTATTGAAGGTAAAGCCTAAAATTATGCTTTTAGAGATTATATCTCTCGCATTTAATAGAGATATCCTATCGCTCTATAGTAATTACCTCTACCTACGCTAAAAGCACTAAAAGTAAAAGTTAGTCCTTATCGATATATATACTGCACCTAAAGCACTCAAGAAGGTATATATTAAATAATATGCATGCAGTATATACCTTACCTCTATATACTAACTGGAGGCTCTATTTAACCTCTCGCGTGTGGCGTAAAAATAATAACCCTTAAGTGATAATACTGCTACACTTAATAAACAGCTTAAATAGTAAATAGAGTATCTTAACTGAAGTCTCAACTTTATACTACTTAACCTCTCTAAAATATATCTTTATATTTTTATTAATAGTTTTTTTACTAATAATACTAATTTCTTATCTTAACTAGAATTTATAATAATTCTAAGCTAAGAGACTATAATTAGTAATAGTTAGTTTAACCTCTATAGTAACCTTATATACTACTTATCTACTAAAAGTAAGAAAGTTACTAGAAGTATACTTACTTTAGAGATTTATATTATAGTAGTTAATATAGATTTTACTTATATTATAGCTATATTACTTAAGAAAATCCTTAACTACTGAAAGCTCCCTCAGATCCTAACTATTATATATACTAACTTATACTTACTTTATAAATACCTTATAAAATTTAGTATTACTAAAGAGAAGCATCTGATAATTAATATTATAATGTTAAGATAGTTATATAAATATTATAAGCTCTATAAGGTGCAGTAGATTAATAGAGATAATAATATTACTAATACTTTCATAAAAAGCACTCTAAACTATACCCTCAAGAGATTTATCAATTTAAACTATATAACTATTTAAATAGAGGGATAAGTAACTCGAGTGGAGTAGATAAATAGGCATTCAGACGTTATTCAGATAAAGAGCGTTAATTATAAAAAGCACTATTTTTCATATAAATAGATAGGCACTAGGGTATATAACAAAAAGAAAAGTTGCCAGTGTCGGTTACGCTATACCGTAGGGCATATGGTAACCATACGCACTACCACGTATATAACAGCATACCCTCTATAGCCTACTGGCTACAGATGCCTGGCACCCAGCGCCAGCCATAGCCTAGCGGCATGGCAATTAGTAAGCAATTGCCACACTGTAGATCTAGAGCCTTACATGGCGCCGCACGCCACGTAACGTAATAATAATAACAACAAATACCAGAACACCAGTTTACACCCATACAACGAGATTACGTACGGCATACGATTACCCTAACGATTAAACCAACATAAACCAACAATCTTAATATCCTCTTTAAAGTTTAGTTTATATTCTCTGTAAGTATCTATTTCAGACTAAAATATTATATTATTAAAATAACTACTCTAAAATTTATTACCTCTAATAATAATAATAATAAGGTAGAAATATTACTACTAGTAAAATAATATTACTCTATTCTAATTATTATATTAAAATCTTAAATTATAAAATCTCTTAAGTTTACTATTAGCTTCCTTATTAATATTAATAACTTTTTTATAACTTTCTAAAACTAATATTTATAGTTTCTCCTATATTAATTTTATTCTAATTTCCTCTACTAATTCCTATTATCTTATAAGACTCTAAAAAACTAATTATCTATACTATATATAACTAAGAAAGTTCAGATTAAAGTTTAACTTTATGAAGTTTTTATAAAGATTTACCTCTCTTTTAATCTCTAGATTTCACTTAATAGATATATAATTATTATAATTTTTAGTTACTTCCTTAATAAGTCAGAAAAGTAAACTTATCATTTCCTAGCTTTCTGATATTAATTTAGTGTCTATAATAGTGAGAATATTACTAATATAATATATAATATTACTAGAGATTAGGATATTATTAATTATATAGATATACTAATTTTAGATAATATTAGTAATAATAATATTTATATATAATATCTTTTCTCCCTCCTCTCAGATAAATATATTAATAATAATATTTAAGATTAGAGGATAAGGTATTATAAGTATATTCTTAACCTTATCAGCTAAGTATTCCTATATAATACTAATAAGAATACCTTTAACTAAGAATCTAATAATTATCTTAATACTTAATATTTATAAGTAAACCTTAAACTTTAGTATACTTAAAGACTAATTAGTAAACTATAAAATATTATTAAATATATTAAATTATCCCTATAATATACTGAGAGGTTTTTAGTAATTCTTAATAATTCTGAAACTAATAATATTGATAATAATTTTATATTATAGGAAGAGTCTCTCTAGAAGTTATAACTAATACTAAATAATAATATAAGGTGGAACTTTATATACTTAATAATCTAGTAAATTCTTACTAAAAGGAAATAGATTAATAACTTTATCCTTAATAATAAGATAATATCTTAAGTTTAGAATTATCTTAATAATACTAATATCCTTACTAATAAAGATTAGTACTTACTTATTAAAATTAGAAATATCCTTAAGCTTTTTTACCTTCAGACTATAAGATACTAAGGGTGGGGTAAAAGTGATAGTTATAGTTAACTCTAGGAGGTTATAATAAATATAGAGTATCTTATAGATTATCTTAAAAACTAGAAGAGACTATTTAATAAACTTACAGATAAAGAGATTAATTTTACAGCTTTATAGATTACTAATATCTAGTTATTAATATTAATAATACCTCTAAGGTTAATAAGGTTATCTTAGCGAAATTGAGTGTTATAATTATAAGTAGTATTTATTACTAATATTCTTAATTATATTTATAGTGAATATATACTTTATTAATAAATAATTTATCTCTAGAGGGTTTATAATAGTTATTTTAACTTTACTAGTTATTTTTAACTGTTAGTATTTAATAAGTAGTAAGTATTAAATAAATACTATATAAAATTTAGTAAGTTTTATCTTTATACTGCTATTATAATCCTCTACTCTAAATAAGGATTATAATAGTTTAAAAGGTAGTAAAGTAATTTATATTAATAGAAATAATTTTATAAGGTGAAAATTAGGCTGGAGGAGTACTGGAGATAGTAGTATACCTATAAGGCTACTTTTCACTTAATATTACTACTTACTTATAGTATATTTACTTTCCTTATTTTAAAGCTAGTTTCTAAAGATTCTGAATATTATTAATAGCTTAATAGTTAAACCTATAAGGTTCTTACTAATAAGGTAGATAAGTTAGATTAATATTATTATTAGGTAACTAGGTAACTAGTTACTGATTCTATTTAGTGGTGGATTTTATACTAGTAGACCTATTTAACTTTCAGCTACCTTACTTTCGATATTCTAGCGATATTTATAATAGTAACTAACTGTGAGAGAGTTTTTAGCCTTACTAGGTTTATATTAATATTATAGAGGCTCTTAATAAAGCTTATAACGTTAGAGTATATATAGTGCCTCCAGAACTAACTTTAAAGTGGTATAGTAAGTGTTAGAAACTATTATTTCGTTCGGAAGTAAATATAGTGACTGGAGGTAACGAGGGGGCGACAAGAGGGTGACGATAAAATATCCCTAGTCTTTTAACACTATGAATAAGTAAGTATAACTATAAAACCACTTCACGATAGCTTTATTAACCTCTTAAATAGGTATTTTATATTAGATTAATCAGATATCTAATTAATCAGTCAATCAGAGGCTCTATTTTATACTAAACAGTCAATCAGAGACCCCATATCATGCCTGATTGATCGGTTAAGTGCGCTGTCTATAAGCAAACACCGTAGTAAGTACACTTCTCAGCGAAAGCTATAATTAGCATTGCTATCTTCCAAATCTCATCGACTACGGAGACCAGTGTCCGAAGCTCCACAACACAGGGCATGATCAAGGCTCCCGCGTCTTACTGGTATCCGCCAACTTCCATCACAGTCCCGGCACGCTGGTCCGGACTAAACTCATCATAGTCCATCCGTACCTGGGGCCGCAGTAGCAGCGCGTACCACTAATTCCTATTGTCAGCTTCAACAGCCACAGCATTCATCAACTTTGCCGCGGTGCAAACGAAAACCCGTAGGGTGATGGGTCGCAGAACGGCCTGCCTACGCCGCAGAAGCCTCGGCATTCGCCGGCATTCCAGGATAGAGGTGGTTCTCCATTTCCATTCTGTGGCTCAGGCACAGGGGTTGAAAGGACTAGCGCGGCGAGTGCTGTGAGTGATAGGACAGGTAGGTTGCTAAAATAGATCACGGAGCATCTCTCAGCAACGCCGAGGCTGTTTCTTTTGTGTAGGGCCAAAATTCTGTCAGAGAGGCGTCACTACTTTCTCGTGGCGTGATGCGGTCAAACGCACTCAACCCCGTTTACAACCCCGGTGGATGTGTTTTTCGGCGGAGACCGCGTCGTCCGTTAACAATTGAATATTATTTCTCTTCCAAGTCTGGTCTTATTTAAGTCATAAGATAAGCTGTAGAAAGAAATAGCAAATGTTGTTGACTACTCCCCAAACTATCAAGTCTTATTTGGGACCTTCAGGTCCTTTTATGCTGAAGTTCTCCCAGTAATGTTCAAGCAGCAGATAGGCAACTTGATCTAACCTCCTTCAGAACTGCTTCCTTAACTTCAAAGTTGGTCGAGAACGTCCGTTCTCTCAGGCTCTAATATTTCGGCCCGAGAGTTGTCAGCGTCTTTTGCTTCTGGTTTCGGGCGCGTTCACTACATCAACTTGTCTGCAGGTGCGACACTGGCCATTCTGTAGTTCAGTGGGGAATATTCCGTAGAACATTTCAAGACGTTCTATAAACTCTAAAAGGGATAGCCTGTTAATGACACCACACATTTGTTGCTCTATCAGTGAGCCCTGGAAGCAGGAGTTGCAGGGAATGATGACAGTCACTTGGGTCTTGCCGTGATGCATCTCGCAAACGAAGATGGGGCCTCGAAGACTCCCGGCGTTGGGTAGGTTGTGGAGTTCAGATGGAAAATTCTCCATATGCACCAATCTTTGGTCCTACTTAAGACGGTTCCTCCTATCTACAAGGTCTGGGGTTTGAAGTGGCATATTCGAGAAAAAGACATTACTGTGAACACTGTAAGTATCATATAGGAACCGGCGACATGTATAGGAAAGTTTGATTGCTCCGAAAATCGTACTTGTTGAGGAGCTCTCCTATGTTTATGGCTGTGGCCGTCCGTGGGGAGGTGTCATGCCTCACCTTCAGTTGTGGCTCAAGGCACAACTGGAAAACACGTGATCCCACTTCTCGATACAGCCGAGGAATCCATAAGTCCTGCTTCTGCTAGTACGGTAACTGTTCTGATCACAATGCGACTGTATCAAGTATGTATGGCGGCGGATAGGTAGCACAAGGACAATATCGGTGGCTCATTGGGACTGATGTCTCGGCAATCGGGTCGTAGCATGTTGCCGAGTTGGTCAAAGGCATAGCTGCTAATAATGTGACACGAAAAGTAGAACACTTCGTTTTAACCCAAAGCTGGCTCCAACCCTGGAATGACACGCGGATAAAAGGATAGTGCATGAGACTGACCATCCCCATCGGGAGACGGCAGAGACCACAACCCCGATAATGGCACAACAAAACTCCCTTTAGCTACAGCGGCTAGTTCGGACTTCTTCAGATTTCCGTGATGCAATCAATGCGTGGGGGTATCCACATGGCTTCTGGGTTGACAGAACTTAGAAGCTGCCTGATTCGGCCACATGAGTCAATGTCCTACCCTTCGACTTGCTGCGGATAACCCACGCCATAGTATAAGTCCAATGATGGATAGAGAATTACTCCCAAATATCATTTTGAGAAGCTGGCTGGACCAAGTTGTCGCTCTCTGCGAAAGAACAGAGAGTCAGTCGTACCAGGCTGTGGCAGTGCACACGATATTAGTCTGGCATGACGCAAGGAGTGGATCAGATCAACAAAGGGCGTACCGCCGAGTAGTGGCTCAAAGAAGCAAGCCTGTATCATAGACCAAGGCGACAATTTCCTTAATAAATCAACACCATCAAGACTTTCCCTGTATCTGAAGTCTGGCTGTGTCAGACGCTAACTTGACTTGCCATACGGACCGCTTGGCGCTACATCGCCCCGTTTACCGGTCCGCACAAATTCACAGCATATTACGAGATCCTCCAATGTTCCGTGGCTGTTTTGCAGTATTCATATAGATGTGAAAACCGCCAGTCAGTCATGAGTATAGGCGCTCATCTGCGATTCACGATGAATGGGATACACAAACGCATTGGTCGTGGGATGGGTAGGTGTTGAAACTACCTACCGCGCGGTACGTCAAATTGCAATAAAGGATGTACACCATAATCACGTTCAGATGAATATATGAACTCTGATTTGTGGAACACTGAACGACGGCCGGGATTCGCAATGCAGTACTGCCGCTTACTCCGTGTACGCTCACGTGAAGGTGAACGAGAGATATAAGCTGCCGTCAACTCGCTGATCCTGCAATCAGCTTGTCTCTTGCTCCACAAACATCAAGAACATCTAGCCATTATGAGACTCCTACCTACAGTTGCCGTCCTCGCTCTGACGCTCAGCGGCGCGTCCGCCGTCCCGCCAGCCCAGTCAGTTACCCTCGGGCCTTGTCTTACGTGACTCGACTTCACTTTGACATTCACTGACGACTTTGCAGACGTGTCAACACGGTTGCGGCGCGAGAGCCCATTGAGTTGGGTGCCAATGCGGTCGACGATGTCGAGAAGCGAGGCGCTGGTCTTGTCAAGAGACCCAACGGCCCGGCTCCGCCATCTACCGGCGATCCTACCCTTCCTCCGAGTGCGAAGCTGTGGAAGCGTCCCAACGGTCCGGCTCCGCCTTCGACCGGCGATCCTACCCTTCCTCCGAGTGCGAAGCTGTGGAAGCGTCCCAACGGCCCGGCTCCGCCTTCTACCGGCGATCCTACCCTTCCCCCAAGTATGAAGCTGTGAAAACGTCCCAACGGCCCAGCTTCACCTTTCTTCCACTGGCGATCCATATGTTCCGCCTGCTGGAAAACTTGAGAGGCGTGTTAGAGGTCCATCTAATCCTTCCACAGGAGACCCCTTAACAGGTGACACTCCTGCTGGGCGGCGTCTATAGAAAGTCTATTGAACCAAATACCCAGACTTTCCCTCCAGTAGGTGGTTGTCTTGTGTACTATGGGGTCGAGAATACTGAGAGAGATATTGTCTGGCTGGAGAGGATGAATAGCAACGAGGCTATATCAAATAAAAAAAATACATTAATCCAGTCACGCTTTTAGCGGCTTGCGTGGATTCGCCGCACTTCAATGCCTGTCTTGGGTTGCAAGAACATCACAGAAGAGTATTACAATTCGCTATAAGACGTCTTGTTCTACAATCTTTGCCAAAAGCTATCACCCCACGCTAGATGGAGACGAAAGTTCCTCAGCTTAGGTCCTTGGACCCGGCGTTCAAGATTTCGGAATCTTGACAGTCGGAACGAGACCACTTAGTGCGTGTGTGCCATGGGCTTTCTAACGTAGGCTTGCCACCACCGAAAGGCATTTGTCTGGGAGCCGGTAGTCTTGGCAAGCAACACTTTCTACGGAAACTCGGTCTCCTCATTCTCTCGTTTCGATTACGAGCACACGGCTTGAACAACCAGATCTGCCTGGCGGCTTTGTTTTCTACCATGCACACCTCAAGACAGTCGAGACCACCCACATTCCTTGTCAACATGGTCAACAGACTTGGGGGAACTCTGATGTAAGCTGTCGCAAGCAGCTGTTGCAACCCTCCATAACTGCCTAGTTGCAATGATTCGGTTCTTCGTCTTGAACCACTTTACATACCTAGAAGACACGGTGAAACCAATCCCATAAAAAAGTACAAAGCGACAACTATATCCAACTACGTATACGGCATTGATTTACCCTGTATAGGTACAAACCTCCTGCCAAGGACATCCTCAATCCGCGTAGGCTTGTGGGCGCCATCGAGATTCAGCACGTTGTCCATCTGCCAGAACCCTCGATCGCCTATGAGGGCAGCAGCTTGGGGCATATACTCATAGTAACGAGCCCTGCCCTTCTTTTTCCGAAGTCCCGAGACTTCATCGGCCAAGTCGATGAGGCTGCCCTCTCTTCTGACCTCGACGTAAGTTCCGGTACACTCTTCGTACCGCAGAGCCAGCTCCTCGATTGTCAGCTCGCCAGATCTGACCTGGAAGAAACCGCCATTGCCCTCCTGCACACCAACCCCGTTGATCAGGATCTCGATGGTCCAGGCAGCCGCGTCGTCTTGATCGGACCAAGGGTACAATTGCATGTTGCCGTCGCCCCAGTAGCGCATGACTGGAATATCGCTACTGGTATCGAATCCTCCCGGGGCGTGAGGGGTGAACAAAAGATCGGCAGAAACTCCGGTAAAGATATAGGCTGGCTTGATAGAGCTGGTCATCCCGGCCTGCTGTTCGAATGCTATGTGTGGGTCGTAGGCTTCGAGCTCTCCGAATTTGATTTTCGTCCAGTCATTGGTCCATGATGGCGCGACAAATACCTTTACACCTGCCCGCTCAGCGGCGCGCAGGAGCAAAAGACTGGCGTCGAGGCCGAGTAATGGCGAGGGCGTATGAGCACAGATGACAGCGTCAACGCCAGCAACGGCTTCATCTAGTGCAGGTACATCGTAGTAATTGCGACTGGTGATGAAAGCTTCCAGGCTGTTGAGCAGCTCGGAGTCGACCTTCTCGAGCTTCGTGGCGTCGCATCCGAGACCTCGTACTGAAAGACCGCGCGCCGTTGCAGCTATCCCTAGACGGTAGCCCAGGTCGCTGGTGATGCCTGCAATGAGAACAAGCATGGCCTTGAAAGACGTTGGTTCGAAAGACAAAGATCATTGATCTCGCAAGCGTATTTGAGGGTCCAGCCACAGTTGGGGGCGGATGTTATATCTTGCATCGTCAATCGGACGAGTTATGCCGAATCGAGGCAATGTATGCGCCGAGTCCGGGCTATTCCTTGAGTCGTATTCGTGACTATCCCACCAATATCGGTGACCAAGCGGTCGCTGCTTACAGTATCGTTAATTAATAACGTGGCCTGGAGCGATCGAAGTTGAGGAAAGGCTCGAGATGTCGTCTACGTATGTCTTCAGACTCCAGTCAAAGGTGGTGTGTTGGTCAATCAACAATCATATTTCTCGCAGACGAAGTGAAATAGGCCTGATAGCGAGCATTCCGCGGATCCCGCGGGCCAAGTGAATAAGACTCACCGGACGTGGAGTGGTTGCCAGCGATTCAAATGATGTGAGGCTCTGCTGGAGACGTTTGGACTTGCACATGTGCTCATGAAGGATGGTGTAGAACAGCAACCATTTGTGGCGGGGTTAAATAAGAGCGACGAAGACAGCACTTTACCTGCATTTACTTGGTGGGCCTTCCTGTGGCTATCTACTATTCACGTCTTCATCAAGTAGATTCTTGTTCGTGTGCGGAGACGACACTCTCGGTCTCGGTATCGGTATTGATATGTGGCCGGGATTTGGCTGGTCTAACTAATGAAATATTTACGCCGGCGATCTGCTAGGACCAGTCGGCGGTACTGTAAGCGCAAACATATTTCCCCTTGCGCCAAAAGTAGCTATTTTTTCGCGATTCGTGAAACGTCTGGTTATTGATTACTGATAGTCGTATACTCCGTTGCGAGGATCAAAAGCTGCTGGTGAATCCATGTTAACAAGCCTCGGCCCATGCTATTCTTTCTCATTGCCCAGTGGTGAGCCAAATCTTCTTTCGTGCTACTTGATGATGCGAAGTCAGATTATGACATGGGAACCAGAGCCTCATATAACCACAGATAGACTTTGACTCCAAGAAACTCCGCAACTGACAGTCGAGTGGGCAAGCCGCAACGTGATTGGGCTCTTTACGGCCTCTCGAACCTTGTTCTCGGGACGCTCACGGACACTTAGGTGTGATTGGATAGCATACGGGGCACGAAGTGTGTCTGGTATGTCCCGAAAACCTTCCCGCTTCACTATGGATCATGAAGACCGGGAGAACTGCGTCGGGTTTTCGTCCATTATCCTTGGCCTTAGATGAGCTCGGTTCAGAGAATCGTGATGAGTGATCCAGTATCTGGTATGTCTGTCATGATCTGATTGTACCTTTTCATCCGCCGACAAAATCCCGAGAGCCCACGGGCCACAGACCTGCGGCGGTACGACAAAGTCGCGAATACGAGTGACGACAAACTTTTTTCAAGACCAGATAGACGACAACCACAATGACTTTGTTTTGCGGACCGAGGTACTCGCAAGAGTACGTCGCCGGCAAGAACGATCAGGGCATATCCCCAGAGACGCTCTGGAGTAAGTGTTACCTTGAGACATCAACTCTACGAATTCAAACTCGAATACTGCTCTACATGAGGCCAAGCAGCTTTATTTAGCAGTATCAACAAGTGGAACCGACTGGGCTAGGCCTTGCTAGAACGCTTCTCACACATGCAACCTTCTTAATACCAAGTTGACAATATTTGCAACCTTTACGATCTCGATATCTTCCTTGATCCAGCTCCCAAGTACCCAAAGTTGACCTAGCTATGAATCGATTATGTTTAGTACTTGAAACCGGACCCATTGTGAAAATGAAGGTAAGCCTTTGAGCTAGGTCGTCAGCTGGACGCATGGAAAAGGCAGCGATCGGTCAATTGGCAACAGGTATGTGGCATCGTGTTTCCAAGCAAGTATCACGGTTCCAAGTTCGGTGAAGACCATGCCACCCCGAGTGCGACCAAACGAAGCCTTCCACTCCAGCCGGGCTTTCAGTGGACAGCAGCTTTGCAGGTGTGTTACGCCCTTTGTGGTGAATGACTGTATTTCTGAACTTTCTCGGCCAGCGAAATGAATCAAGGCTCTGGTCTTGTTCTCGCTTCTGTTGGATTTCAGCTATGCCCAGTTGGAGTAGCACTGCGTAAATCAATCCACGCCAGACAGATATTCGCAGCCCTCGACAGAAGGGGTATTTACATCCTTAAACAGAAGAGGGGCTACATTTCTTGGGCATTACTTACGTCACAATTAAGACATCATTCCTGAAATTCATCGTAAATCTTACCGAATGGGGTAATGCTAACCGCCATACATGAAAGTCGATGATGAAAACCCCATCGTATCTACCCCAAACCTGGCCTCGAGTTGGATTTCCTACTCCGAAAGCCAGGTGATGACCACAAATGCGCCAAATGCCGTTGTCTAGATAAGAGTGTTGACTGCGTTCTCTCAGACCTCCTGTCGTTGACTGATTCTATCCATCTCTTTCAGCATACTGTATCTTCGCCGAAATCCGAACATCATTCACGATGTCAGACATTCAAGATTTCAAGATTGACATCTCTCGCGAAGAAGTCGAACGGTTGCAGCGCAAGTTGAAAGATACACGCCTCCCAGGACGACCTGTTGTTCCCAACGCAGGCGCAAAGTACGGTTGGTGCAATGATATTGCCGGGTCATATGTATGAAGAGCGAGAAACTGATTGCGCGTGGTTAGGACCGGAATACCAATGGGCTGAGCACCTTCACAATGCTTGGACGACTGATTTCGACTGGTTCACTGTCCAGAAGGAAATCAACGAGGTCCCGCATCACTTGACCACCATAGAGGATCTCCGCATTCATTTCGTTCACAACCGGTCCAAACGCCCTGATGCCATTCCACTGCTCCTCATCCACGGCTGGCCGGGCACCTTTTGGGAGTTCAGTCAAGTTTGGGGTCCCTTAACCTCCCCAGGCAACCCGGAAGACCCGGCATTCCATGTAGTGGTGCCGAGCATGCCCGGTTTCTGCTGGTCATCATGGCCACCTCGTGCGGGATGGACACTTCAGGACAACGCCCGAATCTTCGACACGTTGATGAAGCGGCTTGGTTACAACGAGTACATGGTTCAGGCCGGAGACTGGGGCGCGTTCGTGGCTCGCGAGCTGGGCGCCAAGTACACCGACTCCTGCAAGCTTCTTCACCTGAACTTCTCCCCGAGCCCGATGCCGGACGGCGTCGAGTTCACCGAACGGGAAAAGAAGGTTCACGATAGAACCCAGGACTGGTTGAATAACCACATGGGTTATGCTGTGTGTATGAGAACTCGGGTAGGCCACCTCCCACCCAGCAACAGTATTCAACGACGTTCATAATGCTGACTGACTCTGGGTTCTACCTAGCCACACACAATCGGAATCGCGCTACACGACAACCCGATGGGGATTCTCATGTGGGTTGGTGAAAAGTACAACGAAGCAGCCAACCCCGAGAACCAAAAGCAACCGTTCTGGACCAAGGCCATCTTGACGCAAGCTTCGCTCTACTACTTTTCCGGTTGCATCATGCCGTCCATGCTTCCGTACTACGAGAGCCCGACCCACGACAAGTTTGCAACATACGCCTTGCAGGAAGAAAATCGCATCAAGGTTCCTTTCGGACACACTTCTTTCTTTTGGGACACGGAGCCAACATCCAAGCGCGCCGTGGAACGCACTGGAAATCTCGTCTTCTATAAAGGTACGGAATCTGGCGTGCCACATGTCTTCCATCCACCCTACTAACCAACTCCTCTCAAGAACGCGATGACGCGGGCCATTTTGCTGCCCTTGAGCATCCCCAAGGTATAACGCAGGATGTACGCGAACTGGCTAGGCAAGCTTGGAAAAGCCACCAAGCATAAGGGTTTCACGGGAGAGAGCACCGGAACGGCACTCAACCTTGTGGGCTCGCAAACCTGGAGCTTTAGTAAAAGCGATGACTAGAATAAAATGTCTCAGGGTCACTCTGGTTGATGTCTCATATTCACCTCTCAATACTTTGAATGGTGCTATTCGTGCTCTCCTGGTATCAATGCAGCACAACGTTGCGGTAGGTCTCTGTGCGAATCTACTTCCAGAGTAGCAGGCACCAGCTCATCGTTTTCGACTTGAGATCTATCCTTGACATACATATGTCTCCGCGTTGGTGTTTCTGCGACCCTGAACGCCAAGTCCAGGCTGCCGCAGGCTGCCTAGATAGAAACTCTTGTCAACCATGGATCCAAGCGGGGTCTGGGTCTGTTGGTTCAGCCATCAACCAGCCGGTAGGGGTTTTGTCACTCGCAGATAAAATAAACGGCCAGGCCACGTTACCCTCTGTTTCTTCTGGTTCTCTACAACTCCGATTCGGTTCATTCTTCCCAACAAAATGCGTCTCAACGACCTTGAGCTACCGACAGAGGTCGTGAGCATCGTACTCGGCCAAAGCCTCAATGCCGGCCTTCACAGCAGAGGTAAGTATGTTCTAAGGAATGCTCGGCGCGCTCTTTTCAGGTTGCGCCTTGTTTGTCGTGCATGGAACCATATCGCCATTACCCACCTATTCGAGACCACTCAGCTCCAGTATCACCAGAAATCTTTGCAAGATGAAGACGAGTTCGGCCCCTGGGGCAAGATTCTTGGCAACGAGTCTTTCAGAAATACCATCCATCGTGTCGTCATCAACAGCACACCCAAGAATATGAAAAAGTACGACCGCGAGTGGGGTTGGGATGAGGGGACGGGAGAGTATGCCCGTCTTACTCGCGCCATCGACGGCATCGTTGACCTACCCAACTTGAGGGCAGTTCAGCTGAATTTCTCGGAGGAATGCTTCGGTGAATGGTCGACACTCAACAGTGGCAGCTGGTTAGGCAGGTATGAGAGCATGAAAGATCGAAATCGTTTCCTGTCGGCGGCCTTGCGAGCTCTTTCACAGCGTGCCGATCGACAAAATGTCGCCCAGGTTCGGTCTTTGACCATCAAGAATCTCCAAAACTCGACTATCAGGGGTGTTGTGTCGAGCGAAGCATGGAAGAAGGTTGTCACTGGACTCAACGAGTTCCGCCTTCTGGTTGTCACCGAGTATAACGTACATGGGCCCGATCAGGATGAAGGTTTCATTGAGGGTCTGACCTTTGAGCCCCATCTTCAGATCGACATACTGCCTCATTTCACCCATCTGACCACCCTGACGCTGGGCTTCGACCAGCCATGGGGTTCTCTGCCAGGACATTTCGACGGAAAGGGTCTCCGCTTCCCCAATCTCAAAACCCTGAACCTAATCAGTTTCGCCATCTCTCGCTACGATCACCTTGACTGGGTGCTGGAGCAGACCAGTTTGGAGACGCTGAGGTTGGGTGCGTGCTGCATACTTTCTCACGCCATGTTCACTGAGAAAGACCTCGCTCAATTAAACGTATCAACCAAGGACTGGGATCAGTTGCCGAGCGGTGCCTACAGAACGCAAGGCCCAGAGATTGTCTACCACTTTCCCGGGACTTGGGAGACGGAGTTTGACCGGATCCGCACCACGCTCACCAACCTCGTGGAATTCCGGTTTAGCGGGCCGGACAGGGAATCTTTTATCTGTTACTATGACCACTTCGACAAGCCTGAAAACATCAGAAACGACCTCGCCAAGGGAAGATACATGCGGTATTGTAGCGGATTGTGTCCGAGTCCCTGGACCGATCCAGAGGACGATTTTGGCGATGAGAATCCTGTGCCAATAAACGAGCGCGAAGAAAATGACGAGTGGGATGAGTGCACCTATCAAGAGGACATGCGGGAAGGCGACTCTCGAGCTCGGGATGAGCTGCTTGAGACTGTCAAGGGGAGAAGAAGTCTGGGAAGAAACCTGAGCAACAGTCGTTGATCAAGACCGGAACAGTTGGGATTGTAATGAAGGCGGCTCCTGGCAAAAGTCCTTAGAACGTCTTCTATTCTAAAACAGAAATTGATCCTACACGTGTAACACTCTAGCGCTGTAATAGAACCAGACGACGCATCGGTTGTGATATTCTTATCGAGGCTGAGAGACGAGGTGGCATCGTCGAACTCAACACCAACGATTGTGTTGGCCGAGAAGAATCCGGAAAAGAAGTAGTGAGTGTCTGCGACAGCTGGCACGGCAGCCGCTGCCATGAGGAAGTTGCCACTTGAATGGTCTAGGCATCTGTACGTGCCTTCAAGTGGATTATCGATCTAGATCTCACTTGTCCGACAGGTTTTGCCAACCAGACATTGGTGTTTAGTCTTCATTATACTCGGTCTACATGTCCGTAAACTGCGAAAACATGTCTAAGTCGGTGTGTGTACGACTACCCAGCCTAGAATAGAGGACGTGTCGCCATCCAGATAAAGAGAGGTCCTGGAAACGAAGTGGATTTCAAGAAAACCGTGTCTAATTGGAGTCTCCTAACGTCGAAGTTTCCCCTGTGTACAGCTCATCCTTCAGGACTATTGTCTCACCAAAGTGTTCGGCTCATTCATAGCAGTCGAGTTCAGTAGGAAGTCGCTTTATCTAGGAGTCAACACAGAAGTACTGACTCTATTTCACTTCACTCCAAGATGTACTAACAAAGTTCTCTGGCATCATTCTTACATAACCTCGCAAAACAGCTTCAGCTTGAGTACTATCTATCAGTATACCTGGAGTTGCTGTGATATATGCACATGCGCGCTTGAACGAGTGGATTCTCATCACATGCCAAGCTGCTTGCGACGCTCAATTTATGAAGACGGGTTGCCTCCGTCCTTCATTAAGCGAGCTCTTGACCTATCGTCTGCAGATTTCCGTTCATAGTCGCGATGGCGACGATGGCAGGGTCATCGCTAGGTACGGTGGTGATTGCACGCGTAACCGCTACGTCCGTCATCTAGAGCGATAATGGCAGTTAGAAAGGCCTCAGACGTAGAAGCATAACTAGAACAGCTCTAGTAACCGATCCTCTGGTAATACCATGAATAAATAGCTTTAATTCAAGCGGTTTCTCTTCTAAGAGTTCCCCATGACCAAATCCAAAATGGTGAGATTTGGGCCAGTCCAGTGCTTCCTACCGCGGATAAACCACAGAGCGATCGCAACCAGTAGAACAAAAACCATGACGGGTCCACAATAGTTCATGTTCTCGGCAGTAACAGGAACCTTCGATGGAAAGGGCAAGAAAACAATGACGTAGAGGGTGTAGATCAAGGCAAAAGCATTGATGTACAGACCAAATGGGCCAAGATTCCACTCTCCGAGCTCGAGACCGCTCTTGCTCGAAAGTCGGGCGTAGAGCATACTGCTGATGGCAATGGCGTAGCTGATGTACAGAGCCATGGACGATAACGAGGTGATGGCGCCAAAGGCCACATAACTAGAGTTTCCAATGTTGAGAAGGCACAGCGCGCAGACAATGACAACCGTGACGACGATGGCGCGGATGGGAACGCGGTGTTTCGGGTTGACGTAGGCCAGGTAAGCGGGCATTCCCCCGTCTCGGGCCCAGGCCCAGGTGAGGCGGGATACCGAGGCAATGTTGGCGAGGTTGACGCTGAAGGAGACGACGAAGAGGCCGGCTATCATGACTGTCGTGGCGCCCTTTGAACCGGTGATGCTGAGGAGAATCGCGAGGATCGGACTGGACGCGTTCAAGGCGTCGTCGATGGAGCCCATGGAAACGAGAATGACGCAGACCATGATGAAGCCGAGGCAGCCGTTCATGAAGATGGACCAGAACATGGCCCTCGGCACAGCTGATTTGGCCTTGCGGGTTTCTTCGCTCATGTGGATCGCGCTGTCGAAACCTGCGATTGAGTTAGTCCTGGCCTTCAGACCTTGGCACAAGTCTCAACTCACCGGTGAAGCTCCAGACGCAGGTCAACATGCCCAGGTTCCAAGCAACGTAGTCATCGGTCCAGCCTGACGCGAAGTTGGTCGTCAGGAAGAAACTGCTCTCGTGCCTCGTGCCCATGACTGATAGAACAACAACAAACACGACAAAGAGGCAGACGTGCAGAACGCCGGCGACCAACTCCACCCAGGGAATGACTTTGAAGCAGTACGTGTTCATCAGACCCTGGACGAGACACATGGCGATGACGAGCACGGAAGTATGCCAGCCGCCGGGGACGTAGTTTTCGTGGTTCAACTCGATCATGGACTCGAGGAGGATGATGGTTACGTTGGCGATACCCGCGAGCAACGAAACGTAGCCGAACCACGTCGACCAGCCCTGGATCCATGTGGCGAATCGTCTGATCCCCTTGGGGGCCAGGTGGAAGGTCCAGTGGTATTGGGCACCGGCCACGGGCTGGATGGACGCCATCTCGCCGAGCGAGGCAGCTTGGGAAATGGCCCCGAAGAAGACGATGATGAAACTAAAGATGAAGGTCTGAGGTCCACCGTTGTACAGAGCAAAGTACATGTTCCTGGACTTGAGTCAGCATCGTTCACTGCTCAATGGCACCAAATCTTACGTGCACATGCCCTCCCATAGGGCCATGTAGGTCAAGGAGAAGGCGAAGAGCTGGGAAAAGGAGAATACTCTCCTCGTCCTGGTCTGGTTGTAAACCTCGGAGCCATGCTTGGATTCTACCGCGTCGAACTTGGAGCCGTCCTCGCCGGGCGGCTGCATCTCGATACCATCTGTCATGGACATCGTGAGACGTCTGTCAAGCTCACGCAACAGACGTACAAGGGCGGTACGGTGGATGCGCTTTGGGGGCCAAGATGAAAAGCCTCATGAAGGGGATGTAGATTACGCAAGGGAAGGGGGAAGAACTCGAACCAACTACTGCGCCGTACGCAAAGCAGATAAATATGATGACTCCGCGAATGCAAGGGGGTACAGCATCCAGAACCCAGCCATGTATAACCACACTTCGCTCTGCAGAATCAGCTGACAAAATGACCGGAACTGGGCCGAAACGAAGCAACAGTAATCTCTGAACCAGTTTCTCTGCACCTCGGCATACTATTACCCTTTGAGCAACTCCAACCAACGGGACTTGGACGACAGCTCCCAGAGGTTCTAACCCGCCCCGGCGCGCAAGCAGCTCCACGAGCGGAAGTTCGTCCGCCAACTGTTGTCTCTCTTGTGGGTTTCGGGCCGGGGTCGTCTGCGGGGGTCCGTCGTCTCCTCGTCTTGTCACGGGCTGCGGCTTCGGTCCGCGACCCTCCACGATCTCCGCCATGATCTTCGTGAATGGTGGGATGAGCGCGGATGAGCCCGGGTGCCAGGATCGGGTTCCCGCGGGACCCTCATCTAAGATCAGCTTACGACATGATTCACGAAGTGCATGTCGCCACTGCACCGAGGGAGTCACAATTCTGATGTTTATGCAGCACGAAGTCATGTTAAGCGGGCACTTCTGATGTCTAGGGCCGATACTTGAGAACAAGAGGTGTGGCATGCGTAATTTCATACCTCATGGCGTATCAACTCATGCGAACCAGTTGGACGTCGTATTTGTACTTTACCCCTGCCAAGCTGTCAAGGGAACTACTGGATTGTCGTCTCCAGCTTTTCTTTCTTTTTCCTGTTTTCTCTACTCCGCTGACTTGCGTACAAGATCTGCATCACTTTTTGACCCACCGAGAAAACTTCGTTGGCGTCTCCGACAAGCCTACGAGGTGCAGAGGCGAGATTCGATCGTCTTCAGCGGTGGTTTCATAGCCCACAATTCCAACGTTCCAGCCAAAGATACTTTGCAACCGAAATGGTCGTCATGTCGGTAGCTTCAAGGTAGGATCCAATGAACTTGGCCAACGTGCCTTTGAGCCCTGGCGGGCCCCTCCACCGGGAGTGTCCATCGGAGCGGGAGGGCGAACAGACGTTGGACAGCCTGGATGTCCCGAGCAACGAGGCCGGGGGTTCTGTTGGTCATGCTGCCAAGGTCTGTTATGGAAAACTTACACGCAGGGTATTCGTATCCTCAAAACCGAGACTTACTGTACAGGAGGTCGGGCCAGCAGTAGCACGCCGTACCATGACCAGTCTTCCATGTCCAACTTGCTTCGTCCAGCTAGAACCACATGCAAAGGCATCGTTTGGATGAGACACGGCCCTAGCCGGCGGATAACTAGGGGTCCCCGCGATTTCATCATCCCCAAGTCCAAGTCCAAGTCCAAGGGGGAAGATCGTCTTTGCGTAGTTCCTTTAAGCTGGTGGATTCCTGCCTCACGCGGGCGCATGTGTTCCAAGAGAGAAACCGTCGCAACCTCACAATGCCCATCGACACCGAGCCCGCGCCGCCATTGTACGCGTTGACGGAAGATGACAAGGGAGCTCTGGCGGTCGTCTCCGCGCTGGTCTTCTTCATCTACGCCGTCATCGGCATCGCCCTGAAGCTCATCATACGACTCAACATCAGCTCGCTCAAGGGTCACGATGTGGTTCTTCTAGCGTCGGTTATGCTCCTTTTCGTCGAAACGGTTCTTGTCGTTGCAGCTTGCAACCACGGACTCGGACGGCATCAGGATACGGTCAGTCGGGAAGACCTGGACATCTACTACAAGGCAAGTTAGCCCTATCAACACTGAGTGGTTTTGCTTGTATCCTTTTGCAACTAACAGAATCGACACATTCAGCTGTTCTACGCTTCTTCGCTGCTGGCCACGGCCGCGGCAGCTTGTACCAAACTTTCCCTCTGCCTCTTGATCCAGTCCATCAACAACCACGGACGGCTACACGTCGCCAACAAGTCTCTCTTCGGCGTCATCGCAGCCTGGGCAGTTTCCGGCATCGTCGCAGAAGCTCTTCAGTGCTCTCCGCCCGACCCCTGGGTGGCAAGCAGCAAGCGGAAGTGTCCTGGCAGGGAGGGCATCTTCCTGTACAACGGCCTCGTGGACATCCTCACAGACGTCGCCCTCTGCGCGCTACCAGTCGCCATGATGTGGAAAGTCCAGACATCGACGAGGCGGAAGTTGATGGTCGTCGCCCTGTTCGGCACCCGAATCATGTACGTTCTCTCTCACACACACACACACACACACACACACACACATCCATAAACCTTTCAAACCATCGTCCTTTGGCTAACGATCTTCACCAGTGTTCCCATCCTGTCTATCCCCGGTCTCGTGAGCACCCACAACTTCGCGACAAACTTCACAGACTCGACGTGGCACGCCGTTCCCCACATCATATGGCTGCAGTGCACCCTAGGTCTCTCCGTGCTCACGGCCTGCGTCCCGAGTCTCAAGGGCGTCGTCGACAGCCTCATGGGCTCTACGTCCGTGGCGGCGATACAGGCACCGTATCAGCTAGACTCGTCGGGCGCCGACGGGGCGACTAGCAGACTCCACGCCACGGCGATCGGGGGGGGCAATAATAGTTCGCGGCGCGGATCGCACCTTGGCGGTGGAGCAGCAGCAGGAGCAGCAGCAGGTTCGAAAACGACGCGGAGTAGATCACTCAGGCCGTCTGATTGGTCCGTGGGCGGTCACGGTCAGGACGCCGGCAAGGAGAGGGACGACGGGACCAGCGATAGCGTGCGGAAGTTGACGGGGAGCGATGAGGATCTGGCGAAGCAGGAGAGCCATAGGAGGAGATCCAGTTCCCAAGGGGGTTCGCTGAAGCTTTCTGAGACTGGTTATGCAATGTAGATACTCAGTATGGGTCAACATAAGGCAAGCGACTCCTCAAGGAGACATTTTCATCATGCTGCAAGTGAGGGCGAGATAAGGCTGATCCCCGCGGGGCTGTGGAGATGTATTCAGTCTTGATGCATCGAAATCAAGCTACAGTACCAACCAATGTAATCCTCGTTCGAGGCAGTGTATATAAAATGGAGAATGGCACGTGAGTCGGCACGAAAATCCGCAGTCGGGCAAACTCTTGACACCGCCCGGAGAGCGTACAATTACCCGTGCCCGCCCCCACTTTAATTGGAACTCGAAGACTCGTCACCCACTAAAGTGGGTNNCCATATGTCCAGAAAATCCCTCATTTTCAACGTCACCATCACCACATTCAATCAAGCCACCACAATGACCAAATTCAACCAAAATAAAGAGGAGCATATTCAGGAGGCTATTCTATTGATTCATAAAAACCCGAACTTAAAGCTTACTACAGTTACTAAGAAATACTAGATATTACGTAAAAAGCTATATTATAGGCTTTTAGGGATAACCTCTCTCAAGGACCGCCTAATATATAGCAAAAAGCTTTCCTAGGATCAGGAGAAAGCTTTTTATCATTATATTGATTGAATAGATTATCTGAAGCTGACTAGAGAGGTCTCACTATTTAACCATAACCTAGATTAATTCATCAGAGGCGTCCTAACCTAGGGATCTAAATTAATCTAGGTTAAGAGGGATCTCTTAAGGATAAATCTAGCTGAAAAGGTCCGTAAAGCTCGTTATTAGGTAAGAAACATATAACTACAAACTGGAGGGGTTATCTAAGTTAAAGATAGAAGGAAAATAGTATAATAGAGGCAGGAAGATAAGTATACTAAGGCTGTAAGAGTGATCCAGTCCCTAGATCAGAAGTTCCACTATACTACTAAAAAGGGAGCTTTTAAAGCTACAAAAAAGGTTCGGAAGATGAGGATTAATAGGAGATTATAACTATTCTATTTAATTGATAGTCAGGGTTATGGTCGCTTGCTGAAGAGGGGGTAAGGGTGGGAATAGCTTCAATTGATCATT